>JBAIZZ010000321.1:1189478-1226670 GCA_037355905.1 Heliconius aoede | reverse complement strand
CTTGTTAAACTAAGCGTGCCACGATTGTAATATTATAACAAACATAACATGACTGCTTCCGACATACGAATATATGGTAGCGGGCTGTGTTTACGCTTCAAAATGCGAGCGTGACGCAATTTGTAACACCCTGTAGGGGGGGAGGACTTCAAAGGGCTCGCCGACAAAGCGCTAAATAAGATGAAAAAAAATACATATTATATATAAACGACAATGGCCTGGGAAATCGGGACTTTGGTATTTTCTCGTGAGTTTTTCGCGTGAAAATTGCATATAATTTTATATATTATGTATACTAAATGTTTGATTTCATATAAGTTTCTTATTGATGTTTTTCGAATTTCTTTTGAGAGGTTATTAAGAGTTCTGTGGAGTATTTTTGTAAGTTGATTAGATTGTATTTTAACTTTATATTAGCGTATATCAGGATAGGCAGAGGAAATAGTGTTAAGACACTTCGTGTCCGCTTTCAGCACAATTTTCGAGTGTGCCAGAGCGTGGTAATTAAAATAATTCACAACGTTTAGTGGTAATCTAGCTCAGACGCTAACCCGTTATTGCAAAAAAAAACTGCTTAATCAATTTTCCAGAATTGCACGGAAAATGGGAAAGAGAGTGTCTTAACACTAAGTTCTATGTCTATAATGCTGTATGGGGGATACAATTGTTAAACCAACATTATATTTAAACACAAATATAAAAAAAACCAAAATTGAATTATAGGCTATAAATAATTTTGAGCACACTCTTTGAAAACGTGAATCAGAAATCAGGAATCAGGGATCAGGGTTTATGAATATCGAGTGTTGTTCGCTATCTCGTTACCAATTAAGCACTTAACGAGGTTATCCTATACGTCACTAATGATGCGTTGCTCGTTGCATACTGCCTGTGATTTCTGATCTAGGAAGGTAAAGGAATTATGACACGATAGGTTTTAGTTGTGTATGTTCTGCAGGTTGTGGGTTCGATGCTTCTTTGGTAGATTAGACATTGCTACATATTTTTGACCGTCTTTATAGAAGTCCATTTATTTTAGGGTGTTAATGTCTGCCTGTAAACAGTTAAGGATTCAATTTTTTATTTACCGGAATTATTTATTTTCATTTCTTTGGACGGAGTGTCTTAATGTTTCAAGTATATGGAGCTTTTAAGGATTCCCCCCATTGCTAAACAACGCTTATAAAAAAATATTATTTTTTAAATTTTCATAAAACTAGATAATAAAAAAAAAACTTATGTTTCCTAATTATTCACGTTATTATTGAGGCAACTAAGCGTGTAAATCATAACATTAAAACAACATTTCCTCATAAGGGTCCGGTACGACATGGGGTGGATACCACTAACCGGAAGTCGTGAATTTGATTTCCGCCTCAGATAAATATTTATATTGACATTTGAACCTTCGTATTTGTTTTATGATTATCCATAGAAATTTACTGAAGCCATAGTGGTGAGGTCACGCTATAATTTCCACTCGGGCGAATAGTGTTCAAATTCTTCTCTACAAAATATTTATAAGAATAGCGCGGCCTTGGGTTCCACCACTCAAAATCGTAGTGACAGTAAGTGTTTCTTGAAAATATTCCCTGCTATAGTTAAACTGCTATAAGGCTGAAGTAGATTTCATTTAATTTATTATAATTTCTTATTAAATGCATAAGAATGTCGACAGTTGTAGATTATACTATCTTGCACCGTCAAAATACAATACCCGATAAGTGTCGGAGCGCCATTACGGGGATTAATGCGTTATCTCGTTATCAATTAAGCCGTCACTTGACAAGGTTACGTTACGTAACCCGTGTGGACGCTCCGTTACACCTTGCCGGCCGTGAAGGGAGGGAAATTGGAATTAATAATAAATATACCTACATATAAAAAATAGAAACATATTATAATTAATTACAATTACGATATTATAATTCATTCAAAAAAAATATGTGATTATAATAGTTGGAAATTCAAAAGTTGCAATTTTATTTTAATTTTCGTTGAATTTGATTTTATTGCTTAAAAATAATTTTGATGGATTGTTCAAAGTGAAAACTCTTATTTGTGTAAACTCTGTTGATAAAAAAAATATATATATATTATACATACTAAAATGTGTAACTACTAAATGTATGTTATTAACAACATAGATTAAAAACTGAAAACATATAATAAAACAAAGTAAAAATAAATAGTAACACATAAAATTAACATCATTAACTATGTACATATCAATAATCGAACCCCCGACATACGACCTTACAGAATCTTATAAATCTTTGCAATTATCAAATTCTGGGGCTCATCTCATCTGCATAAACGCACACACGCGCGTACAGTACGCACGCGCGTCGAGATCAAAGAGAACCGACCCCTTTGTACTTGCCGCCGTCGCGTGCCGTCTTTCTCTTATCCCTCTCTACAACCGTCTAAACTTGTAAGTGCGAGCGAGACGAATATACACACGATTGTATAGCACCCAATGTGAATATTTCACCTCGTTATCGAGTCTTGTTTGTGTTAGGTAGTGTTAGAACGATAATTGAATTAATTTTATCGATATCGATGCGAATTAGTTAGTTATAATATTTGAATCTTGTATCTTTAATTATATATATTCTTAGGTTCACTTGAATACTAGTAATTTTTTATTGTCATATGATATGTATCGACACAATCGATTGATGTTAGATGTTATTCGATTATGTATGATATATTCGATTAATAATAGTAACACGTAATTGAATGTGACATACCTTGTCCGTCTCTACTCAATCAGTAAGCTGAGTATGACCGTATTCTAATTAAAGTATTCGTGATTTAAATTGCGCGATAAATGTTACTTAATTATTTTCAATCTGTAATATAAAGATTAATTGTTTATGGATAAAAGAAACTTTATATTTTCGTTTCTCTGTTCCCAATTATGTAAAAGAACAAAATATTTTCAACACCACTCTATCTACCTACTGAAAAATTCTAAATAAAAAAAAATCTTCAAAAATCGATAAATAATCGTCCCTCTCTGGACGTAGTAGAGCACAGCTACCGACTAGGTAAGACAGGAATCTGCCGATATCGGCCAGTAATTAAAATAGACTTATTGCGTCTCGTATACGAACTTTATGGTCTCAGGCCAGTCTCTGTACAGATAAGGCATGAAATACCTAACGTGTATATTTAGATGCCTTACTCATTGCTCGCTTTCTACTAATTATAGTGTAGCTTTTTAAATGGATGTTGTTTATGTTGTTTTTTTTTTAAATTAAAAGTTGTATTTTTTTTTTATTTGGGTCGAGAATTATTTTAAAAGTATTCAGTAAAGAATCGTAACTTATTATTTCAATTTATTTTATAAAAAATATTCATGTTATTATTATTATTTTGAATTTATTATTAAGCGACAACCCTATACAAGTACAAAACATCATAGGTGTAGCATAGAAAAAAGCATTTTATGAGTTTGAATTAAAATCTCATACATTTTATGGGTTATACACATTTTTCTTGGAAAATCCATACACTGATGTCTTACTAAATGTTCATTAGAACTATGAAGGGTAGAATTTTTTTAATAAGTTTTTATAGCATATTCTTTAATTATAGGTTATATCGTCATGTATCGTTTGCGGTAATTGATGGTGTACATACTGTGCATTTTATATGAGCATTACGGTTTTGTAATTCAATATATTTACGTCGGCCATTGTTTTTGTGGTGTCATTTGCCATTTAGCTAGAAATGGACTATGGAAGTAAAAAAGCGGTATGTCTATATAGGCAAATAGAAAAAACAAATTAACAACGTACTTTTTTTTTTGTAATTTAAGTAAGTAACTGTTACTTTTGCCACAGTCTCCGTATTTGGTTAGATGGTACTTATTCATTTAAGAAAAGAACAACATTTAAAAATCAATAAAGTATTAAGAAAATACGTTTATATATACAGTTAAGCTGTGCATTACCGGGTGGGGTTGACATCGACCCTTGTTAATATTTTACTACATATGTCGCGCTACGCTCATTAGTTTTACCTTTATTCTTAGTTAAAGATATAAAATGTAAGCCAAAAATCTTAATTAAATTAATATTTAATTATTAATTTTGGCACATAATTATTGGCCTATTATAAATTCAAGTACAAAAAAATATAAAAGTTACCTTTCTAATAGCAAACATAAACTACACAGATACTCATATATATATACATATACCGTAAATTCTCCACATCGCTAAACTAGAAATACATATTCCTTCCAATATACAAAATAACATCCGAATTTTCCATAATGGCGGGTCGGAAGGGCCAGCCCGGAGCCCGCGGGTGAGTTTCACTAAACAATTCATACATTTGTATCCTTTGAAGTGGCGCTCAGGGCGCCGTCAACTGCACACAGCCCCCACCTGTTTATAGCGCTGGAAATTGAGTAGAATATTGCAAAAAATGATCGAATTTCGTGCCAGACTTTAAAGGATTAAGTAATTTTCACCCTGTCAACATTTTCTGTATTCATTTTGGCACGATGATTTTTAACTTTGACATTTTCGGCGAACGAAAATGTTTTGCCACTGGAGATGTTCGGAAAGTTACTTGTTGTTTATTGACCCTTCGTGTTGGTCGTCTAGTTGTACATACGATGATTGCGAGTTCGATTCCTACTCAAAAAGTCATCCCGACTATCTTTTAATTATTTTCATTTCTCTGCTATGGTAGAGAACTGCCACAACTAGAAAGAAATGTAGATAAAATTTATAATATAATTGAATTGTAAATTATAAGCAATCATTAATAAAAACTCAACTGTCCCTTAGGTGTATATTTCCCATATTTAATTTAAAAATCCATCCCTCGAATGATAAACGCTTGTAAACGGACAACCTGATATTAACCCTTTGACGTGTCGTGTGCTTTAATTGCCGCTTGTTTATTAAACGTGTCCCCGCACATTAGCTAAAGGTTCCCACAGAATTATTCTGAAGAAAAGTTAAAAACTTTGAAAGTTGATAAATAAACTTTGATTTATCAAACTTTGAAAGAAGCTCACGCTTTTTCCTGCATAAGATAGGAGAAGAGGGAATCTAGTGTAAAGACACATAATTGTTACGAGACATAGGAGACACAATTGGCAGAACTGATAACGACGTAAATCTCGGCGTTGAGTTCCGACACTCATCAAGCAATGCTTTGTACAAATGCGGTGGTAAGTGTGGAGAAACAAGAATCTTAACATTTAATAAAAATATAAATCATAAATTGTATAAAATAACCTTAACATATTTTCTTTCTCACAGAATATGTCTTCAAACATGAAGACGCTGTCTGACAGCACGGTATGATTAGTGTCACATTAGCTGGTACCATTAAGTGCAGGGGGCTATTTTGTTTTAACCACTTGCTGTAATCGCGTTTGATCTATCGTGGACGGCAATGGCTGTCGACAATTATTTTATATTACAATGTACAAGGAAAAATAATATGGAGTTAATTATTGGGAATATAGACATTACTTAAAGCTGTTTCTGTAGTATAGAGAACTTGATGGTAGTAGACTCAAGTTCCACGTTGGCATTTTATTTACCAAAAAAATCATAAATCATAAAATAAACCTGTCTTGTCCTTGAAAAAAAAATCCTATTATTGTCTACAAAGCAAAAGCGCGGCGTTGAGTTCCGTCACTCAAGTCGCAGTCGCACGCAGTGTCTCGACTCGAAAAATCGTTGAAGGTGGGGAGCGAAGTGTCTAAACACTAGGTACTATCTGCACACTCTGCTTTATGTAGAATACAGAATGAAAAAAAATAGATACATTCTACAGAACTGTAAAGCCGTTAAACAGTATCAACGCGATGTAATGCAATCCGTTGATGAAGAATTTTTACGGTTAGCTGTAGAGACAATCATTCAGACGTATTTAATTTTAAACGCATATCTTGCTTCTCTAAAACTAATCGTCTTGATTTGTCTTAAGGTTTAATTTTATGTAACATAAAAATTATTCTGGAAGATTCTTATAATCTGTCGGGAGCGAAAGATATGGTGAAGATTCGGCGCGCGCGCATCTAAAATGCTTTGGATGACAAAAACTCAATAATAAAAGATTAAGAAATAATGTACACTTTGTAATGTTAATGTTGATGGGAAATTCCTACGAAGAAAACGAGAGAGTACATTGTAGGAAAAGTTTACTTGAATTAATGGACATGTCGTAGCGAGCTGCTTTGTGTGACTTGATTAATAAACTTAAGATTAATCGTTACAAATTTACAAATTAAAAAAAATAATAATAAAAAAATTACATTATGAGGATATGCTCAAATAATTTTATTGGAAGGTAATGTGTTAAAAGAGGATTTTCTCCAAAAGAAGTCGGATAATCCTGTCTGTGCTACCAATAAATATTGGAAAATCTATATGGACACAATCTGAACTTTAAAATGTCCTAGTTATCATGCACGCACTTTATAGTATATTTAATTAAGACCTAGATTACAATGGTGAAGCTATCTGCACTATGAGAGTTGTCATTTAAAACCGACTCGCCCATTATTAATTGAAGTTATACTGACTCGTATCCTAATATGTTTCTTGTAATGAAGATAGTTGCAGGTTCAATATTTGAAATCGTTTAATAAAAATTATATAACGGGATTCGTACACGCGACTTTCGGAAACCGTCTATGAGAAGTAGTTAAACAAGCTATACGTTCATATCGAACTATTACATCGAGGTGCTTATACTCTTTTTACAACTTATTTTTTAATAGAACGTAATATATAAAAAATATTTCTTCGTCGGTTACTCAAAAGAGCTAGGTTCCGTTTCACTATAACTAAAGAAGGAAATTAAGAGTATATAAATAAATAAAATAGAATAAAAATAGAATAGAATAAAAATAGAACAGAAATAAAATTACAGATCAACAAATTGGTTCTGCTTCTCTGCAGAATGTGAGTTAATATACTTAAATATAAACTTTCGATTAGATCGTTCCGACATCATATGTCATATATCCAAACAGTGACAATATTATAAATAAATTAATTATGTCATTTCCCCCACCAAGAAAACACAAAGCGGCTTTAACGTTCGCCACTCGACACCCAATATATCGAAGACTTTGTATAAACATTTATACAAATATGGGGAACAGAGTATCTTAAAACAATTTCTCTCTACCAACTTTTAAAAATAATATATAAATTGTAAAAAAATATATATTTTTATAAGTGATGTAAAAATCCAAGCACCGCCTCACGTACTGTACAAGCTATCAATAACTTTTACATTATTAATTGGACCTATTTTGTTCCACGAGTGAATCAATCCTTGCCAACGGGACAATTGTATCGAAATATTATAATATCCATGTTTGAACAAGCTCCACAATTTACATGCAGTGACTCAGTGGTCGGCTGGCTGGGTTATTGAGATTAATGGGTTACGTTGGGTGTGTCAAGGCAAATGTTTTGATCACTTTCCTTTTGGCCACATCCGTTTAATTAAGGATTCCTGGTGACATTTCTGAGTGTTTCTGCCAAGGAGGCATGTGCGTTATTTGTCATTTAGTAGCAATGAGGATAAAATGAAAGAATTGATGGTAGTTCTTGGCTTTTTATTCGATAGAATGTTTTAGATGGGTAATAAGCTGAGTTATCTATGTTGCATAGTTTTGTTTTCTTTTCAGAACATTTTTCATTATTGTAAATTGAGGAATAAATAGGTTCGTATCTGTTTATAAGAAATATCTTACTCTATATAAAATATACAATAATCAGTTTTCCATCGATCTACAACATGGTGGAGAACCACCAAAAGATAAATCCTGTTATATAATGAAAAATGTCATAAAATAACCCTTTAGGTAAATCCGTGCCCTCGTACATAACCGAAACCCCTTCCAATTCCGAGGCAGTGCCGTCAAAAACATAATTGGCATACCCTCCGCTCCTGGATATAGCAGACTGGAAACGCCAAGAGCTATGTATTGATTAGCCATTTTTGACGTTCCTTTAACCTCCTGCCTGTCTGTGTTATACAATTTCACTTGTTAACAAGAGGAACAATTTTAATTATTATGCCATAGTGGCGTAGTGGGCTGTGTCTGCTGTGAGTGGTGGTTCTAAGTTCTATCTCCACTTGTAGAAATCGTTCTTTATTTTAATTATTTTCCGCAATGTTAAACACGATTGACTATCCTGCTATGCGGGAAAGCGAATGAAGCTGCCGTTTTTAGTTTGTGGATTCGAGAATAGAATTATAGAAGAATACTTTTTATGATAAATTACAATAAGAATATCATAAAAAACCGTATTCAAACAGGTGATAAGAAGAGTAGAATACAAAACAATAGGTCAAGAGCGCAATATCACACCCCAAGTTGGCGCTGAGAATGCCCTACAGCTTGACGCAAATAGACTTTGCGTGTAGTTATTTCAACAACTAATGACGACATACGAAAGTACAGCTGAGGGCGTTTTGACAGAATGAATGGGACAGTCAATGGAATTTTAAAGACTAAACAAAAAAAAAGTCAGTTTAAAACAGATAAGTTTACCCCATAACGTTCTTAAAAACATCACAACACAACTTAGTTTAGTTGCCAAGGATTTCTTTATTAGTTTTGGTGAACTAATAAATATATCCTTGATAACTTTAAATAAAAAAATATATTATTTTTCATAATTTACTAAAGGAATAAATCCTAATGTAAGATTTGTTGAATAATAAATCCTTATTCAACTAATCTTATCTGTTCACTTTATATCCTGTAATTATATATATCTATGTTGATCTCAGCGTACAAGCCTCCGGAAAAAGGTCACTAACCCCTGCCCTAAGTACTACCCCGATTCGTAGATTTGAATATTCTACCCTCCAAAATTGAAATTTTAGATTTTTTGTACCCTTTAAGGGTGTAAAAATTGGAAAAAAATATATTTCACTTTTCTTTTGATTTTCTCATAATATGTTAAAAAAATCTACTTGCAGTACTTACTACAATAGTTTTTTTTATTGAAACATCAATGACTATTCAAAAGAGGTTTATATTAAAATTAGAAGTATAAGTGCAGTATAGTACCGATTCCTTAAAGATTCTTACAAAATTTAAAGCGTATATATATATTCTATATTGTAACCTCTGCAATACAAAAGGCTTTCTACAAAGAGCGTATGAAATATATATTCGGCGTTTTCTCGTTATAAGGTTCCGGCAGCGCTCACATCCGGTTCGGAGGACCGATGGAGAAAATATATGAGAAATAAATATATGAAAATAACCACTGAGGGTACTTTTATTTTTAAGCTTAGTTAGTTAAAATGTGATATATTTTTCAATATTGCACTTATTGGATAGACATAAAAGAGGTCATAAAAGTTTATACGTGTTAAAGGCCATCGGACTGTAATGAAATAGTTTTGTTTGTCAAGGTTAACGCTTTGGTGACTTTGTCCTGCATAAAAAGAGAAATGCAACTATAACTCGGCCGAAACTTCCAAGGTCGGCTGGCTGGCTGTCTAAACGCACACTAACACGGCGCCCCCACACCCACACCCACACCGCCGCCGCCTCGAGCACGTGAACGCTACCCCTACACATGGTCGCCATGGAAACGCAGCATCCTATTTCCACGCCCACTACCCTGGGGGCGAACTCTCAAGATATTACGCCCTACTTCGTCCGCATTGGTGAACTAAAGGGGTGTAGCGCGCGCTAGTGTGCGTCCGTTTAGAGTCCGCTGCGATCTCGTCAAATTCCATTTTGTACTGAAATCTCGTGACATCGACGGCCACCTAGGCTTATTGCCTCTGCATTATAATCATAAAACTTGAAGGCTTCTATTTATAAAAGAAATAAAAATAGACGTACGTATAAGGTAGTTAACGAACGCTAACCAAGTACTCGACTCCATTCGCAACATTCAGCCGGCCGCTCGTTAACAAACCTATTCAATTTTGAAGTATTAGTCGATTGAGGCAACATTTCTCGCGTCCTATCGCCACGAGTTCCAATTAGCGACTGGAGGTTGTCGCTTGAGTGGCGGTGACGTCACGCGATGCTTTCATGCTTTCAATAACTACCCTCTCGACGTACCTTCTATAGCCGACCACTCCACCTGGTCTTCATTACGAACCTTCTCAATACACGCGAAGAGCTGAAAAGACGACGCGAACCTACTAATTTCAAAATAGTAAGTTTTAACGAGAAAAGTTGTTAGGCCAATAACTAGCAAACTCCGGCTGCCGACCGTACGGTGTTATTTAATTTTTTCAAATTATTACGAGCTGTCAGCTGAACAAAGCATAGGCATCTTTTGTTACCGGTCGCGCCATAGACAAATCTTATTATGGAAATATTTTCAAATTAAGAACGCGCTCTGCTCCCGCATTATGCATCTCGACTGTCATCATTGTCTATGGTTTTTTTTGTGTTCCTCCTCGCATGTTGAGGCTTTTCGACCACCGTTTTGGTTATTTTTTTCTCTTTTTGTTTTTTTTTATCCGCTGTCCCGAGCGTGAATGGAGGGCTTTGTTTGTGCGTGTTTTATTATTAATTAGTGGAGACTCTTTGTTCGTGGTAATTATTGTCTTAATAAGTAGTTCCTGCTCCAATATGAAGGAGCGTCGAAGGAATTGTCAACAAACTCGCTTTAGATGAGTTAAAGCGACACGAGAGTATTTTAAACTCGTTTTCAAGGGCTTAGCATTAGAATCATAACCTCAAGTTATGAAGTGAATAGTGTCCTGTCTTAAAAAAATACCCTTTTTCACGTGCGTTGATTTATTTTTATGAAAGACTTTTCTACTTTTGACTTGAACTGGTCATACAAAATAATACATACAGGCTACAGAAATAAGCGGATTAATTACAACGACACAAGTAAACGTCAGTGCTCTAGCATTTTAAAAATTTTATACAAATTGAAGTGTTCGGACTGTTCCTTTTATGCAACATAAATAGAAGTTGATATTCAAAAGCGAATGGAATCACACAAAACACTACCATTCAGGGTTCCTCGTGAAAACACCATAATTAATTTACGCCTGCGTGTCACCAGCGATCCTGTCGTTTATTTCGCATAATAAAGTGCTGAAAAGAAGATCCAGTTTAATTAGAGGTGAGACACTCGGAAGTACGGCGCGGTTGAATGGCCCTCGTCGGGCGCCATTTTGCATAATTGGGCGGGAGGGTAGGTCGAAATTTATACGGCACCGCCGCCAATTTACTTGCTAATGACGCGTCTTGCACACTCCCTCGGTTTTGTTCGTGTGTTTCGATGGATTTTAAACGGCTTTTATCTTGTTCATTTTGCATCTGGATGCTGCGCTTAGATTCGTAAAATCGTTGTAGGTTTCTTTCACTCCGGTATTATTAGTGGCGGTAATTGTCTAATGTGAGTCGGTGACAATTAATGATAGTATATATATATAATGTTTTTCGAAACTTCTCTATAATGCAATGAGTAATACTCCTTGTATTAACGAGCAGGCAAACTCTTCATATTACAATAAAGAAAATAAATAACTTCTGTAATGTTAGAAATTTATTTTGACTTTCTTTGGTAAAAAGCACGATAGTAGTCCTTCTTTTTTACCTCTTTATTACTCACGTGTACAAATACCTAAATTATAAACCATCAAACATATGAGTAATAATAGTATAGTATAAAAATGTGACCAAACATTTGTAGCGTCACTCCAATTTAGTGTTTTCTGTGATTCTGTTATTTTTTAATATTTTTGGTGATATTATTATTATTCAAAATATGAAATACCGTGAAGTAATCGACTTTTTTAGTAAATTCATATAATAAAAACGTATTGAGAAATTATTAAGTTTATCAAAATAAAAATCTTAAAGCTCAACTTTGACCAGATCCAATGAAGAAACAAATTGGAAATATATGTATATAATAATATAATATAACCACTGTCCGCAGATACACGCCAAATGTAAAAATAATTAATAGGTACATTATGCATACTCGTAATATCGAATGCAATATTTCTAACATAACATATTTTATTCCAGGCCGGCAAGATGGGCTTACCGGCGGGTGGCAGTCTCTCGCTGTTCTGCCCCGGCGGTGACCTGGGGCAGCCCCCGCCCGCGCATATGGGCATACCTCCTCCCTATCAGCTAGACTCTAAGTTAGGTAAGATAATAATACGTCCTGGAATATTTCAATACTATTTGTGTTCTTTTCTTTACTATGTTTAATTTCCGTAATAATTTCGTAATCATTTCATTTTGTTAAATATGACTTGTAGAATTTTTAATTTTATCTAGCGCTAGGATTTGGTTTTTATTTAAAAAAAAAATCTTTTTCATCATAACAATATATTACCTTTCTATTTAAAAAGGTTTTTCTTAGGTATATGGTAACTATAGAATGTAATATACACATGTTTTTACAGCTGCAGGACTCGCTAGGACTCCAATGTACCCCTTCCCAGGGGGTACGTATCCTTACCCCATGCTCAGCCCTGAGATGTCGCAAGTTGCGGCCTCATGGTAAGTTACTTATACATGAATAACTTAAATCTTTATAAACATTATTTACTTTTAATTTTACCTTATTTTTAGATTTGGTGTAAATATATATATTAAGTATTGTAATCGCTAGAAAAATTGTTTGGTCATAACATAACGATAGTCAATATCGTGTACTTTCTCATATACAGTAAAAAATTCAAAATAATGAAAATTTTTGGAAAACTCAGAAAATCTTTGTAATTCTTATTAATGGTTCAGGCACACCCCGAGCATGTACCCCATATCTTCGGCGGCGAGTGGCTTCCGGAGTCCTTACCCAACCTCGCTGCCTATCAGCAGTTCTAGTCTATCAAGGTAAGACAGATTGCTTTAAGTACACACATTATCAAAAGTTAACACAAATACTTTCATAATTCTTTATTTTTACTACTTAGATTAGATACTATTGAGTTATTTAAATTATATTAATTTCTTCTGTTAAAATTTGAAAGTTTATTTTATTAAATTAACAAAGACTTAATTTTATATAATTACTAATTTCGTGTCTCTGTTTTCTGATTAATTTTCTTTTTTGTAAACATTTTTGTAAATTCGATCGATTTTTGTCGCGACGTCAATGAGATATCGATAATATTTTCACATATTATGTAGCTTATTTTAGTGTCAACTATGTACATATGTATGTATATTACTTATTGATATTTTTGTTATGGCAATTCTTTTTTTATGGTTATTTCTATTTTTTTAATACATATGGAGTATGGTGTAGTATTTATTGTTAAATATAATAAGTATATTCTAAATTTTCTGTTATTCTCGCGGACAATAATTAATTATTTTAATTATCTGTTTTTCTATGTTGTTATAG
Source organism: Heliconius aoede (assembly GCA_037355905.1). Classification (NCBI taxonomy): domain Eukaryota; kingdom Metazoa; phylum Arthropoda; class Insecta; order Lepidoptera; family Nymphalidae; genus Heliconius; species Heliconius aoede. The sequence goes on along the minus strand of JBAIZZ010000321.1, from coordinate 1,213,309 downwards.
TGAATTATACCGATTTTCCCCAACGCTTGGTGGCGGTCTGGGGCTGGGCTTAGGCCCCGCGCTTGTACCTCCGCCACCTTCCAAATCCGACCTCTTCACGCATCATTCGAGGTAAGTTTCTATGAAAAGAATCTGTGTTAAATTTTATCTTCTTGTAAATGTAATAAAATTAAAGTAATATATAAAAAAAATCAATTAGTTTATAATGTAATAGTTGTCTAAAACCAGTATCTAATATTCAGTTATAATTACAGAATGATATTTTTATAATATGAAAGAATTCACTACATTCTCCAGAGCAAATACTCGTAAAAATATATACAATAAAAACAAACCAAATCCAATATTTAGAAGATAAGATAGAAACATAATAATTATTCCAATATGGCTATAAAAGAATGCATTAGCCACGTGCCCGTAATAAAGACTAGCGCTGTTACGCGCAAATTATAATGTCAAACTAAACGGTTGGCGATGAAGCGATAACGCAGTGGGTGACGCCCTTAAATATAAGGTCTACACTCTATAGTAGATGTTAGTTGATATGCTATAACGTTTTAATTTTAGATATAAAAATGCTTTTTTGTTGATATGACAACATAAAATACAATTTATTTTATTTTTATCTTCTTAAATAGAACTTTTATACATTACTGTATTGCTAAAAGCATAATTAAGGGGTCAGTGTCTCAATAAAAACAAAATAATAACAAAAAAATCCTTAAAACAGTGTATTATCACTAGGGTTAGGTTAGGTAGGTATTCTTTTGATATAAATACATATATTACTTATAAATACTAACTTTGAATACAGAATACACTGTGTCATTTGACGTTACACCCCTACAATATCGCGATATCAACTATCAGATCCCTGGAGCTGATAAGCCGGACAGATGTAGCGAATCGCGCTAGGGCTAATTGTTTCAAATGCCGTTTTGTACTGTAATCGAGGGGTTTTTACTTTATCAAATGTTTTACATCTTTTCAAGTAGTTGTATGTATGTAATGTGTATGACATTTTTATAATAGTTTTGTATGTCCAGTGGCGTCTGACTAAACGCAACGGTTGTGGGTTCGATTCCCATTCGGCGGAGTTGATTATTTTAGTTTCCTCGTTCCACTAGACGAGGCGCGGCGTTATAGTTCGGCTACTCAACACACAATGTCTGGAGAGTTGGAAAAAAGTAGGTAACGGAGTGTTTTAGCACTGAATGGCAAAAAATAATTGTTGTTACTTTAAAATTGAAATGATTAAATATTATAAGATTATCAACATTTGATTTGAGGCTATTGTGGCGAAGACGGACAATAAGCAAATAATAAAGCCTACACCCTGGTATGTGGGATAAACGTGAATTGTATATATCTGGCTATAACAATTGTCAAACTTATATATCTATTCAAAACTATTATATTTATAAGCCATATTATAAACATAATATTATTTATACAAACATATTTATATCTCATCTTCTAAGTTACTCGCAAGAAAAATAGCTAGTTTACGGTCGGTCACCTGACATGCACTGCGAGACGCGATATGTAGGATAAGGGTGGGATTCTATAAATAGAATGATAATACAACGCGTAGCCGTCGAGACTCCATGAAATAATTTTATCAGATATTTGCGAAAAATTCAAAAACTAATATAAATTTTATTGTCTTATCTGAACGTTAAAAATGATAGAACAATAACAAAAATCAAATATGATAATCGTTTCAATACGTTACATACAACATGTATATACGAATAATTAATTAATATGCCATTCAAGAGGCACGGGTTCAAATCCTGATACGATTGGTTTTTTTTTTAAATATATTTTCCCTGTTTTTTTATTTATCTAGTCTGTATCAATTTTATAATATTGTTAAAATAAATTCATTATTCTAAAAGAAAGTATTGACAAAAAGTCTAAACACTCAGAAATTTATTTTACATTGAATCGAACAGTACTACAATATAATACATATTTTATAATATTAAGCACAAGGGCTGTCAAATTACAAAACGGTTACAAAACAAAAGTAAAAGAGAAACAACGAGTTTAAGAAGCTGCCATTTTAAACCTTTCAACGAGTGACACCCACCGTTGATACTCGCGCACGCCATCACACGTGTGTCATCATCGAGGTAACTTGGTACAAAGAAAAGAAAGAAAAAAATATTTAACAAGATTTTTTGGAAAGAAATCATTATTTTTGTGTCGTTGTCCATTTCTTACTTGTATCTTTGAAACGAAATGACGGTTTTTATCAAAATGTACATATATTTGTCTTTTTCAATTTTTTTCTACAATAAATTTATTCATCATGGTGCAGTGAAACAAGATTTCAATGCAAACTTGATGATTATTGTTTCGATTCTCATTCGAGGAAATTTTTTTTTTTACAATATTGTACAAATTGCAGCGTAAGCGGAATTCAGCGGGAAGTGGTGAAAGGAGTGTTTAATACACTAAACTCCCTCTACCTCCTCTGTTACGTGTGAAAAAATATAGCGTGAATCTGTAAAAAAAGGCAAAAAATGTGAAAAATAGTCATCAGTCTCATGTAGAACAAAACATTCCTCACATTAAATTGTAAACCTTCCCTCGCACTCGACCACATTCAATATATAAAAGGCCAGGTTACAAGGTACAATCATGTAAATAAGCTTCTGACGGAGAAATTTAATTAAGATGATATATGAGACGGCTAACGGCTACTCGGGGCCCTTCGTTCTGCTGGCGAGTCGCGACAAACTATATATGACACTTGCTTTTGAAATTTTATTACAATATTGCTTGTATGGAAGGTATAAACTTTTTTTTCTTAAGTAATTTGGTAAATTTTTGTAGAGCTTAAATTAGAAATTCCTTAAAATTTCGTATTTTTATATTTTTATTTTTATACTGGGTTTACCTAGTGTTTGTATTACTTTTAATACATTTTAAACCTCGAAATGCTCGCACAACCCAATTCTACACTGAGCAAAACCAAAAAACTAGCTAATTACTAAGGAAATACTATAGAAAATCTTAACACATTGAAAACTGTCGGATATAAAAGGGTAGCGTCGTCTTACCGTAGTTTCGTAAAAGGCCGGTTTATTCGCGTGTAACTTGGCTCGACGTTGCCTACACAATAATTACCCTCTGAATACCTCGTTTCGAGCGCACACGCATTGTTTTTTTTTTCTACTTCTTTCATATTTGAATGCGAGTCTAAAACTGAGCTACTTAGCTCTATACGCACTAAATAGCTGTTCCTCGCCACTATGGTGCCTTTAAGAACCGTTTTAGTGGAATTGAACGCGGTATGGTCGGTCTAATGCAATTTATTACACGTTTTTACATTTTCGAAATCTTGTAGTTAGATTTTTAAATTGTTGTTAGGATGTGGTTTAAGCTTAAATTTTTGTTTGAGTAATAATATATATAGTGAGAATTATTTGTGTTTTGTTGGTCCATGAGTTTTTTGAAAGAAATCTCTCTGAAAATCTATCTTTTATATATTACTTTAAATCGACTTTAAGTCGACTAATATTGAGTCGTTAAGACCATCCATTTTGAACTTTTTTTAACCAGAGACTTCTCATATATTAAATTACTGACAAACTTTAACATACTGAATAACGTTTCCACAAATAAGCCACCACACTACGACTCGTCTCAATACATTTATCTTTAAAACATTTAATTTCACTAAATAACATCCCAACGCCCGTTTCTAATTCTTTCTCCCATTTCACTTCCCATAAAGGAAGTCCATTCGTGTCGTTTCTACGAACCAATTTACCAAATAAAAATCATTCTTGACTGATCGAACTAACCACTACCAGTCAGTCTATTTTAAAGACAACGCCGCAGGAAGTCATTAGTTTTAGAAGGATTCCACTCGATTATTAATATTGTCAGCGATACGAATAAATTGGCTCGATGGGTGGACACGTTTCGTTTTTTTTTTTTCTTTTAAAACTTTCGTCCTAATGTATGGCCGCGTTAATTGGGTAACGTGAAATGGGATGTCAAGCACGCTTGCGATCGACTATTTTAAATATACAAATAACGTGTTATTTTATGTGTTATAATATTTAAATTATGTTATGATAATATCGACACTGTAGCGCATTTGATATCTAAATAAAAGCAAAATTTGTGAATTTTAATTGGTTTTTTTCTGTAGATTAGCCCCTCTCTAATCAAATGGGGGTATAACTAAAAGTATACACGTGTCAATGACAGTCCTAAGTGCCCGAGGTAACTCTGAGCGCGGGCACAGTGGCTTACATCGAAACTATTGACGTGGTGTAATTCGAACCTGTAGGTCTTGAGATAAGGGCGTTAAACCAAACAAACTAAATAATAGTCTTAGGTGAAGGACTGAAACTCTTCCAATAAATCCTTATAAACTTATATTATATATTAAATTTTAACCATATATTTTAAACATAATATATTAAAATTTACTCAACTATTTATTTCCCCTTAAAATGAAAATAAATAAAAAACAAGTCTCATAACGAAAAAGATATTATTTATGTTTAATATCTTTATTATTACTTGTCTTCTAAATCGTTACAATTTCTATATAAAAATCGATAATATATTCCACATGTCCGCTATCCCGGTGTCAATGCATTCGCCGGAAGCCGCGTCTATTTCGAACCGGACGCGACGCTTGTTTATTGTAAGCAGTGTGCAGTTAACACCTAAACTCATATTAAGATTCACATTCATTGATTCAATGATAACTATGATAGATCGAATAACTACAACAGATAAAGATAATGACACCAGCTGGACAGATATGTGAGGTTTTTTAATGGGCCTTCCCAAATTTTTTTGATATGTTAATTGAGTTATAAGCTTATAATTTGTGAATTCTTGTTTTCTTATATGTATCGGATTTTTAATGTTTTATTTGTGTCTTAAAGTAAATTAGATATTTCTTTAGGTATTTTCACAAATTTTCAAAAATTTAAAAATTGTAATTTTAGAATACAGAGAGTACAAGTTGTAAATGTAATCTTTAATAAAGTATTCCTTATACTTTCATAAGTTAATCTTAAGTTATAATAAATTTTAATCTTCAGGCAAAAACGAATACGTATGCGTTAGCTTACTTGAAAAGAAATCTGTCTATATCTCATCTTTGTTTATTTTACAAAAACTTTCCGTTCAATCTGCTGCATACAAAATTCCAGGTCTCAGGAGAAAGGTTCGAGCAGCTCTGACAAGCCATCAGAGAGCTCCGCCAGTAGCAACAACAAAGATCAGAACAAGAAGCCACATATCAAGAAACCCCTCAACGCCTTCATGCTCTACATGAAAGAGATGAGGGCAAAGGTGGTCGCCGAGTGCACCCTAAAAGAGTCAGCCGCGATCAACCAGATTCTCGGCAGACGGGTAAGTGCTTGTCCAATTTGACCATTTTTTAAGATTACTTTTAAGTTATATTAATTATTTTTTATAATTTTTAAACAAGCTTTAAATTAAAAGACAAATACCATCAGCTACTGAATGGAATCGTCGAACCTTAACACCTGTATTGTTGCACCATACAGGTGTGACAACATGGTGATCTACCATATTGTTTGACAACGTGATCGTTTACGTTCAACGTTTTGATTGAATTATTTTGATGTGACGATGTGCTCATTGTTAATCTTGTTAGGAAAGCGATTCGCGACGCGTAAACAGACCAAGACCAAGTATAGACCAAGAGTCACATGATGTCGTGTCGTGAAGGTATCGTAACACGGCCGACCTAACAAGAGTAGCAAGCGCTCTCCCACACGCTCCGTCGCAGCTAAACATTCGTAATGCAATGCTCATAAATACGCAGTGGCATTCGTTGAGTCGCGAGGAGCAAGCAAAGTACTATGAGAAAGCGAGGCAAGAGAGACAGCTCCATATGCAGCTGTACCCCGGCTGGAGCGCGCGCGACAACTACGGTTACGGTTCCAAAAAGAAAAAGCGGAAAAAGGACCGCGGTCCCGCTGAGCTGGGAGGTATGGGCCTGGACCCTAGGAGAAGCGACGAGGGGATGGACCGTCGCGTCGGCTTGTACACTCGCTTCCCCCTCCCGACCCCCACTAATCCGACTTGCTTGCGTCCAGGGCTCCTAACACGAACTAACCGGCTTGTCCGTCGAGCACCTGAAACCCGATCCTTGTATGAGTGTGTGTGTTACTCCGTGTGTTAGTACGGCCGGTGGTGCCTGTGCTAGAAAAGCGGCTGGGACCGTCGCCCGCGAGGCGAGCGGCGTCGGGCGTCCGCACGCGCCAGGCCGGAGCGCCCCACGCCGCCCGCCTCCGTGTTCTGTGTGTAGTCGTGAGTGACCCGACCGGAAACATTGGTTTGATCTATGTCTAGGCGAGGCGCGACGATACCGACCGCAGAATAGGTTCTGAGAGGAACACCACAATTGGCCATTCTCATTTGGGGCTTAGGTTCAAAATTGTCGAGGGGTGCGCTCACTGCGGGCTGTTTTTCTAGCACCGAGCTAGGTCGCGGTCGCGAACCACCGTCGAAGTGCATTTCTCTTTTGTTTCCATGTTCGGTACAGTGGCATGCGCTCGGACGCGAGGAGCAAGCGAAATATTACGAGTTGGCGCGACGCGAGCGCCAGCTGCACATGCAGCTCTATCCCGATTGGTCGTCTAGGGCAAATACGCAAAGGGGCAAGAAGAGGAAACGAAAACAGGAGACAACCGATGGAGGTACTGCCTTGCAACGACCACTGCCAACCCTACGCCCTATCTCTCTGTCCCTCCGATTTGGACCTCCTCTCCTTAAACGTGACTGCGCGACTATTCAACTAAACACGACAAGTCGTATGCAATATGCTTATAACATTCAATAAGTAGATTATAATTATTATTTATTGATTAGATTAGACAAACAAAATGAATACTTGTTCTGTCCTCAACAACTACTTCAGTTGGTCACGCCGAACACTCGGTAAACGTTTTTAAATCAAACGTGCATCGTTACAATGTAGGAAGAACGAGCATTCACTCGCTTACTCACAGTATATTTACAATATATTGTTAACTTGGTATATCGGTCACAGTGACACGGTCCGCGTCGGGCGTCTCGACGTTACGCGATAACCGCTCCAGCTCATTAAAAATGAGGTCAATTAATAAAGGATTAGCTAGAGACGTCCGACGATACCCCCTCCCCCTCCCCCGTCCCGCCCACCTCCCATTGCGAGTTCAATTGCTTTGAACTCCGTCCGAACCGAAAAGAGACGTAGAAATATTGCCGAATGTTGGTTGAAGGGGTACAGGTTGTAGTCATATTACAGCATTTTTTATTTAATATTTATCGCATTTATTTATTTTGTTTTTATAATGAACGCTAAGGAAATATGTAAGTGGCACTCCTTCGAAGGTTGTCCCGGTTTTTGGCTTTCCTGCTCCGATTTGCGCCTCCGTATACTCGAACGTGCATGTTTTATTCAACAGTCAATATTTGAATACTTGAGTAATTGCTTTGCAGGGACTGTATGTATATACATGCTCGGTGTAAAGGCTGGGACAGCCTTCCGATTGCTTCCGTTGAGGAGTTCCGACAGCAGGAGATCCCGAGGACTCGACTAGATCATTCTATCTTCCAACCAAAGCTGCCGATGCTTGTCTATTATTTATAATGATACTGGCCAAATGAACATACATTTATTTTGATTCCGGAGAACCTATTCTGCTTGAATTTGCTTATGAGCGTCATGTTTATTTGTAATTGTTTTTACTTTTATTTTGGACAGACTGCGTAGTTAGTTTATTTTAATCGAAGTTTCCGAGTAGAGCGCTATTTTTTTAAACCAATGTTTTTCCGTTGTCATTTTTTTATTTACCCCCCTTCCCCACTCCTGCATGTTCACTAACGAGTTTAATGGGTATGTTTGTGCATGTCGCTTTATGTAGACGTAGATCTTTAGCCATATTTATTTTGAATGCTTTTAATATAATTTTTGGTAAATTCTTTTGTGCTATCACCGTGACGTCACTCTAGGACCCTTTCTAAGTATTTAATATTAGTGACGTCACCTAATACATTAAAAAATGCAATACATTTAGAATCTTAATTTGCATAAATATATTTAGTTTGCTGTCATAATTCGCATATAGCAAAATTTTACCGAGTCCATATCTATTGATTATCACAACATGTCACTAAAAAAATCACCAAAGCGTGCTCTAATCGAAATATGTAAAATTTTCAGGAAATAGTTTGAAAAAATGTAGAGCGAGGTACGGCCTCGACCAGCAGAACCAGTGGTGCAAGCCTTGCAGGTGGGTGTCACTTTGTAGTAGTTTCTCATTTCGTTTCGCTTATTTAATAATAATGAACAAAAAAAAACAAGCATATTTAAATGCTAGGTCATTATTTTTTCATATTATATTGTTTCTATGTGGAAAGACTTGGCTTATCTTTTCGTATTATTTTACGGCATTTCCAAGAGGAGCCTAGTCGTAACGTTTTAGTTTCATTAGTTGTTTATTCGACAAAATCCGTAGTAGATGTTGTTTTTGTTTTGAACACACATAGTATATCTATCTACCCGGTACCCGGTCCACTGTAACGCTGTGCTCTTATTCCACCGAACAAGGGCGTTATTCAAATGCGAAGCAGCAAACTGTTCAGAAAATGTGTCTTTTCACAAAGAAATAAAGTTTGACGTAGAAACACACGGAATAGATTTTTTTGAAAGTAGACAAAGTGTGGAAGTCGTAGTGCTATATAGGCCTAGAATAGTTCCCACGGATCTCGACGAGAGAGGGCAATCATTTGTCGAAGAAAGCTTTCAAAAAAATCTTGACACATTTTCTGAATGACGCTCGCTTTACCAAATGAAGGACCAAAACAAGACAAATAGTTGATTAAGACTCGTGATATTTGTACTCATTGAAATGTTTTTTCCACTCATGATTGCCGCTTCTCACGGATCGATCCTGGATCTCGCCGCCCCCGCTGGCGCTGTCGGTGACGTCATGTCCTGTTACGCTCTTTATTGTTTTGCCAAACGCTACTTGACGCCGGCGCCGATTCTATTTGTTTCACCTTTTATATTCAATTCTTTCCTGCTTTGTCTATGCATTAACCGACATTTATCGTTTTTATGTATTTTGTTTATTTATCTACAATTTACAATTACCTTCATAAAATCTATAAAAACTTTAATACAAATATTTCACATATGCTTTATATTAACTTATATACATATTGAATATCATCCATAACGTCTCACGATAACATGACTCCTCCTTCATCTCCTTGGATATCCTTTCACATCCTTCACGGTGTGCTCGCTCCTTCTGGTTGAACCCACCAGTCCGGAATCAAGTAGCGTGATGGTATCCGGGCTCGGGCTCCTGCGGCCGGACGCGGCGACGCCGTTGCCCGCCACGCTCGGCAGCCCGCAGGAGCCCACTTACGTGAACCTCTAGTGCCGGCGCGCCGCCGTCGGACGACACACGGTACGGACGGAGACTTTGGCATTTTGGCTCTTTTACGTGGATCACATCGAGCTTGGACGAAGTAATCTTTAAATTTGCCTATTTTCGATGAAAACCAAAATATTTTTTAAACTCTTATTATAGTCAAGGTTCTTTTTAAATATTGAGTTTAAATAGAATCGCTGGAAGATGTGGTTTGCGTATGATTTGTGTTGTGAAGCATGTAGTGTTCTCGGCTGGAAGAAAACCTAGATCATATCTTAGATAGAAATCTAGACACACTTTTTAGACATTTTACAAATGCCATCGTCTCGAGCACGAATCAATAATGCGAATAGCGTTCTTATTGGTTTTTTACGTATTTCTGGATGTCGTGGCTTGGATTTTTCGTTCTCGAGTAGATATTTTTTTGCTGTCGTAGCTGTTTCGATCGTTTTTTTTTTACATTTAACCGTTTGATAACGCAGCATGAGTGATTCAGTGTACTTCGTTTTATTTTCGTTTTATTTAACATTTTCAAGCATGTGAATTTTTGAGTTAACCTTTTTTCTTTTTTATAGGTTTTGTTTTCCTTCGTTTGTGTGTAGGTTCAAAATGCGTGACATTTGTAACGTAGCTTATATTTTGTGTTGAATAATTTTAATATTATAATAATTTATTAGTTAATCGTTCCTAGTTTCGTATTTAAAATGTTTTAATAATCCATTTTAATTCAGAACTAGAAGTTTTCTATTTACTCAACTATGTTTTAAAGTACAAAATGATATATTACAGGCGGAAGAAGAAATGCGTACGCTACATGGAAGCCCTGGAGGCAGCCGGGGGCGCGGGCCTGGTGGGCCCGGGCCTGAGCGGGGGCAGCGTGCCGACGCCACAGTCATGCTCTGATGACGACGTGAAGCTCGAAGAGCTGTCGGACGCGTCCAGCGACGACGACACGCCCACGGCCTCCAGCCCCGGCGGCCTCAGCGCGTTGTCCTCTCTGGCTTCGCCAGCCTCGGACCCGCCCCCGCCCGCGCGCCACCCCGTCGGCACCAACCCGCGCGACGCCAACAACCCGCTGTCCGTGGGGCAGCTGACCTCACAGTCGTGGCCTCGTGCCGCGCCGCGCCCCCCGCACGAGGCCATCTCGGTCTCGTAGTGACGCGCCACAACGCCCTCCAGCGCCACTGCACATCTGCTGCGCGCGAACAAAGACTTTACAGGATGTGCAGTCGTACTGGAGGACAGTTGTGTACCATTGATTCGGAGTGAGTGGACAGTAGACGGTGGACGGTGGACAGTATGTCGGGTGCTACACGCGGGTTGCGTCGTTCGTTGGAACACCCACGTTTTTGTACGGTTCGTGTTTTCAGTTCGTTTCGGATAATAGATTTAATTTTCTATGGCCTAAGCATTTATTTAGTGACACTGAACGTGCGGTGTCCCAGCGCAGCACGCGCCGCGGAGTCGTGTACGACCGTACGTGTAGTGGCGGGTTGCCGACTTGTTGAGTCCCGATACACAAATTGATCTCAAAATTGTGAGCCCATATCGAGTCATTTCTGCATTTTTAATACTCCACGCTTCTCCAAATGTATCTAATTCCCGCTAGTCACGCCGTTTGTGCCATCGACGTAGTTCCGGGCTCGAACCCGCGCTCTACGTACAACACGGTCGCTCCAACGCTACTTGAATTTGATCATGCGACGACTTTGAGAAACTTTGACGGTGGCTTCTACTTTGTGCCTTTTGAACTTTGATTCCCGATTCTTCCAAAAAATTATCTTTTACAAATTTCGGGTCATAAATTGTGTAACATTTTAATTTATTTTACTATTAATTAACTTCATGTAATCGATGACTTTGGATACGCTAATTTTAATACGAAACTATCAAATATATCAAATAATTATTATAACTGTATGAATTTGAATGTAATTTTCAATGGATTTCTCTTTAAAACTAACATTTGTCGAAGCTTCAGTTCATTCTGCTCTCTCGCGGACTTCCTTGACGGCCTGCACCGAGGTTCCATGTAGCATTAGAAGTTTTTAGTTTATAAATAAATATATATATAAAACGTCCCTTCGTCCGCGTGTATAAAGTAAAGGTATAAGGTACGGCGAAGGGTGACTCTGTTTTTCCGTTGTGCGGAACTCTTTAGACTGTCGTAAACTAGAACTAGACATTGTACGAGTGATCACGACGGTGTACCGAGAACATATACTTCAGTAATCTTAAATTAGACGTAAATAATAATAGGAATTCGTTCAATACTACAAAGTACGCGGGTCTCGAACCCGCTTCCACCTTATCAGTTTCTAATTATAATTCTTGAAATGTAACCAAAAAACCATTTAAAAGTTAACGTGTTTAACCCTCGGTACACCGCCATCTGTATAACTATATTGTAATATAATATATAAATAGGCTAACTTAACTGTGTCATATTAGTTGGTAAGTGTATAATCTACTTACATATACATATATATATATATATATATACTACATACATATTACTATAAAAAGATGTTTAAAATATTAGTTGAATGGCTCAGTGGACACCCGATAGTAACTTATTCGAACTCAGAGTGACATAAATGTAAATAAATTTGTATTCGCCATTAGGTTTTTTGCATTTATTATTGTAACGACCCACGCGTTCTCAGGCGGTTTGTGTTGTCAACGGTACTTTTTGTTGTTTTATTGTTATTATTAAGAATTTTAACGTTGTTGAATGCAATTTCTACCCCATGACTAAGAAAGAAATCAAAAATTCTCAATCACTTGTTGTTTTAATGATGATGACATCGTATGATTATTATAATTATAATGATTTGATGACGACAGCGATCGCTTTATGTTGTAACGTGACGAAATCATGATTGCGATTTTGCATGAAACTTGTGCAATACTGGAACACTATGGGTACTGTATAGATTTCTAAATATTATTAAATTAGATTTTTCCCGTAATTTTTGTGTTAAGGATTATTGAATTTATATGGAATTTTGATATTTTGTGTTCTAAAGATCTTTTTTTTTTATTTTATTATTATGCGTTTGCATTTGTATCCGCCGAGGTGCCAAAACCATCTTAGAACCAGGGATTTACGAACGGACAGTAAAAAATACTTTCTATTATATATGTAATCTGTGCCAAATTTAACTGTAAACTGGTATATTTGTAATACCTCTGAAAGGTCTTTTATGTTGATAGATTTTATAGGTTGTTTTTATTGTTAAGATGGTCAAGACAATGAATGCTCCTGCGACGAGCCGGTTATTATTTTTTTGTAGGAAAAAGAATTGTCAAATTAGAAAACTCAATTATTAGGTCTGGACCCATTTCTTGTGTTCAGTCGGACGAATATTATTTTAATAAACAGCATAAAATTATATTTTTTTGTATTTATTTTTTCATCCTTAAACCTTTGACTGCTCTTGACGCTCAAACGTTTGTATACCAGTTATAGTAATAAGTAAAATATTAAAAATGTTCTAATCTCACAAATACTTGGTTTTCTTTAATTATAACAACTTTATAAGTTAACGCCATCTAGTGGACTACTATGAACCAATAACTAATCTAAGATTTTACAGGTAGAGAAGCTAATAGTAAAAACTTGCAAGGCGACAAATTTCTGTTGTAATCTTTCATAATTTCACGAAACTATAATATGGTTTATATTTTCGTAGTATTTGTTTATAGTATTTGTAATATAAAAAACTAACTATGTACTGTTAAGATTCAAATATTATTTGTAAATATTCTGCTCTCTCGGTCGACGCTTAAAACTATAATCATGTGTCAAAGAAAATCACATTTAAAATGGGGTTTGTAATAATTATTTAGAAAAGATCATTGTGGAGAAGGTAATATTCTCTTTTCAGGGAATTAACCACGTTCCATATTTTAAACCATTAGACAGTATAATTGCTTACTGAATGGCGTGAGTTTTCTAACTTAATATTTACGAATTTTGGTTCATTTTAATTTTTTAAGACTATTTGATGAGTGGCGGAACTCGACGCTGCGTTTTCTTGTTAGTGAGGATTAAATCATCAAATATTTCTGTGAGATATCAACTCACAATCGTCGCGTTTAGTCACATACTGTGCACCACCTTGTCTTTATAATATAAAGATATTTAGAGACAAATAAAACAATAAATTAGTGAGATTACATTGTTTATTGGTGACAATGTGTGAGAAGTAGAAAAATTATAAAAACATTATACGAATGTGATGCCGATTCCACTTACTCCGATAATCCTCTAACATTTTAACATCTTTGGTTACATATTGAAATGCGGGCAGTTATTATTAACGGACAAACAAATTGATTACAGGATAGAATATCGTCCTTTTACTATTTTATAAAGATATTTTATTTAGTCTGGGGATTTGTTTTAAAAGTAAAGTATAATATTTTGTGTTTTTCTTTATGATTCTTAAAAAGAATGATTATTTTATAAAAAAATTATATAATATTGAATATATCATTTTATTATAAAATAAAGTTGAATTGTAGTAAAAACAGTTTCTCTCAGTATGTGGTATTTGTTTTCTATACTTTTAAAAGCAAATTCGAACAATATAAAAAAAAATAGTAAAACGACGGTACCCTCAAAAAAAATAATTAATATATAAAATAACCGGTAGATGGCGTTAGGAGCTATAATTACATTATTACTATAAGTAAAGTGCTATAATTAAACAACATATAAAACTAATTCAATTGTATAAATATATTTTGCATGAATTATACGCAAAACAACATTCAAAATAAGTACTGTGTTAAATGGGAAACAATTAGCATTAAGTAGCGTTTCATTCAGAAAATGCAGTATTTTTAAAGTATTTTTTTAATTGTTAAAACTAATATTTTGAATATTTTTCTTTTAAAATCTGCATAAAATTTGAAGTAAGAAAAACAAAGCGTGAGCGTGACTTAGATGTTTCTAGTTTGTACTTTGTGTCTATTATGAAAAAAAAACAACACAAGCAAAGAGGTATTTCAAATGAATATCGGAATTCACTTTTTACACAATTCATCGCCGGGCTTCGTCTTCATACCAAATAGAATAAATGAAAATATGTCTTTATCCTGAGTGGGAACCGAACCCACAATCGTCGCTCTTACGCACGCTACGCCACTGGACCTCACAATCGACCTCAAATTTATGAAAGTGAATACTTGAAAAACACTGCATTTATAAACGTAATTAACACTTCATATTTAATTATCATGATTTGGATGAATCATACAAAATGTCATACATTGTCATGTCTTCTTTAGATATCATAATTATCAAGCAGCATCTCATTAATCAAGCTTTTACATCATTTTAATAAAATCAATGAACTTTAGTCTTCTTAACAGAGCGAGTAAATGAATGAATAACCCATAATTCCGGCAGTGGGAATTGAACCCACATCTGTGTCGTTTACATTCCAACAGCCCTTGCCTAAAATAATTCGTTAAAAACAATGATATCTTAACGAAATACCAAAACTCAACAAAATCAACTTCCTATTTCTTATAATTATAATAATTAATTAATAATAATATAAATAATTAATTAATTTTTACTTTTTTTTAACGCCTAAAGCCATACGTTTGTTTGTCAATCAATCAGTCTATAGATGAGAACTGAATATATAATAATTATTATTTAATAATATAGAAGTTCTAAACATGCACTATTATAATATAATAATAAGCTTCTAACATACAATTGTAGTTTTATAATTTTACATATTCCCTAACATGAGAAAAAATATTATTAACAATAATTTATCGTATAAAAACGATGACATGATGCAATTGGTTTTAAAATACTTGTCCTTATTTTCTAAATTAAATTTATTGAAACTTTTATAGATTTTTATTAAATTGTTTACGTAAAAATTATTATTTTTATTTAAAACTTATTTATGTGATCATAACATCATTAACTCAAAGTTATTATAGAATATAAAAAATACAGAGTTAGTTCATAATTGAATAGTCATTAGAAATAATCTTGATACTTTTACAAAATAAAAGTATCATATCTTACTTCGAGGTAAACAAATAAATCAATATAATATAAGGAATATGATAAATTAGTAAAGTTAATAGTAGTAAAAGTAAGCAACGATTTATTTAAAATTGGTTCCTCTGTCAAATCTCTAAACGCATTGTTTGTGAAAAAACATCCTTAAACAAAAGAAAAAAAAATCAAAAAAAAATCAATAGAACAATTTATGATCCGTTAATGATGATATTAAATAACTAAGCAGTTTTGTAGATCACATGACATAATAAAACGATACGTAGATAATACATAAATAAAATATATTCACAAACGAATATAAAACTAGCGTAAAGCAACCCAATATATACACCGTCTTTCCAGATACAACTGAATATAACCGCAAATTATTGGGTAAATATCTGGTTTCGACTGGTTATTAACCGGATTTAGCTGGTTATGCTATGCTATGATGTGGTTCTAGCTGGGTATTACCGGTTTTAGGTTGTTTACCAAAGGCCGGATGATTTTCCGCCGGGAGGGTTTCGGACGCGGACAGAGGTTTTCGTGTCCAATCCTTCTACTTCCTCTGTAATTCAGAAAAAAAAATTAGATTGTGTATTATAATATTATATCATTGCTTCAACTTTACGGTGTATCTTCACATATGGCGTGCGTGGTAGACAGAGGAAACCTAGTGACAGTCTGTTCTATTTTCAAGATATAGTTTGCTGTCTCTGTCTGTTATACAAGATATAGCGTGAAGAAAAAAAAACATTTATTAGACTAAGGGAATGATTTAAAAAACACAAATGTAACTTACTGCTAATAGAGAAGGAGGATGTCTGCAGGTCCCGCTGTCCCGGCTCCCTCATCTTGCGTCCCGTTGGGGTGCTGCAGCCGGAGCCCGCCACAGAGCTCGATAAGGACATGGCTTCTAACTGCTTGTTCACTATGTTTAGTTCTGTTAAAACAATTATTTTAATTAATATCTAATGTTAGAAGATTAAATATATATTATATTAATTTCAGGAGAAGTGAAGATATAACTTTAAATCAATATTTATTTCCTAAAGTGGGGATAGAACCCACAACTTTCGCGTTACAGTCACACCTTTTTGCCACTGCGCCACGTCGGCCTCGTATATAATGTAATATTATTAGTTTAATTTTATTATGATTTTAAGATATATTTTACTTATAGATATAAATTTACATATAATAATACTTAGAGGAGGCGGACTGTAAATGCGATGACTCGTGAGAATAAAATATGTTCATTTCAACGCTTTGGTTTCAAAGATAAATTGCGATGTAGTGTTCCGATATGGACCCATAACCGATATGGTTCCACATAACCGATATGGACGTCGCGTACGGAACGGAATGTCTTAACACTAGGTTCCTTCTGGCTATCGCGCTTGCACGATACGTAAAACTGAAATAAAACACAAACATACATATTTACCTAAACGTTCCTATATTTATATACATACCATTAGGAGTGCCATTAGTGACTCTGGAGGGGGAGCCCCTCGCGTCGGGCAGTGGGGAGGGCTGCGGAGTGGGGGGTGCCTCGCCCCCATACACATATGGGGAATTAGGAGGACTCTTGATGAACTTGCCGAAGCCTGCAATAGTAATCATTATTTTGCATTAGACTTTTCTGTACAGTCCAGCTTAGAATGTAAACATGCTAAATCCATAAATAAAATTATTTTAAATTACAAAATAGAGCATTTTTTTTGCTTTTTTAAAATAAGTAAGTATAATAAATAACAGATTTAATTTTAGTAACCTTCAGCTACCCTCAAGTCTCCGTCGTCGAGACACACGCGACCATTCACGATCACATACTGAGGACTGCCGATCACACGTTGACCCTAGGAAGAGAAACATTTGTTATATAAGTAATTAATTTGTATATATAATCTTATATACGGGTTTATTATGACAAATGTCAAAGAATGTTAGCTTAAGATTGTATATTAAACAGAGGGACTAAGGGAACCTAATCTTAAGGCATTTGGTTTTGAATAGCGAAACGCAACGCCGTGCTTTGCTATCAATATTAATTCATCATGTATGTTAAGTTTGTCACATGTTACTCTCAATCAAAGGCACATGTCACATGTTGACAAATGTGTTCTAAAATTTTTGAAGAAAGTACGTTACTGTCACATTCTGAAATTTATATTACATCATAAAACATACATAAAATACTCCAAACCTCAAAAATATTAAAGTCAACAGCGTGATGGTGCGTCGCCGCAGAAATAACCCGCTCTAGTCGAGGATCCCACACTACCACGTCAGCGTCGGAACCTTCAGCGACTTTCCCCTTTTGAGGGTACAGATTGAAAGCACGAGCCGCATTCGTACTTGTTACCGCTACGAAACGACACGGGTCCATTGCACCTGAAAATTAAATATATTTTGTATTGAAATATATATTAAATTATTTTGTCATATTCATTTCTATAATTTATCATTGTAAGTTGAAATTTAATTAGGAATTAAAATTAGGAGTAAGTATCGTACAAATATAAAAAATAAGTGAGATTTACAGAGACTGATATCGTCAGTGAAATTAAATAATATGATTTTACCTCAGAAAAAACCGGAGAACTACCTGGGCATTTAGCCAGGAATTTCACATAGAGACTACATCCAGGCCAAAAAAAAAAGGCTGATTGGTACTTTTTTCCACTTCGAATGGAATTGACAACCCTAAATAATTATAAATAATATGAACCAAATAACATAAATATCAAATGATTACCAGTATTAACGGC
Source organism: Heliconius aoede (assembly GCA_037355905.1). Classification (NCBI taxonomy): domain Eukaryota; kingdom Metazoa; phylum Arthropoda; class Insecta; order Lepidoptera; family Nymphalidae; genus Heliconius; species Heliconius aoede. The sequence goes on along the minus strand of JBAIZZ010000321.1, from coordinate 1,195,061 downwards.
TTTCTGCCACAAAATGGCCATCCTGTCCTCCACTCCGTTCACCCCATTGGGTATTTTACTGAAGTTATTTTTGCCGATCGCCTTGTCCTTCTCGTGGAAAGTGCAGTTGTCGCTGCCGATCAATTGCAAGTCGTCGCTAAAAATAAATATTTAATTGGTATAATTATCATGTCAGATACATATGTATAGGTTCGAGGCTGCTGCAGCTGGACATGGGTAAATGGGCATAAGAACACGGAGAACATGGCAACCGGGTGGGCTGTGCCCAGAGTAGTTGTGTGTCTATCAATCACCCACCAATCTAAGAGATTGTACTTACAAAAATATCCTAAAATAAAAAAAAACCTTAACATGAACAGATCTGCTCAAATCTAAATCCCTATAAATCTAAATATAAATAAAGTTCCGGAAGGGATCCTCTTATATGTTCACGCATATAGCAGAATAGGCAGAAGGAACCTAATGTTAAGATGGCTGCATATATAAGTTATGCAGACCATTGTTAGTTTATGTAATAAATATCTCACTTGGCAAGTGCGTCGACGATGGCTTCGGACGTGTAGGGGGCGGGACGCAGCGGCGGCGACAGCACGTGCGCGGCGGCGTGGCGGAAGCAAGCGTTTTTATAATGGGTGCCTGGACAGGTAGGCTTTTAAATACTCCTATATTGTATATTATATTTCTGTGTACTTAGGACTTCATCTTTAAATATATTTTTTGAGAAATAATAAAAACATTTTGACGGTAGTTTGATGTAATAATTATGTCAACTAACAGATAATGATGATTTCCAAAAATGCTAAATATACGCTAATAATACGTATAGATTAATGTCTTTTATTTTATAACCAAGAATCAGTGTCAAATCATGAGTTTCATAAAAACGAACTATTCGTCAGACAAGAAGGAAGAATTATACAACCAACAATAAGTCAGTCAAAACCCCCAACTAGTCAGTCACTTACGGTCAATCAACCGTCAGCGCACACAGTGGCCACTCCCCGAACACCACCACTTCTAGGGTCAATAAGTCAGTCATAAAAGGTCCAAACAGTCAGTCAATTGCGGTCAATCAACCAACCGTCAGTTCCAACGGTGGCAGCGAGAGTCTCCCCGAATAGAACCTGCTTCTGTCGATCGCGCGCGAGCCGCAGCGCCTGCACCGCGCTCTTGGACATCATGTGCACTATGTAGAGAGGGGTGTTCATCTAGGGAAGGAGAAAAATTACAGTTAATCACCAAAATCTAGAATATTTATTTTTTCTTGACGCTACAGCCCGAATATATGTGGATAAACAGACTTTTCGGTCAAATCCCTAACAACAAATACACCATTTAATACACAAGACATTGTGTATTAAATGGTGTAGCTCAACGCCGCATGTTACAAAATAACACATTATCTCGACTGGGAATCGGACCCACAACCGCCGCCTTTATATTCAGACTGACATGTGAATTTTAACTACTAAATATTTTTCTTATCCTTAATACATATTTAGTACATAGCAGGGTGGACAAATATTTTTCTTGCAAACTCATAAAATAAATCTACTATAAACAAAATCGTTCTGTCGCTTGAGGCTATCCTAGTGCAGGGGTCAAGGGTGTGACTGTAACGCCGCGGTTGTAGATTTAATCCCCACTCACTCACAAATAAAATATTTATTTAATTTCATATTTTCATTTCTTCGCTCTGGCTTCGCTTCGCATACTGCCACTCAACACGCAATGTCTCCTGAATGTGGCGGAAAATGGGGAATCCTTTCCGTTATCTCTTATCCTGTTCTGTACGAGATGCAGCGTGAAGCTGATTTTTTTGACACAATCACCTGATTAGCAATAACACAAGCTCGATTCACAGCTTCGGCTTCGACCTCCTCGTCTCGCGACAGCTCGTGGCCTTCAGGGGTAGTGATTCCGGAGGCAAGAAGTTTTTCTGTATTGCGTGCTATTATGTTACCGTTTTCGGCGTGCACCTGAGTGGGAAAGTATTTGTTTACAATTTATACGAATAATGCAATGCAAGAATTGATTATAACATTGCTGCTACAATTTTCTAACATAATATGAAAGATTGTTTAAATAAAGTGTCATGGTTAACTAAATTAGGTACATTTTAATGGTATTTTAACTCACAGCCACAAAAAATTAAGTCCAAAATGAATAACATTTTTGTAATCACTGCCTCGATATAGAATTAGAAAATTTAAGCCAACTTTTAAAATCTCCATAAGAATTTAACTAATTAAGAATTTAGGTTACAAATAAAATTTCTGTAGGGCATTATCAGTTATAATTTAAAAAATTACTCAAAAACGAAAACTAAGCACACTTACCATGGGCAAAGCTTTCAGCTCGGCACAGGCTTCAAAAGCCAAGCATAAATCATAGTCCTCCATCATCCAAGCATCTTTGTACGCCATGAACATCTTAAATGAGTTCACCCCATGTTCCTCTACCAACTGCTGCATTTCCTTTTTAACTGATGGTGACCACCATGTTACTCCTACGTGGAGTGCATAGTCACAGCAAACCTTATGGAAATGTAGTATTTTGTATGATAATTAAGTTTTTATATGAGCTTTTATTAATAATTTAGTTAGTCTAGTGTTAACATGCAGATCACATTATGACACAATCGTCCCCCACTTTCCACTGAATTCTGAAGGCATTGCGTGTTCAGTGGAAGATTGAGATCCTCTTCCACTGAGCACGCAAGAGATTGAGATTTTCCACTACTGAGTTTTGCCTCGTTACTAGGAGCTTGGAATTGAAAATATTAATTATTTCATTTCAGCAAGTGTGTCTCAGCACGACGACTGGTCTTTTTTGTTAATATATATTGTTTAAAAGAATGTAAAATATATAATTAAAAATAATAATAATTTAAGAAACAATAGTTTTAACCTTTCCTTAAAAAATACTTATAATTGTAGAGTATGTATATATATATAATGTTTTTGATTATATTTCGACACAATATTAGTATAAGCAATTGCTAATAAAAATTCTAAGTTCAACATACTTTGTTTTTATTGGAAAGTAACTGAAAATCCACTTAAACTGAACGGTTATAGTTAAGGAAATGGCACTTTCACCAATTTGCATAATTAATTCTCAACTAATGTTAGGAAAACGTTACTACACGTGTGCACGTAAACTACCACACGTACAGTAAATGTAAACATTGGACCAGATTGTACTGCATTAGACGCTATGCTATAATTAACGTCATTTGCATCTGACCGAAGCGTGTAACGCATTAAGTTATAACGCATTAGTAAATAAATTTTTATAAGCCTATATATAATATTGCATTTTTAAAAAAAAAAAATTATATAAAAACTTTTATTAAATGAAAAGGTAAGTTGTGATGAATATTTTTTTGTAGTTTTAATCTTTTGGTAGTACAAGTTAACTAGTTAGTAGTTGTAATTTCATTCATCATCATCATCATGATTATCATAATTTTTTAGGAGTTAAATATGTGATAGAGGCTTTTCTTACCTTTCCATCAGCCTTTTGCCTCCAACTGTTGTATGCATCAATTAAAGATTGTCCTTTCTCTGGTAGCACGAAATCAACTAGAAATCGAAATTAAATTATGTATTATATTTGATTTTTCTAAAAATTTTAATATCTGTTATAATTTCACGCTGCCGTTCTCCATTTTTCAACAAATTCTGAAGGCATCGCGTGTTATGTGGCGGAATTTAATGCTGCTGCTTGTCATGGTACTAGGGCGAGAAAATGAAAGTATATATATGTCGGCGTCGATGATAATTGGTTAAGAAATATTGAGGATAAATTCTTGATTAATTAATTCCGATTTTTTAACGAATGGAATTGGAGGTAACTTTTAATGTAAATTTAATTTGAAATAGAAGTTCCATATTTGAATATGGTTTTTATATCGGATGTGACGTCATCGTGCCTATCGGCGTTGATATTAATTAATTTAGAAATACTGAGAATAAGTTCAAAATTAATTAATTTAGATATTTTAACGAATAAAATTAAAAATAACATTTAAAGTGAATTTAATTAAAAATAATAATTTTATTTGAGTTGTTCTGCCGGATGTAACGTAATCGCGCTTTTTTGGCTTGGTCGGTCGTCGGCTTTGACAGATCACGCCCGAATCATACCGTTAGTGTGAAATTGTGTTATCTCGGCAATGGAGGAACAAAACTACGAGACGTCTAAACCACTTGGCTCGCCTATACGTATATCGCGATCCGACATATATTTCATTTCTTGGGATTCGAACCTACCTTATCTCCTGAATCTGAAAAAACAAACTCGCAAACATAAATGCGAATGGAGTATTTTGCCACTAGGCTCTGATAAATTGTTTTTTTTTTTAGTTTCTCTAATGTAGCGAGGTTCAGGTAGAGTTAAGACTCTCCATTCTGTATCGGCCCCTATAACTTATTAATTTTATTAATAACAAAATAGATATTTATATCTGATACTCACTGACAGTAGTAGTGCCACCAGCGACCGCCGCTCTTGTTCCCTTATAGAAATCGTCAGCAGTCTTGGCCCCCATCATCTCAAGCTCGAAGTGGGTATGGGGATCGATTCCGCCTGGCATTACCAGTTTGCCTGAAGCATCAATGGTGCGAGTGCCACCAGGAATAATCAGGTTGCGACCGACTTGTCTGAAAGAAAAACAATCGTGATTTAGAATATTTATGGAAGAATATTCACTGACGTAAATAGCTATATATATGCTTTATGTACGTTTAGTTGTTAATTATTAAGGATTTTATTCAGTATCTTTACATAGTACAAAACAAAGTCGCCGTTTTCAGCTTCACGCTGTATCCCCCCCCGCATACAGCATGTTAGGCAAATGGAACCTCGGTGTAAAGACACTCCGTTCCCCCTCTCTGCCGAATTCTGGAGGCATTGCGTGTTGAGCGGCAGAACTCAACGGCGCGCTTTACGCAATAGACATATTTATGTTTCTCTGAAGGCATATACCAGATATTTCCTGGTTTACGCCCTTTCACGATAAATCTTGTTTCAACTTACAAGAACGTCTTAAATAAAAATCCGTAAAATTCACACTTACGCGCAAAAGTGAATCAAACCATAGCGCGATTCAGAGTACACTCGGCGCCATCTATTGAGGAGACGTAGGTACTAAATGAAAACCTAGTAGTTATTACTTCCGCTTTATTTTTTTATTGTTTTGCCCCGTTACTAAATAATTTTAATATACAACAGTTTTATTTTGTATTACATAAAATTTCTAAAGAATTTTACTAATCAAGATAGATATATTAATATTTTCGATTTTTCAACGAAACGTTAATAATATTATGATATCAACAAAAGAAAATAACTGGAAATCAATATAATACGTTCATCATATTTAATACTCTACTATTTTTATTACTTCCATAAATTACCTATATAAATACACTAGAGTCTCCCTCTAACAAACATTATTATAGATAAAAAAAAGCTATACAAATGTTGCTGACTCACACTTGAACGGTGATTTACTATACGAAAAAAAAACAATCTAATTTGCTCAATTGTTACTTCTATAGTGTTAATAGGGTTTAA
>JBAIZZ010000321.1:1068529-1189378 GCA_037355905.1 Heliconius aoede | reverse complement strand
AAAAAAAAAATGATAAAAATGGGTTTTTGACACAAAAGTTATTGTATTTATTTTAAATTATAGTCCATTGTTACTTGCTTGTATAATCTATTGGCTTGTGGCTTGTGGACATTCATCGTAGGTTTTATGGAGCGGCACGGCTATTGTCATATGATATATGGATACATTTCAGTAGAAAGATAATTTAAATGCTAGATTTTAAATTGTGTTTACATAAATTCAGAAATTAATAGTAGCGCTATAGAAGAAGGCACTGCTCCATGCTTCACATCATTTAAAGAGAATAGATAATATTAGTTATACCTGCCACCCACTTCTGATGTTTGTCCGATACAACTACCCTACCCTGACTACCCTGTACATATTTATTCATCCATTCCATATTCTATTTCATCTTTTTGTCCTCCTACATAATATATATTTTGTTACATCTGATAGTACCCATATTCCTGTATCGTGTGTTCCAAAATTAATAATTTATTTCTACTGTTGACTTTCGTTGTACAAACATAAGTAAGAAAAATAACATAAGAAAAAAAACAAGAAGAAGAAAATTTAGAGAACAATTATAGAACATAATATTTTTTTTTTACGTTTTCAGTTAAACTATTTCCTGGCTCAGAGGAAATAATTTTAGATATGAAATGATGAAGTGGGTCTCATCAAGATTATAAATATAAAATCTTTGAAGGTACCTCGATTGTTACCTCCAAAGCCGCACTTGATTCGGCACTCAAATACACTGCCCAGATAAAATGAATACCTAAATACAAGGAGATATAGGCAGGTATATCGATTTTCGCTTTAGATATCCAGCCGCCATTGTCAAGCGATATCACGTATTTCATTGAGTTATTGACCACCGCAAATTCGATTAGCGTCGGCTATTGTCTCTTTAATATACTTTTAATTAAATAGATATAAATAGAGGCCGTCGTGGCGCAATGGCACAAGGGTGCCGCCCGTAAACGCGACGGTTGTGGGTTCGATTCCCGACTTGAGGAAGTGAAATATTTCTTCACGTTTATATTTCCATGTTTCTTCGGTGGTGTCGAGGCAAAGCGGCGTTGAGTTCTGATACTCAACACGCAATGCCTCCAGAATTCGGCAGAAAGTGGGGAACGGAGTGTCTTAACACCGAGGTTCTCTCTACCTATCTATATACTGCTGTTAAATAGATTTCGATTTATTCGACCAATAAATATATACATATAGGCGTGATGTTTACAAAATCACATCGTCCTTGTCTCCTCCTAATCCACTTACTTTCTTTATCTGCCGTCAGTTCTTCGGCGCGAGGCCGCCGCCTCTAATTTTATTGCTGGGGCCATCTGCTTGTATAACAAAGCAAAACCAATTTGTTTCTAAATTGTACATTTAGCAAGAATTCCGGGTAAACTGGAATGATTGCTGTTTTATGGTTTTTTACAAAGAAATTAAATTGTTTGTGTAAGAAAAGTAGCGAGTGTTTTCGTTATGGTAGCTGCAGGACAAAGAAATTTATATTATACTTACTGTTAAAAATTACTAGAAGGGCGTCCTTAAATGTTGCTCAGTAAATAATGTGATAGACTGGTTTACTACACATAGTGGTCGTGATATGTTGCCAGAGAGATAGAGAGAGAAAGAAAGAGATAAGTTTTTATAAACTTTTATTTTATTTACCGTGCGAAAACTTTGAAAGCTCAATTTGGACCACCATCCCAATATCCGACTGAGCTGGAATTTTTTATATATAGAAACATTATATAAAAACTAAAATTGTAAAAAGGTTTTATTTATGTAAATCATTATTTACATTATAAAAATACAAAAACGGAAAGGAAAAAATAAAAAAAAACCGTAGCTTAATCATAACGTAGCCTTCACTGGCACATTTCCATATCCGCTACAGGATATTGACGGTTTACAGTGAAATGTGTTGCATTGGAACTGTGGAAACGACTTTTCATAACCAGATAAAGCTGTAATTTTTATAAATGGTGTTCGAATTTATGAAATGTTTTTGTAAAAACTCTTTCAGTTACAGATATTTGTTTTTTTTTGTTTAAACAGTTTTTGTATTACGTACATTATGATACTTATAAAGCTGAAGAGTTCGGTTGTTGTTGAACACACAAGGAAATGCTCTACCGTACTTCTGCTGGCTCTATATAATATATATTCCATATGTCCAAGATCCAGAAGATCGTCCTGGACTTTTTCCAAAAGGCGAGCTTAAATCCCGCTACGTAAATTTTTAAACGTTTTCTAAAAAGTACACAAGATAGCGTTAACCATCACGTTAATTCGTTTAATAGAACTCAATTGGACTTGCGTTCAAACTCACTTTACACACGACAAATATTTAGCTATTTCCATTTAACTTTGGAGTTAATTACTGAACTAACAGCAGGGTAGGCAGAGGGAATCTGATAACGTAGTGTTGAGACCCATTAAGTCATGTGCATTCCACGATTTCCCCCAATTCTGTTGAGGCTTGTGTGTTGAGTGGCAGATTTCAACGAGCCTTTTTATCACGTTGTCAGAGCAAAGAAATTAAAATTTTAAATACAAAATTTCCTCGAGTGGGATCGAACAACCAGCCTGTCGCATTAACAGACGCACGCTTAGGCCCTGCGCTGCGCGACCACTGATCTCAAGACTGGCATTATGTTTTTATTTACTTAATGCAAAACCACCTTACACATAGATACACCTCTACGACATTTAAAAATTTACGTATATCAAATAAAATGCGTGTGCGCATATATATCTATTGAGATTCTTTACGTTATAGTACCTAAATATATTTCAGTACGTAGGAGTATGGTATTTCTGTCAGTTATTTTTGTACGGTCATGTATTTTAGGAATAATGTAAATATTTTTTACATACATCGTTTTAAATAGTTCAATAATATTTAACATTTAGGTATAGTGTGTGTAGAATATCTACATTCCACATAGTGTCTGTTTTACCAAAGTCAACAGATTAAAATTTAAATGAAACCACAGGTGCCATTCATTATTTAATATTAATTAACTTTACGATATTACGATTATTATCACATATCAAAACATATATTTTGATATATTCGTAGAGAACTAAGACATATGACATACATATTTCAATAACGATAATAAGTTATTTTACGGCCCGTCTTGCTGCCAGCTTGCTTGGTTGGATAAAGATGGTTGTGTCGTTTAATACCCAATATCTTTTAATGGAGGAAAAGCAATTAGGAAAAGAAAGTTATTATTTTTTTATGTGCGTCCATCGTGGTGCAGTGGTATATCATGTGACGCGCTGGTTATGAGTTTGATCCTCTCGAAATTTGTAGGAGTAAAACTATTTTCCTCCCCAAAGACATGGTGCGGCGTTAAACTCTGTCACTTACACGCAACGTTTTGATTGAAAGAAATTATGGCGTTATATGTAGTGTTTATGTTATTTTTGAGGTTGGTATGAACTACTCCAAAAATAACATAATAACTCAATTATTTCGTTCCGTCCTAATTTATAATTGCGACTATCCGTTACAGCGACCTCATTTATAAACAGTTCTTAATTAACTTTGTTAAGTTATGTAAAGTTAAACATTAGAAATATACCTGTGAGATGTAACAGTATTAAATTTCATACTTATTTCCAGTAATTTTTCCTAAGGAATGGTTGATTTATTTATATGTAGATTGTATAAATAGATATATTAATTAAATTGTACTAAATTAATATACTTTTATTATTTATACATATACATACATATTCACATGTATAATAAAATTTATATAGATTTGGATGTATAATAAAAAAATAGCTATAGATATTTTATTAATAATTAACGTTCGTTTACAAATGCAGAATCTACAATATATTTAATAAATAATATTATAATAATTATATCAAGTATTGTGACCACAAAATATCGTTAGAAATTACATATTCTAACAAGCCCTTAATATAGCAGCCAGTCGTGGCGCAGGAGCACAAAGTGTGACTGTAAAACCGATTGGTTGTGTGTTCGATCCACACTTGGGGAGGGGAAATATTTACTTAAATGTATATTTCCATTTCTTCGCTATGGTGTCGAGGCAAAAGCCCGGCGTTTAGTTCGGTCACTAAACACGCAATATCTCCAGAATTCGCCGGAAAGTTGAGAACGGAGTGTCTTAATACTAGGTTCCCTCTGCCTACCCTGCTGTATGCAGGATACAACGTGAAGCAGATTTAATTTGTTTTAAGATCATTATCAGCTTCACGCTTTTTCCGCATATATATGTAGCAGGGAGAACTTAGTGTCATGGTATTAATATGTTTTTTTTAATACATTGCGTGTTAATTGGCAGAAAGCTAAGCCGTATTTTGTCTTGTTTCCATAGCGAGGAAATGATAATAATTAATTAATTCAAGTGGACATCGAACCCGCAACCGTCGTATTTACAGTCAGACGCTGTCTTGCAACGATACGATGGTTTCATGAGTCAGTAGAGATTATAATACTATAACAAACACTTCAGCTCATGCAAAGTGTAATTTTCAATTTAAACATCAATAGATCTAGAAACGCTTAAAGTTAAAGCTGCAATCCGCTTATGTGTAAGCTAAAAGGCTTAAGTCCGTCGTCGACTACAGAAGTGCATTGTCGGGTTCCTTCAAGTGCTTTACTTTTGTTTTATTATGTTTATTTTTATATGTAAACACAAAATTACGTTATTAAAAAGAAATACTTTAGAAACTTTAAACTAATTTACTCTACAGTAATGGACTTATTTTAAGTGCGATTGTTACGAGTTCAATTCGCCACTGGTAATCTATAATACTTAATTTTTCCGTCTGGTTTTATTGAATATAGGATGCACGCTGTCATCCAGAAAGAGAAAGGTATATATATTGCGGGAGATGTATGAAAATTTACTCATGTATTGTACATTTTTGTTTGGCTTGGTAAAAACTTCGCCAAAATTGTTGACAACAACCAAAATCCATACTAATAAGGGAGTCCAAGTATGCCTGCCTTTTTCTACATAATTTACTGATATTTATAACAATTAGATTATTTTTTATCATTATCATAAGAAAGCGGCAGTGCTCCTTTTACAGGAATAGCATATGGGGTATATTTCAAACCCAATTTTGTAGGTATCTACAAAAAGTAATTAATACGAGCTTCGACGAAGGATTTTTTTCCATATGTATATTATATGTGTATGAAACATTGCAAGAGAAATTCCATAACCTCGATTTTCCTAATAAAATTTAATTTACAGATGGCTCGATACAAGAAAACTGGTTTCATGGACGACGATGCGGGCAGCGTGAGCTCCATACAGCTGAATGAAGGTGTTCGTTCTGGTGGCACTCACATTCGATATCATATGGTAAATTAACTTTATATATTGATATATTACAAACAACAAAAATAAATATATCTGATATTTGAACCCGTTATCACAGTTATACTTATGATATTTTATTTACATATTTTTTATTTCACTCTATTGACTATTTCTTAATACAAGTAGTATAAAGATTAATATAAATGTAAACTACTAAAGATACAATTATAACATATATATTATATGAATAAATAGAGTGTAAACACTATTTTATATGTTAAAAAAATACGAAATAAAGCTTAAATAAATGTGCTATGAATATATAAAAGCAATTTAAAATATTTTTAGCGCCTGGGAAACGTTCAAAGAAAATACATCAAAGACCAAGTGGTTAAATTGCTCTTTAACTTTACTCAGGAACTGGGTTCTTGCGAAACCTATTAGCATTTCTACTGGAAATTTTATATTGAAAATACTTTAAAGTGAAAAATACTTTCATTTTATTTAAAAATACAGAAAAAAATGTAAATGTGTTGTTACTACTTAATTGATAATATAAGTCCATAACACTATCACCTCTTACAATTTTACGTACTTTTTTACTACTTTTCTTTATATTTAGCTTCACGATTACTATCTACCAAAGGAAAGAAAGCATAGAAAACTAACGGTTAAGCTACGGGGTTCTCTGCTTTACTCCGTATTCGTAGTAAAGCAGAAGCAGAATGTTGCATTTTGTCCACGCATTTTGTACCAGAGCGGGGAAAACAGGGAAAATAGTTCATTCAACCGATTGAGATTAAATTATACCCATCTCAATTTATGTTTTTTTTTCATCTTCACGCTGTATCCCGCACACAGCAGGATAGAGGGAACCTAGTGTTAAGTCACTCCGTTACCCACTATCATAAAAAAAAGAATAGCTAATTAATCAATTGGTCTTCTTGAAATATTGTTATATTTTATTTGTAGGCGCTTGCATTTATTAGGGTTCTTGCAATGGATAATATAATTTCTTATATATTTTTTGTACTAAATTTCTTATGTATTTTTTGACTTAATAACTGCCGAAGTATCTAACACTCAAGATCCACATTCCTTAATAGCACCTACCGGTATTGGGTGTATGGCCGTTTTCGGTTCCCCTTTGATAAGGTTAAACATGCACTTATCATATATTTATCCTTTCTCCAAGATACGAATATTTAGAGATGTGGGAATCATATAAGAAAATCATAAATATTAATATCATTTTTATATATAAATTATAATATATTTATATATTTCATAGAAATATATTTAATTAATTTTAACTTCTCCGCTCTGTTAGACAATCTCTGCTATGAACACACATTTAATGGGGATTTATAAAATCTGATTTAAAACCACAACAATCGCGTCCAACTACGCTGCGCTGTGCAATAAAGACGTAAATTTCAAACAATCAAAAACTTTTAAGAGCTTTTTATCTTTTAATGGTAGCTTTTACAGACGGAATTTTATATACAGAAATTCGTATTGTCTTCGTAAAATAAATCTCGCGATTTAATTGTATCTTAAGATGAAATGAAACTTGACACATAAAATGTAGTAGCCTATAAAATTGTGGAGGCCAGTCGCGGAGGGGACAAGTATACGATAGCAGACGCGACAAATTGTGGGTTCGATTCCTACTCGATGAACGCTCTGATAACGATACAAAACGCGGCATTGAATTCCGCTACTCAACGCGCAATGTCATCAGATTTCAGCAGAAAGTGGAGAACAGAAGTGCCTTATGAATTATTTTACATTTATGTTTGTTTGACCTATTTTTATACGTTAACTTCTATAGGAACTCGAATGCGCGAATCGAAATGTTGCTTATTAATCCTTTTTTCTAAATTCAATTACTTATTCATAGTAAAATTATTATGTAGTAACGTCAAGAATTGTGTAAAAGACCATTTATCTCAAGATGTGCCTCTTAGATGTACAAGCTGTCAAAAAATCCAGGCCTTCGGTTCCTTGCAGCACATAAAGTATTAAGTTTCTTAGTTTATTTGTAGTGGACCTGCTATTATGAAAATGAAACGGCATCCTCCGTAGGCGAGACCGACTCCCACTTGTTTGAGAATCGACGGGGATCTGATATTCCAATTTTGTACCAGATCGTGGCGCCAGCCAACTTGTTAAAATAATAATAAAATAACAATTATTTGCATAAAAATATTCAATTCGCACTATATGTTTGCCGTTTCCATTCAGGGAGCAGACACCTCGACTGATTAGCGTGAAATTATTTATTTTATATTTAGTGTCCATATGAAACGTTATTGTTCTTCTGTATATTTCCATGATGTAAACAGAGTGATGTAAGGTGATACGTTATGTTGTTTATATTACTTAATAATTATAAAACAAACAAAAACTAAAATATCATTATTTCAACCACAAAATCAAAGTATTGGCTATCGTAGATTTTGTATTTATAAATTAGATATTGCTTACTCTGAGCAGTCTAAGTTCGAGACGCCAATGTCTAAGATTGGCATATAATACACATTTATAACAACCGATTAAGTTAATATTTTCTGGCCGTTGCAGTGGAGCGGCACAGTGTTTGACTGTAAATGCGATGGTTATGGGTTCGATTTTCACTCAGGGAAATGTTAATTTTACTAATTATATTAATTTTATCGCTTCAAACACACTTAGACGCCTAATGTCTCGATAATTGGGGGAAAAGTGGTTTTTACCATGTTAAATTCGAGATACTTCTTCGGGAATCTTAATTAAAATAATTTAATAAAAATATAACAGTACGACTGCATGTCAATTATTTTCAGCCGGCCGTGCAGAACGCGGCAGATGCGTTAACGTAAAAAATATAATAAGGAAAATAGATACACTTTATTGATAAGACCTTCACAAGAAGGAAGAAAACCTTCCGAATAGCTAGACGTCCATTATAAATAATCTAACAAGAAACTTGTACAATAAATAAAATATTTGTTCCAGTCCGTAAATCAAATTCGTAACTCTGAAAGTTATATACAAATATGATTTAGGCATCTCAACAAAGTATCTCTTTTATTTAAATATTTATATTGTATTTTCTTTTATTTAGAAAGGAAATTGACTTTTATCTTGATTAATTGTATTTGTGTAATTGAATGACAATGGAGGAAGAAGAGATCAATTTTTTTTTCAGAATATTAATATATGTTCTTATAAAAAATTTTACGTTGAGATGAGCAATGTTCATAGTTTTGTTTATATGTACAGTGTATGTATGTTTATATTCAAATTAGTTTAGATTTTTTTAATATTGAAAATGCGATTTGAACTTTCCAAGTAATTTTCGAGAAAAACCTTGGCGAAGACGCTTATCTCCTAAAATTGTGGAGTTACTGGCGTGACTGGGTTCGATTCCTACTGGGAGGCGTGATAGGCCTCGTTCTAGCTTTATCACTTAAGATCCAAATGGGGAACGATTAGGTTTTGACACTTACCTCTGTCTAACTTACTAATGCTCAATACAGCTTAAAAAATATAGTGTAACATTTTATTTTATTTTTGTTGATATTATAATTCAATCCGTTTCGGCATTGAATTTAACCCGAGTCACGTGACTTTGCACGCACGTACCCACATCTATGACGTAAATCTACGTCAGCCCACGGCAGATGGTTTACGTGAAGAAGGTGAGACGTACTCGTATGTTTATATTTTGTATTAAAGAACATTTATTTATAACAAGATTAGTCTGTTATATGAACTCTTCCATCAGTTTAGACTTGGAGGTATCTATTTATACCATTTACTAATTTGATTTCGAAGGCATCTGAATATGTATCTGATTTGAATTGAAGTCATAACCCGTTTACAGTCGCTTGTGCCTATGCGCCACGACCGGCCTCACTTCTGCTATTAAACATATAAAATAGTAAGATTAGGTTAGTAATAACATAAAAAATTTATTATAATATTTTTATCTTAATATACATTTAAAGCCATCATTTCGTCCTGATACTGTAAATAACTGACAGAAGGATTGCTTCACTTGTTCTATAAGCGTCATTCAGGACTAATTGTTATACTAAACTCTGTTAATATACTCGTGAGCACGTTACAATTGTAGTGTAAATACAATAAACAATGGTGTTCGCGTACGGTAACTAATCATGGTATATAGGTACATATATATATCTTGAATTAAAACGGAAAGTGGAAAATTGAGTGGCTTTAAACTAAATTATCTTGATTCTTGATCAGGGTGGGGGCCTGAAGCTGTCAAGAAGTAAAAATATTTTATTGTTTATTTTAATTAATTATTCTCAATTACTGTAACAAAAAATGAAACGAAAGAAAAATTATATAAAAAAATAAACAATTCGCGTAGCGTGTACGTAATCTAATAGCGACCCTGACATTGACGTGTGACAGTAATGCAACAGGTAAGTTCCGGTCATTATGTTCCATTTGACCTTGGAGAACAACGTTGAGTATTTCTTTTTATCATTCTGCGGTTTCTGCATTTGTTGAATGCGAAAAGAGACGAAAAGAAGAACTAGTAGTAATTGATCACGAAGCAGAGTGATTAATTGAACTATATAATACCTAATAACTAGGTTCTTAATGTAAAAAAAAAACAATTAAAGTTTTTCTAGCCCGTCTTTTTCATGTTATATTTTCGTCGGGAATACGGGCTTGGTCTGATGGTATTCGAAATAGGTGAGGATAGTCCACCAATTTCGTGTTCTCACCGTCGGACACTGTCACTGCGTCGCATTCAGTTCAGTTCTTTAATTGTGGTGTTTCACTAACCAGTACCTTGTCGGCCGGCAACGCACCTGTAGCTCCTCTGGTGATGCACGGGGTCGTGGGCGGCGGTGATCACTTACCATCAGGTGACCCGAACGCTCGTTTGCCTTGTCCTTTTCCATAAAAGAAAAAGTGCTACCAAAAAATTTTTTTATTTTATCTATTATACTTGGATTAATGGATTGGAAATGGATTCTAATCTTGAAAATCTATTTTACACACTTTGGTAACACATATTAAGCAAAATTAACTTTACTTTCAATTTATAAGTGACATTCTATCCATTTACACTTATATAAGTGATACCATATGTTTTACTTAACTGTATGGTACGTGAATAAGAACTTGTAAAGGTCACTTGCTTACCAATTATTATTTATCTGAATAATAATTATTAATAATATGGGTAAAATTTATGCCTTGACCGCCATAGTTAATATCCCATTTTTATTTTGTACTTCAGAGTGACTTAATAATGCATAAAAACAAAGAATCAAGTAATTTTATAAGTAGCTATATTGATGTTTTTTAATATACGAATTATACTTAATTATCGAACCCACAACC
Organism: Heliconius aoede; assembly: GCA_037355905.1. Classification (NCBI taxonomy): domain Eukaryota; kingdom Metazoa; phylum Arthropoda; class Insecta; order Lepidoptera; family Nymphalidae; genus Heliconius; species Heliconius aoede. Next base: position 1,178,687 of record JBAIZZ010000321.1, on the reverse strand, counting down.
CGTCGCGTTTGTGCCCCTGAGCCACAACTGGTCTCATAATATACTGCACTTATAAAAGGCATGTAATGAATCTCATCAAGCTGACGTATTCATCTGATGTACATCCATGTTTCTGGAACATTCCCGGTCGTAACTCTTGTCAAAGCGGTCGTGGTCCACATAATATGTACATACATTACAGTGGAGGACCACCGTTGAGTTATGCGGGTGACGCTACTGGAAGTATGAAACAAAAAGTTCCTTACAAGATTGTGAGGCCATCGTGGCACAGTGAGCCAGCATCTCTCTGTAAACACGGTGGTTTTGGGTTCGATCCAAAGTCTATGCGAGTGAATTATTTTTATTTCCCCTTTACTAAGACGAAGCCAAGCGTGTTGAGTTCTGCCACTTAGCGCTTGATGTCTCGAATTCGGATCATACGCGAAAAACGGAGTATATTAACACTATTTTCTCTTTCCCTTCTCTGCTATATACAGAATGAAGGTGAAAAGTAGATTATTCCGAATAAATTGGTACAGGTGAACATGTCCTTGTTTTTGGTCTTCTGGATATCAAATCAAATCTGAATAATATGGGAAGAATTAAGTTGTGAAGTATCATAATATATATATATATATATATATATATATATATATATATATATATATATATATATATATTTCAATCAATTAACCAAATTTATAAAGCTCCTTTATTATAAGTACCAACATTCATCTTATAGGAATTTGAATCACCAAGCTTCACGTGCAATGAGATACGTTACAGTTGCGTCACAACGGCGCCAATATCTGAGATATAATGATGCATTATATCTCAGATATTGCAGTTACTCATAAATTATACTTGTATAAAACAATCAACCTCTATACAAACTGCTGATTCCTTACTCCATTTATCTATAAAAAAACCCATTGTCTATTCTATTATGTATAATATGTTATACATGTGTATAATTTATATATACATAGATATGTACCTACACGATAGAACAACATGTTGAATGGCCGAAATTATCTAAATATTACTTGGTAATGAGTATAATGCCAAATGCGCACGCGCACGTTTAAACTCTAATTTAACATAGAGTACAGTATCGCGACGCTTTTAAATGAGCGCGGACGTGTATCAAATTGAAAACGATAAAAACAAAAAGAATATTTGTAAAATATTCGGTCTGTTTTTGTGAATTTTGTTTTTAATAAAAACATTTTAAGAACGAGAAAGTTACTTATATAAATAAATTTAGTGCTACACTAGTTAACAAGCTATTATAATGAATTAAGTGTTTTATGTAATATATAATATTTGAAAATGTTTCCCTAAAATAAGAAAAAACCAGTTAGATCTTTAAAATTGACATCAGCAGCTGTTTAAGAGTGAAAATTGTACATTCAAACCGAGTACCACTCACGCGCATCATTTCTACGACTTATTTAAGTCTCTACAAATATAGAGCATTTCAATCACAATTAATACAAGATTGGTGTGAGTATTAAACATGAGTGCAACTCCTGAATCACCGACTTCATCAACCGCTACCCCGGAAGACACCCCGACTGTGTCACCATCTCCTGAAGTAATAAATAAATTCAATTTTCTAAGACATGCGAAGAACGCGAGAAAGAACCCTTTCGTAAAAGCTCGTCCGTTTTTGAACCGAGAAAGTTCTACATCAGAATTGTTTTCAAGAGAAAACTCGAGTTCAGACTTCTTTCAAAATTCTCGACTGAACTTATTCGATACAGCGCCGAAGCCTGAGGCAACGGAATTTGGGAAGGTAAATTTATATTCCACTGGTGTCTTTACATACGCCCTATATTGTATTTTTCGCAAACGTATTCAATGTACAGGCACAACTTTTTACTGGTGTATTAGATAGATATATTTAGATTTTAGATAAATAAGCAAAATATAAATTTATATAATTCGATAAGAATCGACTTTCAATTAATTAAAGCGAATTTGTGTCACGCGCCATAAACAAAGTAACGCTGTTAGTCCTATCACATCTCCATTGGATGGGATTTAAAATAGAACGACAATATCGATTTTATTCAAATAGCTTTTTAGTCAAATTTACGGCGAACAGATATACATTGTTAAAAATTTACAATATCTTTAAACGTAGCTTGCAAAATTATGGTACTATTAATTTATATTAATATAACGCTTTTTATTTTGCTATACTTTTCAGTTCAACTGTATCCCGCATATAACCGAACTTATAAGGCACTCTGTTCCCACAAAGATTTCCATTCCCACTTCCGTTTCCCATTATCCATCTAATTATCGAGGCATTGTGCGCTTAGTGACGGAGCTCAACGCCGCGCCTGGCCTCGTTATCAGATGAAAATAAAAATCATGCCTCCTAAGATGTACACAAATGACATGTTTCTATAATTTCAAAACAATTATTCAATATTAAATGGGATATACTTGACAACCCACTTTTTAATCTTTTAATATAGAATAACAGTGTAAAAAATATATGTAATCGTATTTTTCTGCTTCGAGACGTAACTAACTAGTTTTTCATGCGACTAGGATGCAGTGAATATAATTACCGTTGCGATGCAATTTGCAGTAGGTAGTTTTATTTTGCGGCTAATGCGGAAAATACAACTGCATTTCGATTCTGCAGAAGTGTTGCAATTCGTATTCATTGATAGTTCTGAATAACAGTTAATTATTAACATAAACAGTATAGATATAATAATAACAAAGGATTTATTTTGAAGCGACAAAAAGAAGCGAAAGAGCTTAAGCTAGTTTTTCTTATTATCGTATATATATTAGCATTGTAATAGTTTTTAGCCGTGTGGTCCCGGCTTAGAATAGGATCACCCTGGTACTGTCGGTGTCGTAAGAGGCGACTAAAGTACGTGTGGTAGAGTCACGTCGCCAGTAATGGCAACACGCATGGGCAGACTCGACCGGATTTAATACCACCCCCGGCATTTAAAACCGGCGTGAAGTAGTGGCCCTTGCCACTGCGTTTCGCATTAGGTAATGCCGGGCCCCGGTGCCCTTCATCTCCACCTTAAAAGGCTGGCAACGCACCTGTAGCTCCTCTGGTGTTGCATGGGGTCGTGGACGGCGGTGATCACTCACCATCAGGTGACCCGAACGCTCGTTTGCCTTGTCCTCTCCCTAAAAAAAAAAAAATTACTAATATCTTAGTTTTATATTATCAGCTTCACGCTTTATCCCGCACACAGCAGGGTAGACAGAGGGAACTCGGTGTTAAGACACCCCGTTCGCCACTTTCTGCCGAATTCTGGAGGCATTGCGTGTTGAGTGGCAGAACTCAACGCCGCGCTTCCTCTTGCCTCGACACTAGAGTGAAGAAAAATGAAAATATAAACATAAATAAATATTTTACTTAGAAAATTTACGTCTCGTCACGTCATCATAATGTATAAATAAAACAAAAAATGAAATTTCATTTTAATTATTTATGCATTCTTATATATTTTGTGTATAATATTTACGTGAAAATTTGTAAATAAATAAAAAAAGAAAAATATCAAGAAAATCTATGCCGAATTTATACAAAAATGTTGATGTAAAATGCAAACAAGTTCAAGATCATTTTCATTTTGTGCCATTAACACTACAACACATCCGTTTTTGTGTATATATACTTATATGTATATTACATATGTATTTATTGTATGTACTTACTTAATTATATAATTTTACAAGTATATAAAGTAAATAAAAGTAATATACGTCATACATTACTCTGAAATTTAAAAAAGGAAATTTAAAATTTTTCTTCAGTTAGCTAGTCTAAAAAATAAAAATATTCATAGACAAATTCCAATTTGCACCATAACTTAGAACAATGCAAGCATTTAATTTTCATTTCATGTAAATCTTCAACAGTGTTCTACCGACGCCAAAATCTAAATGTGAGTGGGTTAAATATAAACCGTGCACGTCAATAATGCACATTTGTGTTGGCATTTGATTTGAAAATCTCATGTCATGGAATTGCGATTTAAATTTAACAATTTTATAACTAACGCATTCCAGCTTCACATTGTTAAAATATTTTTCATTATTTGTATAATTGATTTTTACTGGGTTTACATTTTGAACTTGGTACCCTTACCGAGATTAGTCTTAAACTGTGTGTGGATAAACAAGAAATTTTCTAATATAGATAGTTATTTTAATACATAATATAAATCTTAAATATATTTAAAAACAATTACATACTTGCTCTTTTGAGATATTACAATAATAAGATACACCGGCTACATTTTAAATTCAAACTAACCGGCTAATTTCAGAATTTAGATCTAACGATGTAGAAAACTCCAAATAATTACCTAAGGTATAATTATATACAAAATTTAAGTCATCTGTGACTTCATTGATGTTTGTTTCACATACTGAGTGTAAGCTTATCAACTCACACGAATCATTAGTCTATCTGTTTATGTCATTGCTCTTGATGACTGCCATTGACCATTACACTATGTCTTTTATTTATCATTGAACGAAGATATACTAGGAAGTGTATCTATTCTGCTTTATAGTTTTGTTGATTCATTTGTTCAGAAGAGTCTAAAAATAAATTTAAATACTACTATAAAATTATTAACAGAAGTTACAGAATCGTTGCATCTAATTTATATAACGTAACTTTGTCTATAACGTCAATGCAATATTTCACATTAAGTGCTAGATTAGTTTAAATTAAGCGCAAAAAAATTTAATAAATTACGTGTTTTATATGAAAAAAAAAACCACAAAAACCATTTTTATAAATATTAAAATATCATTTTCCCCTATTTCAGAATCGTGAAAGATATAAAATATGTGCATATCTTACGAGTACTTTACACAGTGGGATCTTAACCCGCCTCCTTATAAAAGAATGTGAGTGGAATCTGGAATACTATTGAATATGTCTGCCGACCCTTTAATGGCGTTATCTTGTACGAGATTGGATGCAAGCGTATCAGCATATTTTGTTAGATTTTTACTTTGGAAAAGATTTTACGTATCGTACGAGTAGAATTGAGTCCAGTTCCGGCGCAGGGGTACAGAGTGTGACTGTAGGCACGTCTGGTTGTGTATTCGATACCTACTCAAAGAAATAAAATATTTATTTAAATCTATATTTTCATTTCTTCGCTCTAGAGTGAAGGCAAAGCTGAGGAAAGTGACCAACGGAGAATCCTAAAACTAGATTCCCCTGTTAACCTGCTGTGTGCGGGATAGAGCGTGAAGCTGATTTGATTTTTATTTTTTATTTATAAGTAGAATACGAGTTTGGTATCAGTACTGATTAATTTTAGAAAAGAAAATAATTATATAATATAATATATTATATTATAATATTTAGAAAATAATTATATTTTGACATACAGACATATCTGACAGTTTATTTCTCTCAGGATCGAGTGGATATATCAAGTTTAAATAAACCTGGACGTCAGAGCACAGACACAATTAAACAATCAAGGGATATGAGCGCTTATGCGTCGTTTTAACCGCATATACGTTTAGTTGTACTTCCAGTTGTTCACCTAGAATTATGACATTTCGCTCGAAATGAGAACAGAATAAGAAAAATACGACCGCTGCAAAATTTATAGATAGGTATTTCACAGAGAGTATATATATTTGTAGTTAATTTCAAATAACATCAATGTATACATTTTATTGTTTTAGGAATAGCTTGTACTCGTTTACATAGAATCATAAAATTGGTATGAAACCCTCAGAGGTCGAGTCTGACTCACACTTGACCGGTTTTTCATTTTTTTTGGTGCTTATTCATTTGATATTTTTACGAATGACGTTTAATCGTTTTCTTCTTACATTTTCTAGTAATTCCAAAACATTTGAACGTCATCAACACATTATATATAGTACAGCGCCTAATTTGCGGACGTTACAACAGAACATCACGAAGCTTTAGCTGATATTGAATTCGGTCACGACATCATTTAAGTTGGATACCCATTAGTAAGTTCTTGACGTGCAAACACATAATATATTATGTAATACTTCATAAAATAATGTTTCTCGTACATGGTGAGCGTTGGTATTTTTTTTTCCTCCAAATCCAAATCCAAATCAATCCAAATCGTTTTCATCCATAGTGTCCATGAAAAAAGTACAGTCGAATTTTCAAACTACACTATCGTGTAATTATCATTACTTTACTACCAACGTTTACTACAAAAGTAACATGAAAACTGGTGGATAAAGAGCCCATTTAGGCATTTCGATTCCCCACTTTATACAGTATTTCAATTGCATTACATGTTGAGTGCCGGAACTCAACGCCGTGCTTTGCCTCGTTGCGACAGCGAAAAAATTAATATATTAAATATCATTTCCTTTAGTGGAAATCGAACCCACATTTCACAAGCCACAACCTGACGCGTTATAGTTGCTTGTGCCCTAATGGAGCTGGGGCATGGTGGCCCTGGCCTCAGCTAGATAACAGAAAAAATATCATATTTTATTTTTAAATCTAAAAAAACATGCTTAAATTCTGCAAAAAAGGCTTATTCATGATTAAATAAAATAAACATCTTTTTTTACAAAAAAAAATTACTAAAAATTCCTTGATATCCTCTTTTTTCTTCATAATGACTAACATTATGGACTAAATTGCTAAATGTCTGCGTTAAAAGGACATTTAAAAGTGGCTGAGAAGCTTAAGTGCATAAGTTTAATGACGTAGAAATAACATTGAACAGCAGCAGTGGCCGTACACTAGCGACCGTTTCAATAAGTCCACTGGAAAGATATGTTTAATTAAATTAAAATCAGCTTCACGCTGTATCCCGCACACAGCAGTGAACCTAGTATAAAGACACTCCATTTTCCATTTTCTGCCGAATTCTTGAGGCATTGCGTGTTGAGTGGCAGAACTCAACGCGGCGCTTTGCCTCGTCATCAGAGTGAAAAAATGGAAATATTAACGTAAATAAATATTTCACTTTCTCGTATGGGGATCGAACCAATAACCGCCGTGTTACTGTCACACACTTGTGCCGCTGCGCCACGACGGCCTCAAAGAAAGATATGTTAAGTTGATAAGAAATGAACTCTGGCGAAAGCAGAGAGAACGGAATGCTCAGTATGTAAATAATGAAATAAAATATCTTTTTTGTCAAAAAGAAATTTAATTCAGCATTTCTCTTATCATCTGGAAAGTGAAAATATAATTGTTTTATATTATAATTATAAAAATTCGAGTAAGTACATACATTCTTGTTATAGACATTGTAAGATAAGTACCTACATATAAGAAAAGGATACGTATGTGTATACTACCCGACATCCTCGCCTATTCCTAAAACAGATTAGAGAAACACAATACGCCCATTAAATTCAAATATAAATTGCGCATTCAAATATATGACGTGTGATCGTGACAGAATACATTTATCAGCAGATATAATAAGAAAAATAGTGTATTTTTCCATGATATTTGCAGTGGATGAAAAAAAAAATACTTGCAAATCTTCAAACGATACCTTGATTACTTTTAAATTCTATTGTTTAATTTCTGTAAAATTGAAAGTAAAACTACATAATAATTAATTTACTAATCTGCATTATTTTCGTTTTCTAATAATAATAACATATTGAAGATAATATATTCAGCCTAAATTGAAAAGTAAAATTTCACCCAATTCAATATATATATATATATTAATAAAATAACTTTTTGATTTATGAACTGATTGTTATAGAAAATATCTAAATAAAAATTCAACAGCTTGTTTACACTTCTGCTACTGGCCTCTGTTCCACATATCCTGTGACCGAAATGATGAGGTACTTACAAAATAACAGTCTATTGGTCTACAATAGGATAACATTCGATCGTCAGATTTAGGTGTCGAGTGTTGTCTCTTTAACCATGAAGTTATAAGTGTGGATAGAGCGATGATGATAAATGCCGTATGTAATTTGTATATAGTTATTTATGTAATTTTAATAACAAGTAAATAAGTTTCACTCTGTATCCCGCACACATCAGGGTAGACAGAGGGGCAGAGGGAAGAAATGAAAATATAAATAATATTTTAATGAAGTTACTTTGAAATGTGTTATATTATTATAAATTTCAAATAACTTAATTCAATACAAAGACTAGATTATTATTTATATTTTGTTCAGTCGAGCATTGCTCATAATTTGTTATGTTGCAAGAAACGTGGACTGTGCAGTATTATTTTTAAGATTAGATTTACTCTAATTTCTATTTTTTTAAAGAGTTCTTTAAAAAAATAGAATAAAAATGGAATATTACCTAAAATAAATATATTACATTACCTATAGTTGTTAGAACATTCGGTTAATATAAATATATACTGATATACTCTCAAGGATAATGTATAGTAGAATAAATTGCTTCACTTTATATACTGTTGAATTTGTATGAGTTTATATTTCAATGCGCCTTTGAAGTAACAGATGTTACTTTCGTGACAATCCCAACTAAATAAAGATATGTCTGTGGTATGCCGTTTGACGTACTCGTATAATCGTTATCAACTCGACTAATTACTTAATGAATGTATAAAAAGGTTATTGTGCAAAGAGACAGTGACCTAATTGTAAACACGTTGATCGTGGGTTTGATGCCCGCTCTTGTGGATTTTATATTTTAATTATAATAATTAAATTTTTTTGGTCGACTTGAATTTTGTCATTTAATATAAAACACGGCATTTTCAGAAACGATATAAAAATAAAAAAAATGTTCTTAGTGTACTAAGTCCTCTCTTAATAATAATTAAGAAGAATTCAAGAATAATTTGGTCTCTCTTATGCGTATTAACATATAAATAATTTATAAAATATAGATGAGAAGTTGCGGGTAACATATTAGTTAAATATATATAAAACGTGAGTACTCTTTAAAATGGAGAGCTTAGGCTTTAGATAATTCAGTTTGCTCTAAATATTTTTAACCGTGCTCAGTGACCTAGAGATTATGTACGCCTTTGTAAAGACTTTGATCTCGTAACCCGGTAAAATTTTAGGCTATTTGTAGCTCCGTCGAAAACACAGTATCAAAGATACTGGAGGAGGGTCACGTAAAAAGCATGAGATCAAAACTTTCATAATATCCATAATGTATCAAAAAACATTTGTTTCAGGGCGTTTCCTTCATAGGATGGCATCAGCGGACGAAGCTAGAGCGCGTGTTGCTCATCGTAAGCGCCGTATTACTGGTGACAGCATTGCTGGCTATTAGTATCATGTTGACTGTACGTGGCACCGTCAACATACCCGTACCACCGTGCTACCAGCCTGAGCCTAGAGGTTTGTATTTTATAATCTTATTTTTTTTCGTGGAATAGTTTGTTTTAATAAATGGTAAAATATTAAAAGACCATAATACGTACCTATCAAACTCTAAATCTAAAAGCCCGCATGTGCTTATTGAGGTTAATTTAGATCTAGAAAAACAGCGTAGTTTTCGATTGTAATTTAAAAGCTCCAGGGAAAAAGGCTGATCAAAGTTATTTCAAACATAAATACATACATATGTATTAGCTTTACGTACAAGATAATTATTTCATAATTATTAAATTTCAATTATCTTCAATATTATCGCATTTTATTATATCGCAAGAGCAGTCCGGGACTCCTCATGCTATTTACGTGAAACTGGGGAACGGAGGAGTCTTAATGGGACTGAGGGTCTGAACCCTAGGTTCCTAGATTCCTTCTGCTTATAAGCGGGAGAAGCTAAAAAATATCGTGAACAGACTGGTGGGGCGTCGTAGCCATAATATAGTAAAGAGTCAGGGTTGTTAAACCGAAGATTGAAGGTCAGTGCCGGAATACGTCCCTTCGTGTACACAAGGTCGTGTTACAGCAAATGTGTTGGCTATTTGTATTTGCTTATTTCATGTTTATACAGGGGGAATGTGAAACTTTACAATGCCTAAACTAAAAGTTGTTAATAATGTTCTAAATGTCATAAAACCCTAAACTTCCTTTTACCTAAATTCTCTATTTGATAGTGAAAAATAAAATAAGTTAACAATTGGATTAATTATTAAACTATACTAGATTATGGATTTCATTAAAAATAACTTTACTTTGTTTTTGGAGTTGAAAATATTTGTTTTGATCCAACTAGCCTGCTGACGTGATGCAAATAAATGGTTGAACGTAAATTTTAAGCCAATATAATTGGAAATTATTATATTTTCTACATATTTTCTTTATATTTAGTATAATAATTATAAAATCTTCTTTATACGACACGCATGTTAATATGGATTTGATTCAACATTCTTAAGCACAATAATTTTTGATGTTGATATGCTTTTAGTTTCTCCTATTACTCCTCAACAGAAGGCAATATTTACTGGCCCGTCTGGTATTGATTATCTCATTCCACGACGCCGAGCCCATCACTATATAGCTCTCGTTTCGCAAACATAAAAACAATTGACACAATTGGTTAATATAGTCCAACTACGCCCACCTGTTTTTTTATAACTGAAGAGAATAAACTGAACTGAATACATGAAAAATCAAGAATTCTAGATAAATTCTCAAAATTAAACTTTTAAGTAGATATTTAGATATTTTCAATTATTCTTATTTAATTTATCGTGTATATACGTAATATATTATTTACTTTATACTAATATTGTAAAACTGAAAAGGTTTGTTTGGTTGAACAGATTAATCTCAGGAAATAGTGGTTCCCATAGCCCGCTTATCACGTAAATCGTTTCAATGTAAACCATTGTACCTGAGAGCAGAGTTACTTCAAAATGTACTAGTACTCGTATATTGTGTTTGACACAACTCAGTAAGAGATTATTTTATTTTAGTTAAAAACTAATCGGTTTTAATTTGACAGCATATTGTTAAATAATTATATTTTTCTAATCTTAATTTCTTTATAAATTAAAATCATTTTCAGAAGAGAGCAGCGTCTGTTTATCAGGTTCGTGCATTTACACAGCCAGTGAAGTAATCAGAGCGTTGGATGTCTCAAAAGATCCTTGTGATGATTTCTACGAATTTGCCTGTGGTGGATGGATCAGAAATAATCCTATACCAGAAGGAAAATCCAGCTGGGGCATATTCAGTAAGATAGAACTACAGAACCAGCTCATCATTAGATCTGCTTTAGGTAAGGTTTGTTGTAAAAATTCCAAATTTTCGTTATTTAGACGTTTATATTCTTAGTTTTCCAAATAATAGAAGTTTTGTACATTTAAGGTGTATATGCTCAGAATAACTTTAGACGAATATTTTTTAAGATTTTTTTTGTAATATACTAATTTATCTTAATATTTGATGGATTCAAAAGCTCGTACATTATTATGTTTTATAGAATTAAATAAAATTTTTTAATACATTTGCATTCAAATAAATCTAGAACATCTATAAAATTAAATTTAGCACAGTCATTACTACGAGAACTCGTAAAGAACATATTTCAATATATATTATTGCTTACACAAACCCTCGTAGCAGTATACCTTATTCAAATTAGAGGATCTTTGTGAATTCGTTTACCACCGATTATAGATCTCTTGTGTGTGATAACAATTTGAGCGTTGATATGAGATTATTTGAGGAAAACATGGTTATCAGTTCGGCAAATACACTAGCTTGCACATGCGTAAAATGGTTTGTGGCGTATCGATTACTCCTGTATAGCGAAAGATGTTATTTTTCTGATACAATTATAACTTATTTTTCTATATCTAGCTTTGCATAAAACATCTTACTTTGGATACGCTGTATTTGTATGGATAATTAGTGAATACAGTTAATTGCTCAAATATTGTATTTAGATTTTTGTGGTAAATTTCCATGGAATATATACGATATTTTGTTTAAAAATATATGGTTATGGTTATTGGTTTTTTTTTTATTTTTGGCTATTCTTTATAAGAAATCAACTTTTCAGTAATAACTAATATAATGATAATATTAATCGTTTCATAATATTCTTTTAAAACTTAAATATAAATATAACTTAAATTGATTTCTACAGAAAAAGTCAATACCACTGACCCAGAGGACGCTGAGGCTAAAGCTCGTGTATATTACGATGCCTGTATAGACACTAATGAAACTATAGAGAGATTGGGTGAAAAGCCCTTAATAAGTATTATAAAGAAACTTGGCGGTTGGCACATACTCTCTAATACATTAGTGAAAGCACACAAATGGGATTTGCAGAAACTATTACAGGATATTCAGAATACGTAAGGAACTTAGTAGCGCTATTCGGTTTCTTCTTTTTTTGTAGCGAATAGTGTGTTGATATTTATTGTAGCAATAGTGGCAATTTTCTTAAAAAAAAGAATCAAAAACTGGGAAACGGAGTGTCTTAATACTAGGTTCCCTCTGCCAACTCTGCTATGTGCGGGATACAGCGTGAAATATTAAGCGTGCATTTTATTAATTCTTAAGACGTATAGTTACACAGTTTTGAATTTAATGAACAGTAAATAATATTAGTTTATGGTTTTAAGGTACAATTTAGGAGGCCTATTCAATTGGGCTGTCACAGAAGATGACAGAAACTCATCTAAGCATGTTATCGTTGTAAGTATGTTTTCTTCCATTAAGATTTATCAATCTTAATTTTTATTTAGAGAGATATATTTTAAAAACCCATACTCGTTTAGCACTGTTTCTTTTAAATTATTTTTTTTTATAATTACCATTATTTTAATTTATTTAAGTATAATAATTGAATAATATTTTTACCACTAAATTTATAAATATTCTCTATATACTTTCCCTTTCCAGCTCGACCAAGGCGGACTAAACCTGCCAACTCGCGATAACTATCTAAACAAAACAGCCCACAAAAAAGTGTTAGACGCGTATTTGGATTACATGACACGTATATGCATTCTTCTAGGAGCTAACAAATCTGAGGCCCGGGCCCAAATGAGCAGAGTTATACAATTTGAGACCGAATTAGCTAATATAACTATACCGGCAGAAGACAGGAGAGACGAGGAAGGACTTTACAACCCTTATACTATAAAGCAATGGCAAAAAGAAGCTCCTTTTCTGAACTGGTCGATGTTCTTCAATGACGCTTTCAAACTTGTTAATAGAACTGTAAGTTGTGTTAGATTTTTTTGAAAATTTTTCGGCTGAAAACTTTTTTTTGTTTGTATCTATGATTTTTTTTAAATAAACTTGAAATCTCATGATAAGGAACGGGTTTTGTTCATTGATTATATTTATAAATTAAATAAATCTAATAATATTAAAAACACCTGTAGGAAATAAGCAGAGATAAATATTTATATATTTATGTTTTTAGATATCAGACAATGAAAGAATTGTGGTGTACGCGCCAGAATATTTTAGAAATTTGACAAGAGTTATAAAGAAGTATAGTAAAACGGAAGACGATCAAAAGTAAGTTTAATTATGTATACATAATATATATGGAAAAATAATTTGAATCGGCCTAATACCAATTATAACTATATAATAAAGGCTACTGTAGTACCGCGTGTAAGTACGATGTTAATGGATAATGGATTACGCAAAAACGTAACGATTACGCACATAGAATACAATTTTTGTAAATGCTAAATATTTATTATTTTTTATAATTTATATTTAATTCCAGAACACTAACAAGCTACATGATGTGGCAAGTTTCTCGATCATTATCAACCTATTTGTCTAAATCATTTCGAGATGCGACTAAAATATTAAGGAAAGCCCTCTTCGGTTCTGAAGGCACAGAGGAGTCGTGGCGTTACTGTGTCACTGATACTAATAATGCAATTGGTAAGTTTAAATAAAGTAAATTAATATATTAATATTATATCAAATGGACTATAAATACATTGTTTGTAATTTTTTTTTATAAACTTTTATCTTTATTTGTACATCAAAATTCTGATTTCTTGCTAAATTCCATTATTCCTTTTGTAATGTATTTGTGTATATATGTATTTCATATAAAATACGACAAAGGGTATGCAAAAATTGATATCTTAGACTTATAAGCTTAATTTTTTTCTGTTCTCCAATGCACCGTAGATCTGCATATTACATTTTTTTTAAAGAAAAATTGTAGTAATGGAATCAAGGGTTACATTTTTTTGTATACGGAACCCTAAATATACATTTTTATATTTTCCACAGGTTTTGCAGTAGGAGCAATGTTCGTCCGGGAAGTTTTCCACGGCGAAGCAAAAACACAAGGAGAGATAATGATAGACAATATACGAGCTGCTTTTAAGAAACATCTCAAAGATCTAGACTGGATGGACGCCGAGACTAGAGAAGCTGCTGAAACTAAGGCTGATGCGATAACTGATATGATTGGTTGGTTATTTTAATTATTATGTAATTATTTTTTTGTTTTCATATCTCACATTCTTCTATGAGACTCGAACTTAGGAACTAGTTACTAGGAACCCTCTGCCCAAACTGTTATATGCGGGATATAGCGTGAAGTTAAAATGTTCAATGTTAAAATAATCATGTAGCCGTATATATTATATTGTAAATTTATTTTTAATACTAATTTACAGGTTTCCCAGATTACATACTCAATAAAGATGAACTGGATAAACAATATGAGGAGTTGGAAGTGAAACCGAATGAATACTTCGATAATAATATAGCGTTCAACGTTTTTAGTTTAAAACACGATCTCAGGAAATTGGATCAACCTGTAAATAAAACTAAATGGGGTTAGTTTTTTTTAATATTATTTTAAAAATACATTAAACGGGCCAATCGTGGCGCAGGAACACAAGCATCCGTCTGCAAACGCGATAGAGATAAATAGAGTAAATTATTATTATTTTTAAACAAAAAAAAATGTCCATTAAACTTTCTTTTTAATTTTTCACAACTAAAATATTAGATTGAGCTATATCAAAATCATATAATTTTCGATTTTGCTTATCTGTTAATGTTTAAATGTATAAGTTTATTTATTATTATATTTTATTTTTACGCTAACGATAAAAAATATTTTGAAAAACTTAAAAAAACTTAATATAACTGTTTCCAGGAGACACATGAACCTTGAAACTTTCATATATTTTCTTAAACAGTTTTACTTATAACTAAATACAAACAAAAATATAATTCCAGGCATGACGCCATCTACAGTAAACGCCTATTACACACCAACAAAAAATCAAATAGTATTTCCAGCCGGCATACTACAATTACCATTCTACGACGGAGACAATCCCAAAAGCGTAAATTATGGTGCTATGGGGGTGGTCATGGGACATGAACTGACGCACGCGTTTGATGATCAAGGGAGGGAATATGATAGGTAGAATTGTTTTTTTTTGTAGGTAAATTTCGAATATGGAAGTATCTTTTTTTTGTAGAAATAGAGAATTGAAAAAAGGTTTTCTTTTAATTTTACAAAAACATATCATATGAGTACAAATAAACTATTGACAAAATTCGAAAGAAACAAGCCTATTTAATATAAATAAACATTTCCAAATGATGGTTTCAGATTCGGAAATCTCAACCGTTGGTGGAACAACGCGACCATATCGAGATTTAAGAAACGTACAGAATGCATTCAAAAACAATATTCTAAATACAGGATGGACGGACAACATTTGAATGGAAAACAAACACTAGGTAAGTTATTATATGTGTTATTTGTTTATAGTTATTTAGTGTCACGCTTTATTCCCTAGAAGCGCAACGCATGCTTTTTGAATGTTTTATTGAAAGGAAAATCTTAACGCCATACTTTGTTTTATTATTAAAATGAGAAAGTGGGAAAAACTCAGCCGAGCGAAAATCTCACTTACAACTATCGCCACAACATCAGTTTACAAGGCCACAACGGCTTTATTTTTTTGTGTTTAAAAATATTATTATTTTAATGTTATAATAGAATCCAGAAGCCAACGTATCACTGTAGGACGGCATATAACTGCCAGCGAGATGGTTGTGAGTTCCGTATACCCAGTGTCTCTAAGTCGACCGGTGGACAGAAAACGGAGTGTATTTACACGAGGTTCTCTCTGCTAAAAATACATAATTATTATGAATTTCTAATATAAATTTTTCATTTATTTACTTTCTCCAGGTGAAAACATAGCGGACAATGGCGGATTGAAAGCAGCTTTCCACGCCTACCTCGAATATAGTAAAGGTGCGAGAATAAACTACACACTGCCCGGACTCAAGTATAACCACCGTCAATTGTTCTTCATATCTTTTGCCCAGGTAATTATTATTTTTTATATTTTTTTAAACATACTTTTTTTTATTGAATCCAATTAAGCTTAACTGAATATTTAAATTCCACGTCCGTTGTTCAATATTTAATTAATTCCTACAGGTATGGTGTTCAGCGATGACGAAGGAGTCAACTAAAATGCAAATAGAGAAAGACGATCACACAGTAGCTAAATACAGAGTGATCGGGCCCATTTCTAATTTACCAGATTTCTCACAAGAATTCAACTGCAAATCCGGAACTAAAATGAATCCCGTTGATAAATGTGTTATTTGGTAATTTTTTATTATTATAAAGCTTATATTTATATGTATGATATTGTATATCTTAGTGTGAAAGTGGCTTAACACTAACGAAAATAGCTTGTTTTTTTGGATGTCATTTTTTTAAATATACACAATATGACATAAACTCCAAAAATTACTATTTACTGTTACCATAAAGTAATAAACTAAAAATTTCAATAGAAAATCTAATTTAAGACACTTTTATTCTAAGACGATATAAAGTCCCAAGAAATAGCTTTGAAATATACAAAAAAAAGCATTTTTGAAAAATGTATTAATTGCAGACATATTATACTATGGGTACTTGCTTAAGTCTAGAATAAAACACATAATAAAAGCGTTAAAAATAAGTTAAAAATTAATTTGTTTACTTTAACATTGTCAATAATGTGTATTGATAATGTTGAAGGAATGTTAAATAAAATAAACAATGATTGTTATTTATTTTATAAAACTATAAATAAATAATGAATTATTGAAAATACAAAGTATTTAATGGATAAAAGTCATTTAAAGGCAATATAATCAATAAATAAGACAATGAACATAATATTAAGTCAAGATTATAATTGCAGAAAGTTGTATTAATATCTGTTCAGCGAAAATTATAAAATTTTGAGACTAAAGCAAGTATTATTTTGTAGTTAGTAGTAAATAACGCTTCAGCTAAGCTATGTTTATCATAATTGAACAAAATTTTACGAATTGATGACATAGATTTTGGTTTTAGTTATTTTTTTTATTATTACAAGAGAATCGAGAGTTAAGAAACTCAATTTTAGAGGTAAAGCATGTTGGGTGGCGGATCTCAACGATACTCAACATGAATTAACAACCAGTTTATTTATTTTTTACCTTTTCTTTTATAAAAGTACAATTAGTGCCAAAGGTCTATGTTTCAGTCATATAAACTTTTAATGTTAAATTTTAAGAGCTTGGCGATGTTCAAAACGGGTATATAATAGTTTGTAATTTTATATTGAAAACAAAACAATAAACAATATGCGTACAAATGATAATTAAAAATAATACGACGCTTTTGCTGTACTGTACACACATAAATTTACTTAATTACGAATATACTAGAAATCCACATAATGAATGAATGATTTTTTATATGAATTTGTAGTATATTTCTAACTTTAAATATATGTACCAGTTTTATTTATCAGCTAACTAGGGTACGTAATTTATAATAATGGTATAAGATAAAGCCTTTATTTATAATGATAAAGCCTTTGTCTTTACCATTTAAATTTTATTATGATTATATATTTAATATAATTATAATATATATATGTATAATGAGATAATTAAATATAATATATATAATTATATCTTTAAACATATAAAAATTATATGTATAAAGATTGTAAAAATATATGAACAATCTAAATAAAATCAAAATCATCCTTTGTTATATTGAATTCACAAAAATAATTTATTAATAATAAGAATAAATTATACATTGCAGACTAACGCTTCTTTATTGGACGTGAAAAACTTGACAAAGTAAAAAAAATATTCTAAGTATTTGGTAAATGAGTGAACAAACCCATAAAAGTATTTTTTCTAATTTTCACGCTGTATCCCGCATCTAGCACGGTAGGCACAGGGAATCTAGCGTTAGCACTACGCTCATCATTTACCATACCAAGGAAAATAATTATTTTTCCCGAGTGGGATCAAACCCACCACCGTCGCGTATACAGTAAAGGATATTCCTTTGCACCATAACGACCTTAAATTTACGAATTAAATTATAATTATTCTCAAATTTTTGTATGTTGTAAACTTATTTTTGTCAAGTTGTTTACGCATTTTTTTATTCTATAAGCTTTTTATCCATTTCAATGTTAGGTGTACTTATTATTTTATTTTAACTCTTAAATGTCCATTAAGCTTCCTATAAATTATAATTTAATTTAAAGAAAAAAAAACTTAAACTTGCATTACATTTATAGTATATAACCGTTCACACTCTCGTTGCATTAAAAAATACTAAAACTTGCAAAAATGAGAGTGTAATCTTCCTACATAAGAATAATATTTTTCCATTAAATTTTCATTTTGTATAAGCTTAGTAAAAAAAACTTCAGTACTATCAAGGTTAAGACGGTTGTTCATTAAAAATATTAAAATTAACTTACCTAAAAAAATTAAAATTAACTAACTATTTTAGAAACAGGAGTGATAATCTTCTTTAATAAGAAAAATACTTTTCTATATTTTTTTCCAATTAACCGTTCTATAAAAAATCGTTTAAGTTGAAGGGAAAAAAAGCTACAATGAACGTTCACTGTCGTTACCTTACAAAAACTATTAAACTTTAATATATATTTTTAAATATGTATTTGTGGTAATTAACATTAGTTAACATTTAAAGAATGTTAATTACATTTAATTAATATTTTTTAAATGTTAATTAAATATTTCGGCTAACGCTAAAATTCAAACTTACTCACTAATTAAAAAATATTTTTCTCGAATCATTTAAATTTAATAAGAGTTCATTTTAAAAGGACCAACCACACTATATTAACACTGATTTGCCTTCCACAAATAAAAATTTATAATATATTAATATTAAAATTGATAGTTATATTTTAACTTATGCGTTAAAATAATTTATAAATAGTATTATACTGCTTAGATGTAGATTTTACTATAGGTTTATGTGATATATTATGTATTATTAAACATTTTCATTTTATATCCTTTGCACGACATAATATTATGGGTGTTACGGAGTTTCGTGACCGAAACCGTATCTGCTATAAATATTTCGGGTAGTTTTATATGTGATACATTCTTTACTTAGCTCCTTGTGAGGTCGAATAAGACAGTACAATAAAGAACTTCAGTTACTAAAAAAAAAATATTACAGAAAAAGAAACACTACACTAATAATTACTAAAATAATTTTATATCTGTAACGGAAACTGAAACTGGTCGGACTGATCGGATATTTTACAGATACGAAACATCCGTGAACAACTAAATGAGAGCTAAATATATATACATAAAGAAACCATATTCAAAATTTTATCTCATAAATAGAGTCCATTCAACAATGTATGACACTTTCGATTTGAATGAATTTAAAATTATTTTTTTAAAAAGTTTTATATATCGTTGCAGACGATTAATTTAAAAAATGGCAACATTTTTACAATCAAGTTTTAGCACTATTATTTAAATATTAGTGATGATTTTTAGTTATACCCGTTAAAAATAATAAATGTGATGTATTTATATATATATAGAAATAAACAAACCTAAATAATATTCTAAATAGCGTGCAAGTTAGTAATAGGTTCATTAAAGACCCGAATATTCATCCGATGTGTTAAAGCATTTAGTAGCTAGTACCATTTACATACATACATACATACATACATACATACATGTCTAAGTTATATGTATAATAAGTCGTATATACCTATAATTGATTTACTTTATAATATAATGTATGAGAATACATTTTTATAATTTTAAATAATAGAGTACCGTACTCGCTTTTCGTATAACGCAAAGCTGTGCCATTTAAAACTAAGAATAAGATATACATACCCACATTATAAATGTCACTAAAACCATGCATGTGAAATAATATGTTACGTATATAACATTGGAAAATACAACATAATAATTAATCTAGACTTAAGACACCATTTCCCATGCATACCCATTCTTTGAGACATTGTATGTTGTGTGGCGGAACTTAACGCCGCACTTTGAATGCTAGAGCGGCCCTGAAAATGAGCTTTCACTCAAGTAAGGATCAACACTCTCTATGAGTGATTTTATATCTTGATTGCGGTGCCCCATGGCGCCATAGAAATTTATATATGGCATATTATGTGTATATATATATGTACAGATGTTCATTGAATAAAAGTTTATCCATACATATCTTTTATCCTTGTCATACATTACAAATTACAAATTTTTAACAGTATTAGCAATATGTATATCTAGATAAATTAAAGCAAAATATATATTTGCGATCGCTATAAATAGATAAACAACTAAGGGTTATAAATAATAAAAAATATTAAGATTTTTATATCAACATTTTAAAAACTTCCATAAATTTCTATAAATTTTCATAAAAGTAAAAAATTAAAAATCATATTGTGTTTGGTAGAATATGTAGGTTCAAATCCAATGAGAATTTTTATTATTTATGATTTTTAGTATAAAAAATAACTCTTTATAATAACATAGAGCTAGTCATATATGTAATCAAAATTAATTAAGAATTGTCTAACATATATTATGTATTTGTATACTGATTTTAATTTTGCAAAAGTTATTCGCATGTCTGTTTAATATTAACATAAACACTGTTATTTACAAGTATTATTAATAGTTCATTTACAAAGAAAATTTACTAAAGCACGTAAAGTTAACGTTCTGGATATAAAAAATAAGGAAGAAGTCTAATGCAGTGGGGACCTGATTTACCGGTCATTGTCAACGTTACTTTTAGATAACTGAATATCCACATAATATAATGTGATAAGGTAAAAAAACAACACATTAAAGTTGTTTTATAAAGATAAATTAAATTATTTTGGTTGAATTAAGATTTATTTAAAAAGAATTGTGTTACTATTCCAAGCTACTTTCAAAATTTTCAACAATTTCAAAATTTGTTGTCCAGATAATCCCGAACCCTTATAACTAAGGACCGGATAATGGAGTCTCTACTGTAAACTAATTAATTTATAACTAATTCAGTCTATCAAAAGTCCAAATAAAGGTTGTTTTAGGATATATACTTGTAAGTTTCGTTTCCCTATTGGTTCCACAAATTTATTGTAACTTTTGAATGTTTTTTGTTTGGAAAAATACTGTTAATTTTTTTTTGTATTTTTCGATCAAAAATTATGTTATACTGTTTATTTTTGACTGATTGTGTGAATTCAATGTTAGTTCATTAAATTTGTGTTTTTAAATACACTGTGAAGTTGTTTTATTATCCTTATATTATTTAAATTTCCATTTTCAGTTTACTGAAAAAATATATATACCTACCTTGTTAAAAAGATAACTTACTAAGTTTAGAAAATCCGAAAAATAAAGGATTTTTGTTCAGCAAAAAGAAAAAATACTTGGGAATAGATCTATGCTAGGAATCCACAGCACGCACGAATTTAGACGCTTAAATTTTAATTACAGTACGCAGTCGTGGCCGCGCATTGTAAAATAATCAGTCAAAGTGAAATAATTTTTTTGTTAGTTGTTACATACTTAATTTTTTGAACGTCAAGTAATCTGCCACCAGTTCACTAAAGATAATGCTTCGGACCTGAGAAGAACCGGCTCAAGAGACTACGGGATTTTTTTTGAGATGTAAGAAAGATCAAAAAATCAAATCTGCTTGAGAATTTGCTACTAACTTCACTGCAGTCACGACAGTGTCTGTACTACACCGTATTAGCAAATAATAATATAGGTACACAATGTGTCGCTCATTACCTTTGAACTGACCCTGCACTAGTAGTAATTTATAAAATAAGAACTCTTTTAAAAAAGTCTAATATTAATAATCCTTAGTCTTCCAAAACACTAATAAAAATTATTTGACTAAAAAAATTTTACAATGTTCTGTGTGTTCTATATTTAATGCGATTTTTGCTTGTAACTAGAGAAATTGAAATTAATTAATATTATATACATATTTATGCCTACGAAAA
This sequence comes from Heliconius aoede, assembly GCA_037355905.1. Taxonomy (NCBI): domain Eukaryota; kingdom Metazoa; phylum Arthropoda; class Insecta; order Lepidoptera; family Nymphalidae; genus Heliconius; species Heliconius aoede. The sequence continues at coordinate 1,156,455 of JBAIZZ010000321.1, read as the reverse complement.
GTTAATATAGAATGTTATTGAAATGTAATTAAATGTAATTTTTTTTTGTATTATTAACGAATAGCTTCTTATAACTTATGTTAATGTTTATACGGAAAGTAAATTAAATTTGAAGATAAAAATAAAAAATGAATGTTTATATAATTGATTTTAAGTAATGATTAAAATATTTTTACTTGTTTATTTAACAAATTTCAAACAAATCACAAGACAAAAGGTAGATTAAAATAGCAGTATAAAATATTCTGTCATTGACAGACGTAATAAAAAGTGAATCTTATAAAAACCTGTCATTTAAAAAAAAACTTTTATTTAAAATTACCGTGGATAAATGCAACTTGACATTAGATGTCACATATAAATACACATTTTTTATCTATGTACAATATGTTTTGTTACACAAAATGGCGGACGAACACTAAAGATTCGTGATAAAATTAAAGCATTGCTGCGCTTTTAGTATTTCTGAAATTTCCGAGTTTTAACCGGGAATGTCAAAACATCAAAACTTTAATTCGAATTTGTTATTTACTAATAATTATGTTTATTTATGCAATTACGCGTTAACTTTTTGGAAAAACAATGAAAATTACTTAAATTAAGATATGTACGGAAATTAGTAGTATTATTTCATTGTAATGACAATAAGATATATTTGTTACTTTATATAAATAACGAGAAAAATGTTCTAATTTAAGCTTCCACTAAAATTAAATCGGTTCTGATTCAGTGTTACACAATTATCTTACGAGGTGAAGGAAATAAGGCTTCCATTATGGAAAACCAAATTGTTGTTAAAACTGAAGTGCAGCCTAATGGAGATATACTTTTATTTTATGTTGATGGTAAGAAAAAATTTATATCAAAAATAATGTATTTATAAAGATTATCTTATTTTTTGGCTTTACAGACAGAGGGAACCTCATGTTAAGACACTCCATTCCCCTCTTTCTGCCGAATTCTGGAAGCATTGCGTGTTGAGTGGCAGAACTCAATGCCGCGCTTTGCCTCTACACCAGAGCGAAGAAATGGAAATATAAATTTAAATAAATATTTCATCTCCTCGAGTGGAGATTGAACCTACATCCAGCCTGTTTTACAGTCACACTGTGCCCCCGGGCCACAACTAGCCTCATTTTTTATATAATATCTTATTCATGTTTTTGATTGTTTAAATAAAATACTATATTAAATATTACAATATATATTTTTATATAATAAGAAATTATTATTTATTACAGAACATGAAGGCTTAGATGCTAGTGTTTTGGAAACCACAGAGATGAACAACATAGAGGTACTTCCTGAAAAATATATTGTAGAAGGAAATATTGAAGAAGGTGATTCCACTGAAGAACTGGACATCACTCAAGCTTCCGAAGAAATTGTCAATGAAGTATGGGATGATGAGGAAATAAGACGTCTTATAATTTTTTACCTTGACAATAAAGAGACATTTTTAAGTGGAACTACTAAAAAAGTACATTTATGGGCAGTTGCATGTAACACTATGTTAACGGGTAAACAACCATTATCATGTGAAGTCAAGCTTAGAACTTTAAAGAGAAAGTATGCAGGGTTGCGTGTAGATTGTCAAAATGGAATTTTTATCAACTGGCCAATGTTTGATTTGTGTCATCGAGCATTTTATGACGATACATTTGTACAAATGTGCTTAAACAAACAAGCTGAGGAATCTGTCACTTTAAGTATGCCTACACAGAATGTTGTAAATAAAGATGGTATTTTAGTTGTAAAAAAGGTTAATTCCAGCCAAAACAAAGATGAAAAAGTAGAAACTATGCTAAATTTATACATAAAACACAAGAATTTCTTTCAAAAACACAGTAACTCACAAAAAGGTTTATGGGAGGCCATTGCTATGGATCTGGGAGAGACAGACACAGATTATTGGCATAAGCGTTTCCTAAATTTCAAACAGCATTATATAAGAATGGTATATAAACGAAAAGAAACAGGTCCTGACAGTGTTAATTGGCCATATATGAAATATTATGATAGAATTTTTGGTGAAGATGAAGAGTTTCAACGTAGATACATTGAAAACAATGAAGATATTCTACCAACAATGCATGATGAGAATGCATGGAATGATACAGAAATGACATTTCTAGTTAAATATTATTTTGACTGTCTACATGACTTTCAAGACCCTTCTGTTCCTAATAAGTTTCTATGGCAAGAAGTTGGTAGATTATTGAATAAAAAACCTGACATTTGTAGAAAAAAGTTTGAAGAGCTTAAAAGAGTTCATTTTGATCAGTTAATTGAAGGTGATTACAATTTAGTTGAAAGAGTGCCTCTGGCCATAGTCTTTGACAATATAATAGCCAAAGAAGTTGAGAATGAAGTAGAAAATCCCATAAAACGTGACTCAGATATTTGGAATACGGAGCAAATTGATGAATTAGTGCAATATTTATATGAGAATATAGATATGTTGAAAGATTCAGTATGTTATTATGTATGTTGGGCTGCTCTAGCAAAGAAATTGCATAGAAGTGTCGACTCATGTAAGAAACAATGGAATGATTTAACTTCTCTGTATAAAACTATTTTAGATGATAAAAAGGAAGACCCAGATATGCAAATAGACTGGCGCTATATAGATTTGTTTGATCGCATATTTGACTATGGCATGGATACTAATTTACTGGATGGCTATGAGAAATTGAAAGGGCTGAGTCAAGTTAAAAAGTCTAGTAAAATTGGAGGTAATTTTCTTTTTATTACTATTAATTTACAGCAAACATAGACAATTGCATTATAAATACTTTGATTTTCTTTTATGAAATGCATCATGTCATTAACTTTGTGAATGTTAAGTTATCTCTAATTCAGATATATTTGATTGGAGAAAGTATTATTTTGAAATACGACTTTTCCACAGAGTGCTTGCTTAAAGTTTTTATTGTAAATTATAAAAAAATCTATATGTGATAACACATTATCTTACTATCTATTAGATAGTTATAATTTGTAATGAAAATTTTAGAGGTCAATAAACAAATCATTTATATTTCAAAATTAATATAAATTTGTTATCAATTTCAGTTAAAAAAATAACCATCCGTGACACCGATGAAAAACTCATCGACGGAACCGACGACGAAGAGTCCTACGACGAGCGAGGTTTCGCGAAACGTTCAAAAAAACGTAGCGGCGATACCAAAGCTTTTAAAATTTTAGAATATTATCTAAAAAATAAAGATAAATTCGCATCGTCCCAACAAAAGAAATTAGCTCTCTGGGAAATATTATCGCGGCAAATAGGCATTTCGGCCACAGAATGTGCCCATAGGTTCAGAAATTTCAAACAAGTTTACACAAGTTACGTGCAAAGGGAGATAAATAAACCGGAAATGCCCATTTTATGGCCGTATTACAGTATATGTAAAAAAGTTTTCGGTTACAGAGCCATAAAGTCGAAGTTAAAAAACGGTAAAATGGACTCCGATGATCCAGAGGATTGGGCAGCGAAGGAAATTAAGCATTTAATTAATTATTTCAACAAAAATTATCACGAATTGTGTGATGATGTAGAGAGAAAAGGCAAATGGACAAAACTAGCACATGATTTGGGAAGAACTGAGAATAGTTGTTGTGAGAAATTTCTAGAACTAAGGAAGTCTTATCGTAAATTAAAAACCATGAAGTCTAGAAACCCAGATGTTAAAGTGTCGTGGAAATATTTTAATATGATAGACAATATTTACAAAAATAATGAATTGAATGAAAATACAGAAGTGATTGAAACAATGGAAGTTGACGAGAATAGTGATTACGGTGGTATTGTGAAGAGTGAATTACAAGAAGGTAAGTTTCTATGAAGTAAACCTAATTTTAGCTGTACTTATCATAGTATAGTTGCACTATGTGAAATTTTTGCGCATTGTTCGTTTGGGAAGAAAATAATCAAATGTTAGAAAAATCATTAAATGAAATGCGCACCCATCTGTAGCCAACTTAAGGGTTGTCACAATTCACTGATCGTACTGTACCTCAGTTGTTGTAGTCGGCAGTGTGATAGCGTCTGACTGTGAATGTGATGGTGGATTTGAACAAATTATATTTTTTTTTCTTTCTTGTAATTTCTCCACTTTAGTTGTCAAAGTGTGGTATTGAACATCCCCACTCTGTTATTACAGAATTGTTTAGAAAATTGCGTGTTAAGTGGGAAACGTAGTGTCGTGTTACTGGGTTCCCTCTGCCTGCCCTTCTATAACGAGACAGCATATTGTCCTTTAATATTAGAAGATTAGCTTTTTATTCCAATTTGTTATTCCGATCCTTACGTATTTTTTTTCTACTACCTATTTATACTAGTAGCTATCTATCTACTAGCTATCTTTGCCGCATATAATTAGTAGGTAGAGGGAGCATAGTGTCAATACACTATTCTCCTATTTCACCCGAATTATTAATTATTATACATTCACACACTGTATTGATTGATGAAACTCAAGGACTAAACGTAAACAATTATATTTTGTTGTATCCATAATTACTCGTAATTAGATTTAGATATAAGTTTTAATATCATTGCTAGATAGCATCCAAAAAATATTAAATAATTATTATATTATATAAAAAAATAAATAATTAAAAAGAATGCTTATATGTTTTACTAATATTATAATAAATATATATTTCTTTTTTCAGATGATGATTACCAATGTATTATAGTGATACCAGAAGGTGAAGATATAAATAATGCACAAATTATTATTCAAGAACAAGAAAAAAGTCCCATACAAGAAACTACAGAAAAACAAACTGTTATAACTAAATGGAATAGAAGAAGTAAAAAACAATTGTTAGTACAATATCTTAAGTATCTAAAAACACATACAAATAAAGAAATTAACCTAAGAGATATGTGGACAGAAATAGCATCGAAATTAGATGACAAAACACCATTGTCATGCAAAAAAATATATTTAAAATTAAAGAATCAACACAGACTTAATAAAAATAAAACACCATATTCAAATTTTATTGAAAAAATCCTGAAAGTTAAGCCTAAATTCGTTAAAACTATCAAAGATGATAGCTTAGCAGATATTTACGAAGACATACAAATGTCAGATGATAAAGTCGAAAAAGCTCTTAAATATTATTTACAAAATTTAGAAGATTTCCTAAGTCCTAAATTCGAGCAGAAATATCTCTGGACAGAATTAGCTAAGTTTATTTGTGAACCAGTGAATAAAATATATAGTAAAATTAATTATTTAAAGCAGACATTTAATTCGGACTCCTCAAGTCCTTATAAAGATATTTTATCAGAAATATTGACAAAAGAAACTATATTGAAAGATTCAATACAAAAAGACGAGCCTTTATTAGAAAATGAGAACGAAAATTGGTCTGACGTTGAAATAGAGAGATTATTAACGTGGTATTTAGCTCATTTGGATAAATTTAAAAACCCTAAATTCGTGAGGAGTTATTTATGGATGGAGGCGTCGGATATTTTGAAAAAAAGTGCTTTACTTTGTTCCAAAAAAATGTTAGACATAAGAACTGAATATAGAACAATGGTTAAGGAGAATCCAGAGGAATTGAACAATTGGAAGTTTTATAATCTGTGTCAAAGGATCTATGGGACCGGAAAGAAGAATAGTGTTGCTTAAACTTTCGTTATTAATTTGGTTTAAGCCTTAGAATTATATTAAAAATAATGTATAAACTCTGTATAACTTTAAACAACAAACTCTGTAGGTAGTGTCAAAATCCTTCTACTTTGGTTTGTTTAATATTTGGGTTGTTTTCATGACTATTACAGCCACTTTGGCGTCCAATCAAAAATACCAAGAAATCGTGTTGCTGTTAGCATATTTTATTGATTTCGTTACGAAAAATGTTTAACTTATTAAATAGCCGAAGAACAAATGGTTTAAATGGTGGTTATATTATATAAAATTCCTAGTTTGTTTCTTCGGCATAATAATTATTAAATATATTTCTTATGAAATTGTCTGATATTTTTTTTATATAAATTCCTATTATTTAGTTACTTTGAAAACATTTTTTATGTCGGCTATCCAATAATATTTTATTTTAGGTTCACGCTGTATCTCGCATATAATAGGCTAGGCAAAATTTGTGTTAAAACCCACGCTCACTTTTTGTTTAATTTTCGAGACATTGCGTTTTGAATCGAGGAATTTAAATCTATTGTTTTATTACTAGAGAGAACGAAATGAACGTTATTCATGTCCCTAATGGGAATCGAATCCACAACCGTTGCATTTACGGTCAGATTCAATTAATGTTGTTTTTGATTTTTTTATTTTTTAGTAGCAATAAATGTGCAATTCCCAATACACTAGGCAGAACAAATTATATTCAATTTCTGTCTCTGGTACTGGTCAACACATTGGAGCATTGAGTTCCATTCAGGAACACACGATGTCTTAAAAATTGGCCGGAAAACCGGAAACGAAGTAAATTGACACTAGGTTTCCGGTCTCTTTTGCAGGATACAGCCTGAAGCTATAATTATATTTTAAAGATTGGAAATGTAAGCACATGTACTAGCTTAGTCTTTAATTAGACCTTGTGTAAATATCTGCGAAAATAGTTCTATCTAGATTTATATATAACTAAAGTAAATAAGATCTAAAACACGAGATATAAAGGGCATAATAGTACCTTCAAGTATGCTCAGTAAAACTCACGCTCAACCCTTAACGTAATACCGTTTTCAATACTATAGAAATCGAGGTCTCGGCTTGTTAATCTTATTACCGCACAGCTATAGGTGATATTAATATGAATAGCAGGTCAGAGGGGGATGTAGGTTCGAGTTTAAATTATAATTTGAAGTAAATATTTAGTATTTTCTATATCAATCAATTAGAGAAGTTATATTTATTTTATTGTTATTATCAATAAATATACTTTGTTTACATAAATCTTGCTAGCATTTCTTTTGTGACCATAATTTATAATATTTTATAATGTATATAGGTATCTACATAAAGGCCTAGAGTGGATAAACCGTTTCGTCTTTCATTTACAGCTGCGTCGTTGCGTGATGGTTGAAGAAGCCTAACATCACACTGTCAATTTAGGTCGAGAAAATACTAATAATTTATATTTTACTTAATTAAATGTTAAACCACAATTTCACATTCACATGGCGTGAGTAATTTTTTTATTAAAGCAAAAAGGATTTTTTATTGCCATAAATTATTTCTATATACTCTTAATTTGAGGCCAGTCGTGGCGCAGGGTCACAAAGTGTGTGAAGCTGATAAAAAAATATATATTCTTAATTCATAAGAGGCTTCTGCAAGCGGATTCCTTATTTTTAACTTGTTCTAGTCTCGGTATCACAGCAGAGTAGGCAGAGGGAACCTCGTTTTAAGACACTCTTCGCCGAATTCTGGAGGTATTTATATTCAAATATGTATAATCTTAGGCCAATCGTAGGTTAACACCGTGAGACACCACTTTGTCACTTCGCAAGCGGCCCAAGGTTCCAACCTATCAGTTAATCCCATTACGACTGTCAATACGTTAGCATGTGAAAATAATTAAACCTCTGACACTAGTGCTGTAGTTTTTTCCAAATGAACACATAATATTTTCGTTTGAATTTATAAATTATCACTAATTAGTAGTAAAGTAGGGTCGTAGGTTCGATTCCCACTCTAGGAAAAGAATGAATATTTCATTTCATATTTTAATCTCCACACTATGGTATCATGGTAAATAGTGGCGTTTAGTTCCGCCATTCAACACGCAATGCCCCCAGAATTCGCCGAAAAGTGGAGATCGGAAGTGTCTTGACGGAAACGAGTGTCTAAACACCAAGACAAAACCATGTTAGTTTTAAATAAAACTTTTTAAATAAACCTTTTAAATAAAACGGGATACAGTGTGAAGTAAATACTTCACACTGTATCCCGTACAAAGCAAAGTAGGCAGGAGGGAACCTAGTGTTGAGACACTCCTTTCACATTATATATACTTTTTTCCGCTTACCACCCATCTGTCATGACTGTCTTTTATTACTGATAGCAATAGTACATTGTCTCATATACAGACTCATATACAGATCGCTGCCCGCTACTCGCTACCCGCTACGCCTGAACTCTTAACTTGTACCAAACTCAAAACTTTACAGCGTTTATCTTCAGTCGCTGGTCAGGCGTCAATATGACCACTCTATATTATAATATTTTCAGTATTTCGAGGAGATAGTGCTAATTAATATCAGTGACTTAAGACGGTGATTATAACGTGGCTTTAAAAGAGAGCTTTTATAAAGTCGATGTACATAATATTATATTAATATTTAGAATTTGACATGATAAGTGAGTGTTAAAGTTGAGATGGAAGTTTATCAATGAATTATAATATGATGAAGCTTTGTTAACGCATTTCGTGTATAGTTTTCGTTTAGATTCATGCTTCATTTTGCTTTGCTATATGTATTGGGTAGGCAGAGGGAACCTAATGTCTTAAGACAGTCCGTCCGCCACGTTCCTCATTCCCCAATCTCGATACGTTAGGGAACTCAACTTGAGCTAGAGACAGTCAAATAATCTCTTTTAAGTTCAGTTATCGATTAGTTATTAATTGATATATTGAAATGCAGAATACAAATTTGAATTTTGTAGTGTAATACTATTAATACAGTAAAATTTATGGGGGTATAAGTATGTTGAATTTATATTACAATTAAATTACAGATAAAATTTTCATTATAAAGCTATATAGTATTTTCTTGTTTTTTTACCCGTTAATATAAATAAATAAATTTAATCTATGCAAACAAAACTCTATAACTCTATATATAAAGAAGTGACTAACTGAAACTAGTGCGTTGAGAGCTGAAAATAAGATTACATGATCCTAAAAATTTAACTTCTACCCTCAATATATATAGTTAGCATAAAATAAACTATTTTAAATTCAAATAATAATAATAAAAAAAAACAGATGACCAAAGCCCGGAACGTGGCACTAGTGTTACGCAGTGACATTCACTGTAGTCCGCATTAATGTGTCTAGGCTGGGAAGCCGTACAGCTGACCGACTGTAAGTACAACCAGTTTTGATGCAGTCTTACTTTACTATTAAAGAATACTGAAATATTATCTTTATATATATGTATTTTCAATAATTATAGACTATATGGAGGCCGTCGTAGCGCAGGGATACAAGGGTTGTGTGTGATTTACCTCGTTCACTCAACACCGAAAATAACGGAGAAAAATCGTTATTTTTCAGTTTCTAAAGTTACGTTATCGTGTAGTCATATATATCAAATAGTTAAAAAAAAATCTTCTTTCTACAAGTATCTATTCATTGGAATTCCCATAAAACACAATAGAACAAAGTAACTTGTTACCCTTTAAGTCTTCAGTTTTCAACTTTTTGCATGAAACCAAACTTGTGATCATAAATTCTGTACAAACACTGTTTTGAATAAACTACACTTAAGTAGTACTTGCATTTATAGAATATAACAAAGCACAAAAATTTTAGGTCAAATCTTGATGATTGAAATAATCTTTCTTTTCCCTTACATATTATATTACAAATATATTTTGCAATATATTTTTTCCTCATATATCGTAATACTACTTAGCACTTACATTCACCCAAAATAGCTTAACATACAAACATTCGTTGCAGAGTATATATATATATATATAATATGAATAAAAATTCACCATACCTACCCCACCTGGGTACTAAATATTTTAATTAAAAATAATTGCATAGAGTCCACAATGCAACAAGCATTTACGTCGTAACAAAAGAAGCAATATTTTACAAGATTTACCATTTTCAATACAATCTTTTCTGCATGTCCATGTAAACGTGTTAATGTATTTATACGGACTAGTACTAGTTATGTGTATATGTGTTAGGTAACTTCTTCTAAAAAGATTACACCTAACGTGATAATAGTCTTCACTTAACTTCACAAGATGCGTTTATAGAAAAAAAATCAAGTAAATCTTTGGAAATGCCTAAACGGTGATTGATAGAGTAGATAAGTGATAGTGGGTCCAATAGTCAAAATGAGGTGGGAGGTCACTGTGCTACCTCTGGTACTGCTGTTCCGGGTGGTGAACGCCAGTCGGGTTCATGCTGTCACTTTTCTGTGAGTACTTTTTGAGATTGAAGTTTTGTGAATGTTGTTATGTGAATGAGCTGAGTGTCTACAACAGAAATCGGTGTATTTATTTTTGTTTTGTAGTATTGATATTTTGAAATAAATGAACCGATTATGTGTTTTTATAAAAATATATTTATATGTTATATGTATTTGTATTATTCATACAGAATAATATTTGTAATTTAAAATAATTAAAAAAAAAAAAAAAAAAAAAAAAAAAATTATATTTATATTTAATTTATTTTTTCTTATTTTGATTATTCTTTCTTGTTTAACATTTTGTAAAAATAAAATAAATATTTAATAAAAGAAGAAAGTAACTACTTTTATATTTATATTTTTTATTTCAGGTCTAACGCTACACTCCAGGAAGTGGAACTGAAATCAGAGTCCAGTCTATCTCTAAGAGACATATTGCCAGTGAAGGCGAAATATTACGACAAGAACAGAGCGCCCAAGCTGGCCGGCCAACCTACTATAGTGTATTTTCATGTTACTGTACTGTCATTGGATTCAATAAATGAAGAGAGTATGGTAAGTTACCTATATTTTTTTAATTTTGGTAATGTAAAAAATATCTAGTAGAAAAACCTTCCTTCATTTTATTTATCTATCTTTATTTTCTGTCCAAATAAAGATATAAATTTACTATAGACACACTTTGGATGCTGTCTGTGTGTTGGATGGAAGTAACTTAACATTATTTTTCGTTGAACTAGAGAAGAGAAATGAAATTTTTCTAGATGTAAAAATCTTTCATAAAATTTTAACTCTCTACAACTCTCTAAATACTAAAACGAAAAGTACTAAAGAAAGCAAAGCTAATTGACTTAGAACTTTTGCACATGAAAACAATTTTATTTAAGTTGACTTAAATTTAACCAACTTCAAATTTCAGACATACGTAGCAGATATATTTCTAGCTCAATCGTGGAGGGATCCTCGTCTCCGTTTGCCAGAGAACATGCACGAGGAGTACCGGATCCTGGACGTGGACTGGCTGAACAAGATCTGGAGACCGGACTGCTTCTTTAAAAATGCGAAGAAAGTCACCTTCCATGAGATGAGCATTCCTAACCATTATTTGTGGTTGTATCATGACAAAACTCTGCTTTATATGTCTAAGTAAGTCGATATTGAAAATGTAGAAAGAATTTAAAAAACGCAATTTTTTTTAAATTTGGAGTTATTATCATTCACTTATTTGAAAATAATAACTTTTTTAGTTACTAACTAGTTTTTTAGTTATTTTAGCTTTAATTAAGTTCGAATGTCAAGAATCCTAAATAAAAAAAATGAGCTTTCTTTTTGGACTTTTGTACGAATACACAGTTAATATGTAGCTTAAGACGTTTTATATTATTTACCATGAAATTTATGCTAAGTGAAAAATTAAAACCATTATAAAATAGCTTTCATTAAGTAGTATTAACTCACTTAATCTGAAACACGTGCAGAGACTCTCAATTCGCCGTAGAATCCGTTAACCATATTTGTTACCTATAATCGACATCGTAAATGTTAATATAAAGAAATTTTCTATCTTCCAAAAGTAGAAGATCAAATCTCATAAGAAATAATTATATTATAATGGATATTTTTGAAAAAGTACCTTGCATTCAATTTAACATGTAAAATAATAATAATTTATCAGAACTCTTTGTCAAAGGATTTTTTTTGAAATTTGAATTTGTGTCACATATTTTCTAACTATTTTATAAATTATACTAAGACCTAAATTTTAAAATATTTTCTAATTATTGCAGACTAACGCTAGTATTGTCGTGTGCAATGAAATTCGAGTCGTATCCCCACGACACCCAGAGCTGCTCCATGATGATTGAAAGCTGTGAGTTACTTTACCTGGTTACGTTTACCTTATATTAAAAAAAAATATCAATTATTTAAAAACATTGGAAATTTCGTCTTTTTTTTTTTTTTTTTATGGGAGAGGACAAGGCAAACGAGCGTTCGGGTCACCTGATGGTAAGTGATAACCGCCGCCCACGACCCCATGCAACACCAGAGGAGCCACAGGTGCGTTGCCAGCCTTTAAAGTGGAGATGAAGGGCACCGGGGCCCGGCATTACCTAATGCGAAACGCAGTGGCAAGGGCCACTACTTCACGCCGGTTTTAAATGCCGGAGGTGGTATAAATCCGGTCGAGTCTGCCCATGCGTGTTTCCATTACTGGCGACGTGACTCTACCACACGTACTTTAGTCGCCTCTTACGACACCGACAGTACCAGGGTGATCCTATTCTAAGCCGGGACCACACGGCTGAGGAAGAAGGAGAATTGTAACGTGGTTTTTAATATAAGTTAAATAAAAATTAACAACAATTGAAGTCTGACGCAGGGGCATAAGTGACTGTTAATATGATAGATTGTCGGTTTGATTCCTACTCGAGGAAATGAAATGTGAAATATATTCAGCCGCTTTTGCCGCTCAACATGCAATACATACAGAACTTGAAGGAAAATGAAAGTATCTATCTAAGTACATATGAGTGTCTTAACACTAGATTTCTAGATATTCTCTGGCTACCCTGCTACAACGTGGCATACAGAGTGAAGCTTAAAATTAGCTTTGACTTAAGCCGTTTCCCTAGCCAAGTCGAAGTTTACCACTTAAAGTACATTTGTAAAATTTATAGAATGTGATATTGTGCTGTTTATTATCATAATGTTTGTTCTTTTTACAATTAAATTGACTTAAAAATTCATAATTTGAAATTCGTAAATTATCATTTACTATAGAAACTATTGTCATAATGACATTGTATATTTTCAGTATCACACACGGTCCACGACTTGGTCTTCATTTGGAACTTGACAGATCCCTTAGTGGTGAATCCGGATATAGAACTGCCCCAGCTGGATATATCCAACAATTACACTAGTGACTGTACCATCGAATATTCCACAGGTTATATCATGCTTTAATGTTATTAGAATATAGTTAAATTTTGTCTATAAATATTAAACAGAAAAGTGTTAAAATAATTATTTGAATATAAACTGTTGACGAAACAGTTTTCAGATTAAATGATAATTTAAAAGTGTTAAATTTAAAGGTGATCTGGTGTAGATAGATAAAGTTCGGCATCAGAATTAGGTACTTGGTAAAAAAGGGAGAATAAAACATTTTTTCAAAAATTTATCAGCAAAAACTTTAATCCTCTGCCCGTATTTCTATCACTAACATTATATGAATAAATACATATCAAAATATTTTTTCACTTTTCCAGGTAATTTCACATGTCTCGCTGTAGTGTTCAACCTGCGTCGGCGTCTAGGGTACCATCTCTTCCACACTTACATACCGTCAGCTCTAATCGTGGTGATGTCTTGGATTTCCTTCTGGATCAAGCCGGAAGCTATACCTGCGAGGGTCACCTTGGGTGTGACGTCGCTCTTGACTTTAGGTATGTAGATCAAAGTCAGTCAGTCCAGTCGTGGTGCAGGGACACAAGCGTGCGACTGTAAACCGTCTATAATGGGATTGGAGTGTGCACGAGGTTGGCAGATTCCCTCTGCCTACCCTCCTAGATGCGGGATACAGCTACAGGTGAAACTACATAATAAATATAAATCTTAAAGTTTTTTTTCAAAATTAATTGTTGTTCAAACTCTTTAGTTTGAACAACAATTAAGTCTTTGCTTTCAAGTACTAGTATATGCCACTCTTGAATTTACAATTCTAGCGTCAGTTCTAAATAATTTTTCATTTTAACAATTACGATTTAAATAAAATTACAGGGAAAAAAACTTTGGAACAATTTTTGTTTATATCTTTTTTCAACGAAGAAAAAAATCACTGGCATAGTTTGTTACAAGCAATCTCTATTGATATAAGCTATAAAATATGAAAAAATATATGAAATAAAAAAAAATGACAATCGCAAAATACTACTGCGCTAGGGTCAAGGTTATCGAGCTTATTAGTAGTAGTAATAATTAAAAATTGGATATTTTCATATATTTATGACCTATAATTTTATTCATATTTGACTTATTCTACGTTTTTGTATTCGAGCTTGCAATACTTGAAGGGTACGTAGAGGGAACCTTATGTCAACGTTCCACCAAATTTTCGGACGTTGCGCGTTAAATCGTGGAGCTCAACGCTGCGCTTTGCCTCGATACCTGATGCACTCAGGTATCGAGGCAAAGCTAATAAAAAGGTAATAAAAATATCAATAATTTTATTTCCTTGAGTGAATATCGAATCCATAACGTGTGTCCCATGACTGGCCTGAGCCAGCCTGAATAAAATTCGTATATTTTGAGCTTCATTAAGAATCGTCCGGGCCCTGAGACATTCTTCCTTATAAATATGTTTCTACTATTAATAATAATTAATAATAATTGTCGATTAATTTGGGTCACTCACAGAGTAATTGTTATTGTTAGCATTGACATTGCCTGACCCCTGTCTCCAATATTTTTATACAATTCAGTTATTTTTGTAATGATTGATATTATTTCTTAAGCACTTTAAAATATGAGGAATTTATATTATAAAGCTAGGTAGTATCATTTTTTCTGCTTCACGCTGTATCCCGCACACGTCAGGGCAGGCAGAGGACCTAGTATTAAGACACCCGGTTCCACATTTTGCCGCTGAATTCTAAAGGCATTGCATGTTGAGGCGGAATTCCGCTCCACGCTTCACTAGGGTGAAGAAATGAAAATATTAAATATTCCATTTCCTCGATTGGGTATCAAACCCACAACCAGTCGCCTTTACAGTCACATGCGTGTGCTCTTGCGCCACGACTGACCCCTACACTTTCATATCCTTAAATAACGTTGCAAACTATTACATCTAAAGCTACCAATATATAATTTTGGTTGTCGCCAGCCACACAAAACACCCAATCCCAGCAGAGTCTACCGCCAGTGTCGTACGTGAAGGCCATAGACGTGTGGATGTCCTCGTGCTCCGTGTTCGTCTTCCTCTCTCTATTTGAGTTCGCCGTGGTCAACAACTATATGGGACCGGTCGCGACTAAAGCCATGAAAGGATATTCTGATGAAGATTTGAGTAGAGAGCTAGATGCATATAAGGTGGGTTCATTTATGATTTCTTTTCAGCATCACGCGAAAAAAACTCATAAATACAAAAAAAAACCATTCAGCGTCCTGCACATAACATTGTAGTCAGAGGGACCCTAGTGCTAAGACACTCCGTTCCCCGTATCCCGCTGAATCCTGAAGGCATAAACCACTCCGTCTCCCATTTTGTCGATATTGCACATTGAGTGACGGAGAGTGAATACAATTTTACTTTATTAGCATTTTTACTTCCAGCACATATTCCCCAACTCCGTGGATCCTCGCGCCAGCACGTCAGCATCTCTACCACAGTACGACACGTTCTGCAACGGTAGAGAGACAGCCGTCTACATTGACAGATTCTCCCGCTTCTTCTTTCCGTTCTCCTTCTTCATACTAAATGTTGTCTATTGGTCTACGTTCTTGTGAATTATTTTGTTTAATATTAATTAAATTTAGAAATTTTAATGGTTATTGTTTTTGTTTTAATTTTTTTTGCAGAGCTAATGTCAGATCAAAGTGTTTTTATGTCGTTAGAATTATATTTATTTTTTGGTTGTACGTTTTATCACCCGTATAAAAGTGGTGGCAGAGTGCGAAGAGAGACCTAGTGCCATGACCCTCCAATCGTTGCCCGTTTTGCGTATCGAGAAGCAGAACTTAACGCCATATTTCGTTTTATTGGCACTTTGCTTCTGTAGTAGGGCAATGAAAATAAATAACAAATAATGGCCTCGAGTGAGAATCGAACCTACAAAAGCATCACCATAGGTAGATGCAGCACAAGCATTCATATTGCATTCGCATTGTCTCAATTACATGGGTATTTTTTAAATATATTTTTATATAAAATAAACACAAAAATAATTAACAATATAGCAGTTAAAGACTGTCAGTCAGGCTATATGAGTGATGGAACTCAACGCCACCTTTAGTCTCCGCCAAAACAAGAGCAAGAAAAATAAAATAATCCATTCCAGCAAATAGGAGAACTATCGTCACGCTTAAAAAATATTTAAGCAATTAAATTAAAAATATATATTAGTTTCTTTTTATATTATAAGTTTCTACTTATAACAATATACGAGTATACTAAAAATAATTAAAAAGGCTTCCATACCTCTTTTTGACTTTTTATTGAATTAATATCTTGATTGTGCATAAGAGGCGTAGCGTTACCCACGTGGTCTTAGATTTTCCCAAGATATATTTTCTCGCAATAAAAAATAACTATTACCTGCAAAAATCAATAGATATTTAATTTTTTACACTATTCATACTATTTAGAGTTACATTTTAAATTACACGTTATATTGTACAATGTTTTGCTCTTGATTTATTCTCCTAAGGTTCTTACTTTCCAATAACCCTCTTTCACTACATTACAAAAATTTATGACTTCAGGCTCAGTGGTAAGAGTTGTGCGTTCGTCTCTCTTTCTCACTTACTCTACCGTTTTATATAACACTAGCTTCAGCCTGGGTTTGTCTACAGACTATCTAATTCCACCAAATGAATTCTTTAGCTTTATAATATTATAGTTTAGATTTATTACATATATAGAAGATATCTATTGGTTTCTCTAGAAAAATTATATGATGTAAAGTACATAAGTACATACAAACGTAATAAAAATTAAATATTAAGCAGTTACATGTAGCAGCTGGTTGTGTAATCGATAGATACGTAGCTATAAGCAGATGTTGGACACTAAAATTAGGCATGCGTCTGAACATATTGTTATTTGAAGTCTAGACTTTGATTATTGCGTTAAGGAGAAGTGTTGTTTTAGAAAAATATATATATATTTTTTGGTTTTGCTCGTGTGGATATGAAAACACTTGAACTGTAATCATTCTCCCTGATTGGAGATGGAACGAATGACCATCTGTCAACATCCTTCCCCTATCGTTAGACTGAATGACTATCTTTATTTTGTGGGAATTTCACTTGTTAATGGACTATAATAGTTATAGGTACACATTTGTTTTTATTTATATATTTTGACGTACTAGCAGGCAAACGCAATTTTTAACAATTGAAAGCACGTAAGTAAAAAAAGCACAATTTTACATTTACTTTCACGTAGCTAACAGTTACTTTCAGGCATTGCGTATTGAGTAGACATATTATATGATATATTATTATAATTAATGTTTGCTAAGAACAAAACTTTAAAACAAAAAAAAAACAATGAATAGAAAGTCTTTCTATTTCTGGGACTTTTAAATCATAATTTAAAATACATGGTTTATCACATTTTGTTAGGCAAATTCAATAGGTATATACGAGTATGTTATCGATTTAGTTAACAAGCGTCATGGGATATGACGTGACGTGTCGAACTTGAAACTTTGTTTTGTTTTATCTATCCCACATTTTTTTCATTTCTCCTAAGTTAATCATCCATCCGTTCCTTGTATCATCTTTCCTCATAGAGTTCCCCGACCTATTAATTCAAATGTTTCTTAGTGTCCCTCATATATCATCGTAGTCAGACGGAACTGGGAACACTGTGTTCCCATGAAGACACTTCGATTCCGTAATTTCCGGCGAATTCTGGAGACGTTGCGTCAATATTTTTATTTATTTGCTCTGGTGTCATTGCAAAACGCGTTTGAAATGTGTTCCGCCACTTTTATTTTCACTTAGCTTATCTGAATATTCAAAGGCAAGAGAATGAAAAGCATATATTAAATATTATGAAAAATAAATCCAAAAATATTCATATCAATATTTAGCCTTAATCCGCACTACCGCCGAATACGAAATGGCTAGGTAGCCGAAAATCGGACAATTGTATATATTTGCATACAACTGACCGTCTAGACGGTACGTGAACTGACTTACGGAACACCTGCACGGATGCACTTCGAATTTTTGTTAATATCTATATATACATATATAAAATAAAATGTAATATATATATATGTAAAATATATGTTCAAGATTAGACGCTGTATCCCTCATAAAGTGGGGTAGGCAGAGGTTACACCCCGTTTCTAATGCATCGATCATTTTCGAGATACACTTTGTCTGATTACCAAAGCGAGAATGTGCAAATAATTAATTTAGTGATTCAAATTTATCTATAGAAGCGTCACACTCCAACCAACTTAGTAGCATAGGTATAGCAAGTCTAGTTTCTAGATAAAACGCCAAAATTTGAGAAACGCAACAGTTGGCGAACTTCAACGCCGGACTTATCAGTGACTGACAGTGTTAAGACACTGTTGGCTCCATTCCATGGCCGAATTAGGCACATTGCGTATTGACTGACACTTAATGCCATACTTTATCTTTATCAAATGAAAATAAATCATTGCTCCGAGTAGGAATCGAACCCACAGTCAGGGCGTTTACATGCGAATGTAGTCCTAAGTTTGTTAGATTTAACAAATCCAGAGAGACTGAGGCCAGTCGTGGCACAAGAGCACTGGCGTGTGAGGTTCGATTCCTACCCGAGGAAATGAAATACAGCAACAACAACTATAGCGTATATAAAATTTTGGTTTTTTAAAATATTATTTACCATCTAAGGATTTTTTCTCGAAATATATGTTATATATATAAACACAGCGTTATTCGTTTTGCATTACAACTTTCCAATTCCATATTATTCAATTATACATATTGGTATAACATGACGATAGATTACAATAATTTCATATGATTTACATATATGTTAACAAAAACTGACATCGAAAAATCATTGAACCATGGACCACCTACTCGTGCCGCGTATGGAGTCTACAATGTAACTGTTTAATACGATATATATTTACATAGTGCAAGACAAATTTGCTACGACTCGATGTACTCTTTGATATTTTAAATGATGAAGTGAGCTTAGTTAAATCTTCAGAGTCTCTCTGAAATTGTTAGTAACTTATTATAAAAAATAATTAATTAATATTTGTAATTAAAGCAGTTAGAAAAGATTTCTCGCAGCGCGCGGAATATTCCACGTAAAGCCTGTCCCGTTCGGGATATATAATTTTGGGTTCAAAATTGGGACGTCCCAAATCAAATCAGGACGACTGATAGACGACAGCTCGATAGACCAGCGTGAAAATTGTATACTAAAAAAGTAAATTTTACGTAGTAAGAGATAGCTTTATCCATTTATAAATTATTTACTTTATTGCTTATTCCCTTCAAAGGCAATAAACTTGTAAACTTTTAGGTGAATGTCAGTTCTCGTAAAGCCGCAAATAAGTTTACGAGTGTATATAGAGAAATAAGTGCGTTTGTTCGTCTTTTAATATCATCAATTGAAATTTAAACCCCCTTTGGTTCCCTCTGCCTGCCTATTGCATGTGCGGGATGCAATGTGAAATTTCAAAGAGCATATATTTGAAAATATCGAAACTAACAAACGAAGGAGACAAATTTCTTATAAATACTTGAGAGGAAAATAGTAAAAGAAGTTTCATGTTTTTTTGTAGAGGCTTGTATGCCTGCTGAGGGAGACTGCCTGCAGAGAGATCATTTCCTCCGTATTCAAGAGCCTTTGCGTGTTGAGTAACGGAACTCAACGCTGTAATTTCATTTAATTTTGTTATATGGTAAATATAACAAAATATAAATAAAAAAATCTATCAAAAACGACGATAAAACACATAATAAACACTAGGTCAGTATATATTTAACGATCTACATTTATCGCGTAATGGGTATTTATAAATTCAACAAAGATTCTATTATGATGATTATAAATATCGTAATGTCAGGAGATACGCGTAAATTTCATATTGACAGACGGACAGACACGGACTGATAACGGTGATTAATGTATTTTGTTATTGTATAGAAATTAATTGGTTTGTCTAAGATTGTTGGGTGATTCCATATTAAGTGTAATCTATTATGACTGCATTTCTTTCTATATTTTGGCCATTGGTGGCGCAACGCGCAAGCATGCGACTGTAAATATGACAGGTTATGGGTTTGATTCCGACTCTTGGAAATGAAATATTTAATACTTTCATTTCTTTGCTGAGGCAACGAGGCAAAACGCAGCGTAGTTCTCCGCCACACAGTACGCAAGCCCCCTGAATACGGTGGCAAGCGTGGAACGGAAGTGGGATGGGGGATTTAATCATGTATTATTTTTTCCTCACTCAGGTAATGAAATAAAGTACGACGTTGAGTACCCTCTTTGTCGTAAGTGCATATAATTGACAAAAATACACCGTGGTATTGTAAGAATGAGAGCAAGCGGGCAGGGAGCTTCCTACTTCCTAAAAAAATAAAATATATTTATATATACAAAGATTTAATATGATCAAAATTTTCAGTATCATTAGTGTGATCTTTTATTTTTAACGCTTTTATCAAACATCTATTGAGAAAGAACATACTTATCTTGGTTTAAATTAAGTTTTTCTAGTAGCAATTTTCAAAGATTATTTTGACATCATAAGTCACTTTGACAATCAATCCATTCATCTTACCGTCAGCACCGGACTGTAAACGCGACGGTTCCGGATTTGATTCCAACTTGGAGGAATCAATTATTTTCATTTCTTCGTTCTAGCAACATGGCAAATGGTGAACTAGATCACATGAAATAGTGGAACTATTCTACAATTATCAAATCTTTCCGGAATAAAAAGTACATCTAATAGTAATAAAAAGTAAGTACCTAAGGTATAGTGTGAAACGGAGTGTCTTAACATTACGTACCTGCTGGCTGCGCTTCTGTTTGCGGGATACACCGTGAAGCTTATTTGTTTCTACAATAAGTAAGCTTAAACTTGCTGCGGTATGAAATTCCAAAATATATGTAAAAATATGGACAATATTATACAAACAAAGTCAAGTACAATCAACTAGCGTACTCTTAAAGAGACGAAGCGACAAAAAAGATATGAAGCAAGAGAAACAGTCGTAAATCTCAACGACAGCTTACAGAATGAAACTAAAAATAGAAAGTGGTATAAGCTTGTACACACAATACGTGCTATTTAGGTATTTACTTAGAGAGCGTATATTTCTTTTCCACGAAAATATGAAATAATAATGAAAATATATTTTATTTTGAAATTATAATTTTTTTATTTAAATGTTTTTACACAACTCATCTGTATACCTAATACTAGGTTGACCTAATAAGCCCATATATCTAATAAGATTTTTTTTTATTTACTTGAAGTATCTTTCAAGTACTCGTATCGAGTACGTCTCGATAGTACTCGTCTATGATGTATACTTTTATTAGTTCCCGTTTTTTTTATTTCCACTTCCTCATTCTCTTGAGTTTCCCAACTCTACAATCGATATTTCGAAAATTGGACGGTGTATGGGAACGAAGTGTCTTGACACTAGGTGCGGTACTTTTTTTGGTGCTATTGCGTGTTGAGTGAACATGCTTTTCACCATGAGCTAGACCTAGAGCTGGAATCGAACCAACAACTTGTCGCGTTAGAGCCGAACGCTTGTTCCCCTACTGTCACATCTGTCCTCATAAGTAAGTATTACAAGTATATTTCAATACAATCGATAGAATTAATGAATCTTGCGTTAAGTTTGCCGAAAAGTCAGTTATCCGAGATCTCATAACTGCACGTATCACTACCGTTAATGCAGCAGTTATTTTTAAGAAGTATTGAAATGGCCTACTTTTGTCAGTTCACTACTCCCACATAACTTGATCGACTCTCAATTTGGGGAGCTATCCCTAATATTACAGGATGTCCTCAAGCTACATAAAAAGATAGAGAAAGACTTAACTGGCGAAACTCAGTACAAAAAGTAAGGGCATATAATTTATATATAATTTTCATTTATTAGGAAAACAAAATCTTTTATGATATATATAATATAATATATACATTTTAATATAATAATAATGACAACAGCATAAAGCATGTGCCCACTCCCTAATATTTTAAATCGAAAACGGTACTTTTATGTGCCCGCTGCAGTTCACCAAAGACGCTCCGAAAATATGCAACGGTTTTGTAAGGGTCTCCCTTACAATGTGAATTGGAAATGAACAAATCCATATTATATTATATTATATTGATCAGTTGTTTTTTTACTTTAATAGTTACTGTATATACAAATATATAATATTCCCGTTTTTATTTCATTTAATTAGATTTATATATCTGTTTTGTTTTTCAACTTTACACATTACATTACATGCAAAACAACGTGAGCAAATGTAATAATGACAGAATTGAGTGTAGAGTGGCGAAATCTAACGCCGCACTTTGTCTAACCAGAGGGGGGAGATAAAAAAATAAATACAATAAAAAAATATTAATTATTAAATAATTTAATTAATTTGGTGTTTACTGTCGCAGACGACTCTGTTCGACTGACTGACTGATATGGTATTCTAAAAAGAATACCATATCACGAAAATTAGGCTGAAAGTGGGGGACGGAGTCTCTTAGAACTAGGTTCCGACTAACCTACTCTGCTTTATGTGGGATAAAGATTATTAGGTAATCTCTTAACTGTAAAAGGGAACGAGGATGTCCTTAACTCAGCACTTTGGGCTTCTGCAAATGTAAAACAGTTATCTTAATAATCTTAATTACAAAACTCATATGTAGGAACCGTTAGTGCAATCGTGTGGGGTCCGACCCACCCCCATGCGTCTCTATAGATGTGGATGCGGGCGGCCGCACGCCTCGCTTCCGTTATATTTAGCGTCCGTGCTATTAGTTCAGATTACGAGTATTCATTTTGCTTTGAATCAACTTTGAGTGTTACGTGATGGGTTTTGAACGTGCTACCATTACTTAATTTACGCTGTTCATAAAGAAGAAATTATGTAAAATTAGACTTTTCAGTGCAATTACGCCATTGTTGCACCGAACGAACAATATGTGAGATAAATTTATAAAAAAAAAATTCAATTTTTATATATCTTTTTGTATCTTTTTCATTAATTTATAATTGTGTAAAAAGCTTAGGTAAAATTAATTTATCTTAAAATTACGAAATTCTAACTAACGTATTTTTTTTTTTCATTTTTAAGTCACAGTAGGTATATACGACTAAATATTGTTATTCAGTTTTAGATAAGTATATATAGCAGGTTAATCAGAGGGCTTAAGTAGCGGAACTCAACGTATACAAGATCCCTTCGATTCCATTGGATAGACCTCACACGATGCACTCACAATTTTTTATATTGTTCAGCTTAACGCCCACCTGCATCTAGGAAGGTAGGCAAAGGGAACCTAGTGTTAAATGCTGGGTGTGGCACGCACCGCTAGATAATTTTTCGAGTAAATTTTTGGGCTAAAATTTCAAAGAAACAGGAAGGGAACTGTTTCATTTATGATATGTAAATAAAAATATTTTTAAGCAAGTATTCACTGCCTTTTTTAATACAGTTGTTTTAACCAAATGAAATACTAAAGTATTGTGTAAATTCTCTTAAGATTCTCGTAAACGCTGTCAATAATTAACTACTCGGATTCTTAAAAACATATATAATACTCAAATATACACGAATAAATCGTTCAAAGAGCTTCATTACGTTACGACAGTTACTCATAAGTGTCGCATTAGGGCTCGATTCCCCTTCTCCCCCCCTTTCTCTCTCATGGCATTGGCATTGAACAGGAATTAGGTACGTTGGAACGAGGGTGGCCATGATGTGCTCATTTTATGAAAAAAATATTTTTATTTCATGTTTGGAGTAGATTTTAACCCTTTCTACGTATCCATCACGCAAATACAAAATAGAAAAAAAATTGATTGTCTTTGGGTGGCGTATCTCGGAATAATGGAATGTAATGTCCGTCACGTTATATTTTTATTAATGAATTTATCAATTCAGATAAATGTGACGACATGTCAAAGATCATATTTTTTATTATTTTGGCGTGAGATTGTTTTTTTTTTTTGCGACATACATTAGAACGAATGAATTAAATTTTAGAACGGTTACTTGGGAGTCATCAGCACTTACGTTACAATCTATACGTTATATTTCACTTCGGCAGAAAGAATCTTAATGTGAACGGGTTATTTTAATACTAGGTTCAGAATTTCTCTCCGCCTACCCTGCTATGTGCAGAGAAATATTTTTAAATTAAAATTTTAATACAAAAGCCAAAAATTATATGAAAATCCAGTCCAGTCCACAATTTAGCGGAAGAGTCCAGTATGAAGATACTGTAAATGAACTTTCATTAGAAACTTAAGAGGAAACATATGTAACATGGTTGACATATTGTGGTGCACCGGACGTGGACATTGTCCTTCGCTAGCCTTGGCTCGTTTATAGCTGTGATTGCTTCAATCAGGGATGTAGCGAGCAAATCTTCACAGTTCCTATAACCATTACACCCGGCGTCGCTTGGCAGACGTAAACAAATTTACTTAATATACAGTTTTAAAACCTCCAGGCATAGTACAGAAGGAAGTTAATCTTTAATTACTCATAGTTGTAGTAGGTAGGTAACCTAACTCTTAGTCAGTAAATAAGTAAATATTAAATACAACAAAATATTATTAGAATATTAGCAATCTTATACTACATAAAATTTCATATAAAAATATATATATACACTAATATAATGTATATAAAATGATGACTTAAAAATCATCTTGACCTAAATTTCAAGCAATATTGTACGATAAGAAATTTCTTTTGACCTATTTCCCAAATGGGTCTCATCCTCCTCCTCGAAGTTCAGAGACCGGTGATGTGTGTATGTATGTATGTATGCATGTATGTATGTATGTACATAATTAAAAATGATTTATTGAGGGCGAATGACCCTATTCTTTATGAGTGTTGGAAGAAATATCGCCGTTCTTAGAATGTAGCTGAAATTGTATTAGTTTTATATTCAACGTTTAGAGAAAAATATAGCGGAAGTGAAATTATTTAAATTCGTAATTCTTTTCTTTGGCTGCTCGTTCCCCACCATTTAGAAATGGAGTATTTTTTAAATAGATAATTATGTAAAAAAGTATGTGATGATTGCGCTGGCGTAAGTGCTAATAAAAAAAATAAAATAACGTGTCCCTCAAACATATATTATTACGGAAGTGAAGCGAGTGAGGATTGGCAAGCGAAACGAACGAAAAATAATATACAATTAAAGAGAAGAAAAGAGTAAAATATACATTGAATATAGAGAACAAATTATCACATTTTATTTGAAGAATACTGCCGGGTTAGCCCATAGCTTTGAATATACAATATATATTATTTACATATTATTAAATTAAGCAAGGAAAACTTTACATTTAAATTCAAATTAATAGAAAATAAAACTGTCGCGTGTAAAGCGACGTACTTCACTATTGAGTAGACTATCCAGACAGGACGGCGTCAGTAAACTAATGTTAACCTCAGGTTGACGGTTATCTGTCTACAGATTATAAACGTCACTTGGACACCACTAAATTGTTATATTTTAGTTTTGGCCCCAGATTTTAAGCAAACTATTTTATTCCTTGTTCTGGTTATGACACTTCGTTTCCCATTTTCCACATAATTTTCGAGCTACTTTGTTGCGTTACGATACGTGTTGACTGGTGGAACTCAACGCCGATCTTTGTGATGACATTACACATAGCATACAGCAGGGTAGCCAGTTAGAATCTAGTGTTGAAACAGTTAGCTCTGGAGAGCAAAATATCGAATCGATTCTGTCCAAGTTTTAAGAAGTTTGTTTTTCGTGTAGAAATTTAAAAGCTAATATATAATGATAATTCATCGATATCCCACACAGTGATCAGACATCTCTAAGCCGAGCATCTCTGGTAGTGACCGCGAACATCCGCTCCTTCGTCGTGGGAATGAAATCGCATCCCTTCAATCATTCCACACACGAGCTGGATGTAGCCAACGATTGTTTTGACCAACGCTCTGTATGAAGTGAATGACCATTGAAACTGGTGATGAGTGCAGCCTCTGTGTATATTCATAATATAGATATCATATATAGGTAATTAGAGAAATCCTGTTATGGATATTTATATATATTTCTTAACGGTTTATATCTACAATGTCAGTTCAGGGAAAAGAAAAGAACAATGTTTACTTCTTCACTTAGTTAACAAGACAAAGCGCAGCGTTGAATTCACCATGTGAGGTAATATCTTGAAAATTGGTCAGTACGTGAGTCACTGAATGTATTGTATTAACACTGGGTTCCCAGACTACCCTGCTCTGCTGGATAGAGCGTCAAGCAATAAAATCCTTAAAAATGAAGAAATTAATTTTATTTCAGTAAGTACTTTTGAGAAGAGGGAAAAGAAGGAGGTAAAGATGTACGAATACAAGAGAAGACAACTTTGTTATTAAATAGTAATTTAATACAAACATATCTTGATATATTATTAATATAAGAGAATCCTTGTACTAAAGAAAAAAAAATTGTAAAGATTCTTAGAATAGCAAATTATCTGTTCACTACTATGATATCGTCGTCAGCGGTGACTTTGAACTTTAGGCACTCGAACTCTGGCTACGCACTTAAGAAGAGAATTATTTTAAATTCTATCACGAAGTAATAAGGTTGAAATTGGTATAAACATTATGTTTCATGAAGAATTTGATGGATAATCCACATGTGGTTACAATATTGGCAGTAATTGTGTTTGTGAAATTCGCTTTTCGGTGACAGGTCAGAGTCGGCCGAATGGAAGATTAATTAGCCTGGTGTTTCGATAAGATGCTAGTTTATGGTGGATTTTTATATCATACATCTTTATTGAAGTATTATTATTTTTTTTAAAGAATTTAGTAAAAAATGTGAAATAAAGTGAAATAATAGATCAGCTTGATAATTTGATTATATACTCGTATATTGTTATTATAGTAATTATTGACTTTTGAAGATTGTCAAGATTTGATTTTGCGTTTCTTGGATAACACCGATTGGTCCCTGCAAGAAAACCTCCCTAACGCTCGAACACGTAAAATTTTTTTCAAAATAACTTGAAACAGCTCGACAGGTATCTTGTAAACAAATCAGTTTGAATGATACTTTGCGGCCAGTTAGGGGGACAACGTCCCGCGTCCCGCGTGTCATCCGAGGTCCGCGACCTCTCTGCCGAAATCTGACTCTTGTTCAATTTATAAAAGATTGACAGGACGTTACTAAGATTTCTGCAGATGAATCGTGAGAATGAATCAATGAATGTGTTCCTTGATTCTTTGTTTGTAAGCAGAGGGAGTCCAGTATTAAGACTCTGCGCTCTCCACTTTCCACCGAATTCTGAAGATATTGTGTGTACTCTTCAGTTCAGTGTGGGAATCGAATCTACAACTTGCCACAATCACACACTTGTACCTACCTGCCTATTCTACAAATTATATTACTAAGCCAAAGAGATTGTTTTGTTGTAAGAGTTACTCTCAGGACTTACGTTTACTAATTGAAAGTAAAGATTGTATTAAATAGTCCATATATCATCGCGAGGCTACGTCACGCTAATCGACTCAATGTAATCCACTGTACCTGCAATACCTTCAACACTAAGAATGTTAGAAATGTTATTCAGGCCGTCGTGGCCCAGAGGCAGAGGCCTCTACATGCGACAGTAAACGTGACGGCTGCGAGTTCCATTCCTACACGCGGTAATGAAATATTTAATATTTTCATGTCTTCGAATTAACAAGAAAAAGGCTCTAAGAACTATGGTTTTAGTATCTATGGTTGTGATCTAAAAATATCTCTGTAAATGATAAAATTTCATGGCATACTGTTATGAAATAAAAATATTTGAAAATCTCTTTCATCTGTATCATCATGTATATTCAATTTATTACAATCTAATCTACGTTCCGTGGCAATAAAGCATGGTGATCGAACACAACAAGAGAGCCAGCCAGCTATCAGCCACACTATCAGTCCTATCCAATTATTTACATAATACGTGAAAATAAAAATGCAGATGTAATTAATTGTAATCTCATATTAAATACGAGTATATTTATTTAGTGATTGCTCAGTACATGCTGAATGCCTATAATTTTGCTTATTTTTATATCACTAGAAATAATAATCTTTGCATTATACACAAAACCATTTCCCGCCGCATACGAGTCACAGATACTTCTAAACTCTTTTAAGTCTCTTAAGTCCTCTGATCGAAGGACTGACTGAAGCACCATGTCATCAGCGTAGTTTAAGTTGTTGAAGCATTGGTCATCTTTGTTGCCAACATCTACTTTGCTGAGCCGCTAAACCAGCTGATTAATATAGAGGTTAAAATGGATAGGGGAGTTAAGCCCACCTTGCCTTACACCACACGTAAGAGTATATTCACCCGACAAGGCATCCGCCCATCTCACTTGATTTTTTGATTTTCATAGCAAAATTTAAATAATTAGGTACTTTGAGAAGCACTTGGGCCGCAATGGTGCATCGGCATAGTATCTCTGAACACGATCTTGTGGTCGATTTCTTTCCTTCTCGCTCTGGTGGAGTGACTGGTGGAAATGTCAATGGAAAGTATGGAACGAAGTGACTTAACACTAAGTTCGGAAGAATTCATCTTGCTATGTGGGGGCAGGTATATATATAATTCGATTTCAAACACCAGTTCCATGATATAATACTGAAATAGGCTTTATTATAATGAAAATAAGAGCTAAAGCCATATAAAAACAAATATGAAATAGGGGAGAATCAAAAACCAATACGGCCCAGGTCATTGGCGTTCCTGTTAGGATTCCTGTATGAATGACCTTAGTGCACACAAAGAGATTACGTGTACAAAAAGTTATATATATATATATATATGCATTTTTTTTATTTATAACTATAAGCATCGCCCGCATTTGGGAAGCTAAGAAGCTATTCTCAAAATACTCCGTTCTCCATTTTCCGGACATTTTAAGGACATTAGATGTAATGTCGTAGCGGAGGTCAACGCCGCACTTTGTATAACTCAATTGACGCAACGAAAAATATAGAATAGTAAGTATAAATAAAGATTCTTTCCAAGCAAGGCGTAATTCCATTCCAACTCATCTCAAAATGTGAGAATTAAAAAAATAATTTCATACACACACAATTAATAATATATTTATTATACGAGTATATCATATTTTTTATATATAATATATTATATGAGTGCTACTTAATGTAGTGTGTTATGGCGTCACAGTGTCTATGTAGAGTAAGCTACGAATGTATGAAATATATATTTAAAATTGTAGATATATTATGATATGTTATTGAACAAAATGCAAGAAAAAAAAATATAAAAGTGTTATAACTGGTTTTATCTTTTCGTTCTAAGCTTTTAATAGATAGATTATCTAATAGATAATAATCTAATAGATACAATAAAAAGTCTAAATATATAAGATTTATTGTACTGTGGTGTTACACTCTGTCACTGTACTTACACTCTAATAGTAGAGACAAAGAGAGAGAATTCCTCAATAAAAAAATAACGAATACACATATCGACATTTTTTTCTAATTATATATAAGCTGCAACTTTGACTTGGTTACACTGATAGCAAAGAGAGCTTATAAATTAAGCCAGTGAGTCTTTACAAAAAGATAAAACATATTATAAAAATAATTAATTCGACTTATCAAACTTAACTTTACT
The DNA here is from genome assembly GCA_037355905.1 of Heliconius aoede. Taxonomy (NCBI): domain Eukaryota; kingdom Metazoa; phylum Arthropoda; class Insecta; order Lepidoptera; family Nymphalidae; genus Heliconius; species Heliconius aoede. Next base: position 1,126,670 of record JBAIZZ010000321.1, on the reverse strand, counting down.
ATTATCATAAAAAATGACACTTAAATATAAATAATCGAGAGTCCATTTTGTAATACGTTCGCAGCGTGTGTACGATGATTGAATCTCCTTGTGGGCTAACGCATGAGTTTTTTCGCATTGTCGTACCACGATATTTTTGCAATATAAAAAAGACGCGTGATAAGCAAAAATATGTTATATACTCCTAATTGGAACGAAGTGTCTTAACAACATAAAGGCGTTAAAAAAAATTGCCACCTTTATAATACATTTAAGTCGATTTGTAATTATGTAACTATGTAATAAAATCGAAAAAAATAAATTTGATCCACTCAAAATAATTGTTACATTATAAAACTGTTACGTAGCTTAAGTTTACAATTATATTGTATCAACGAGCCGGTCTGATGACGAAACCAGGATTTGAGTAGAGGAACTTTGAACAGATGTAACTTACCAAATTTTTTTTTATGGGAGAGGACAAGGCAAACGAGCGTTCGGGTCACCTGATGGTAAGTGATCACCGCCGCCCACGACCCCATGCAAAACCAGAGGAGCTACAGGTGCGTTGCCGACCTTTAAGATGGAGATGAAGGGCACCGGGGCCCGGCATTACCTAATGCGAAACGCAGTGGCAAGAGCCACTACTTCATGCCGGTTTTAAATGCCGGGGGTGGTATTAATCCGGTCGAGTCTGCCCATGCGTGTTGCCATTACTGGCGACGTGACTCTACCACACGTACTTTAGTCGCCTCTTACGACACCAACAGTACCAGTATGACACTAAACCACTCGAGTTTAGTGTCATATAATATATAGCGCCGAGCACTTTCTATAGTGTTTGTAGCACGCACTTGTTGTAGAGAGGCGTGTTTTTTGTAAGTCAAACAGTGTTCGAAGACCCCCTAAATAACAATAAAATTTGATTTTGACATTATTATGAATAATTTTGGAATTTATAGGAATTTTAAATTTTAATAACTTAACTTCAAATGTAAATATTATAATTTGAAGAAAAAATGTCAGCAAATTGAGAAAACATATCACAAAATAGCCTTTATTCCAACAAAAATCATTGTTTACTACAAACATTAACAGATAGACTAGCACAGTAGTACATGTTGAACGTTATCATTGTATGTACGTGCAATTGGTGACAGCCCAACGGGTGTAGACGAGTCTCTCATTATATATCATTTCATAATATTAGTGAAAGATATAGGAACTGAGTAAGAATAATTAAGAAATTAATAAAGAAGAATAATTAAGACTCAGTCTTCGTCGCTATCAACCATCCTTGTTGAATTTTCTTTACGGTAAAAATAGTGGCAATTTTTTTTTGGCCATACAAATATTTTGTAAGCGAACCGAATTTAGAAACATCGTGCAATTTTATATCGCCAGGCAGAGTTTATCGTCTGTAAGTACGAAGGTTGTGTTTCGATTCCCGCCTTAGGGATTGAATTTTTTTTGTTAGATAATTTAAAATATACATATATATATATATATATATATATATATAATGTTTTAAAATATTAAACAAAACTAAATACAACCATATGAACATACACACAAGCAAGTATACATAAATATATATACATATATTGAAAAAAAAAATCGCCATTCCACAATGGAAACGCATGCCTATCCCACGCCTTTTACTTCGCAGACTAAATCCATCCAGTGTATCAATGGAGGTTATGCCGCGCGCGCGCCTCTCGGCGATAACGGGTTCAAATATGACGAAGCCATTTTAAAAATACGATAATTTGTATTCAATTGAAAAAAAGTATGGTTGAAAAAGTGTTTTTAAGTGAGTTTTAGTTTGTTTCATTTTGGGGTAATGTATTAAAGATTTTTTTAAGATTGTGGTTTTTTTTTGTTTTAGTTTCAAACTTTAAATATTAAAGAAATCATTAGTCATATTTCCAATTCTCATCTTCCATAATTAAATAATCAAAATCTAACACAAAGAAGTGCTCTTACATTTTTTATAAGGTTTTCAAATTTTTTTTCAGTAAAACATAAGAAAAGAAATATTTATATTAAAACAAATTCACAATAAGAGTAAAAGGAACGTAATAATTACTCCGATAATACCTTATATGTACAAAGTAAATACATTCATAATTTATAAATTCGTTACTTTTAGTACTAACAAAAGAGTATATAAAAACTAGGCTATTTCGATTATATTCTTGTATAAGTATTTATAGAATAGTAAATACATATATGTATAGATATATCAGTAGAGGTTATAATACCTGGCGAATCTCGACGATAATAGGTTCAGGTCAAAGGTCAACAAAAAATTGCATAGGGGTTTTGTATTGATTTTTTTTTAAATACTGTTGACAATTTATTTTTTAATTAATTATATTTACATAGTAGTATATTTAGTAGTATATTTACATAGTAAGCGTAGATTCGTTATTTCTATTCATTAATAATTATTGTTTTCATCTTCTTTTTTTGTATATTTTTATCTTTTGTTACATCTATAAAAAGTTTTCTTATATCAAAGTTGTTACCAGAAAAAAATATTTAAAAAATACGAGTAGATATATATTAAAAGTTCAGTCAAATCTTGTGTTAAATGCAAAATAAAAAGTAATTTTCCTAATTTCAAACATAAATAAGGAGAGTCGAGGGATCAGTCTTTCGTTCCTATAGCAGCGAGGGAGGGTTCTCCACGCATCGACCTATTTTCTAAGCAATGCGTTTTGAGTGGCAGAACTCAACGCCACGCTTTGCCTCGTTACCAGAGCGTGGAAATGATAACATTAAATATTTCATTGTCTTGGGTGGGAATCGAGTCCACAATCTGTAGTATTTACGACTGTTCTGCTAAAAAATGTATTTGTCTTCTATTTTCTTCCTCTATCCGTCCATTTTTCCCTTTATTCTATCACATAGGGCAAGATAAGCTGAGGGAACATACAGAGCAAGCACTGTTCCCCACTTTCTTTTCAACTATTGAGACATTGCGTATTGAGAGGCAGAACTTATCGTGGTAATTTTTTTTTCTATCAATGAGTTCAATAATGAGAATAATTCGTTCCCCCGAGTAGGAATCGAACTCACAGCCGCGTTACAGACGGAAACTGTGCGACACGCTACAAATCCAAAAGCGGTTTTATTAATTTCACTAAAGTGCGAAATTTATAAAAAAATATTGAAGCATAATGATAGAAATAACATCAGTTGTTTACAACGACCACATACACCTATAAAAAGACCCCACAAAACCCCGTTAGATGGCGGAACCTAACACCGCATAGTATTAACTAGGGCAATTGAACTGACATACCCCCATTCCGGTGGTCTTTAATAACTTACATTATTATTTCTAAATTATTTCCGCGTCAAAACTATATTAACAGTAAAAAAAATACAACTCTCTGTATCTTATCCGCATACTCTCTATAAATAATTGTTTATTTATAGCTGTTATCGGACGGATATTAAATCCTTTATAAATATATGATGTATGTATAATTAATTTTCAGTACATTTACAAATAACTATTTCGTTTGTCTTTTCACTGAGATAGGGAGAATGTCAAATGTATATAAAAATCTAATTTAAAGAAGGTTTATTTTATTTTATTTAGTTAACATGACTAATAAATAAAAGAATACATGATCAGTAAATAATGAAAGAATACATAGAAATTAACACTTACGTTAGTCCGGCAGTCTAACTATATATAAATATATATATAGATACTATAGTAATAACTATAAAATTAACAATAATATAATAATTGTACAGTATCATGATATTGTCATATTACAAATTTAGTCAAAACAGTTCTAATAATAAATCCATATCTATATTACACATTATATTTTATATATTCTACTTTGGTATTACATATTTTATTTTTAGTATTATAATATTCTTAACAACACTAATTATAGTATTGTTATTAAATAACTAAAAAATTAACGATAATACGATAAACGTATAGTTTTAAGATACTGTCACGTGCAACTGCAAACGACACGAGGAAATGAAATATTTTCATTTCTTTGCGTAACGAGGCAAAGCGCGGCGTTGAGTTAAAAATAAGAAGAATTTTGGACGCATTGCGGTCCAAAATTCTTGGATATGTCAGGAACGGAAGTGTCTTTATGGCAAAACTAGGTTCCCGGTTTCCTCCTAGCCTGCTATGGGCGAGATACAGTTGAAGCTGAAAAAAAGATATATATATAATAATTCCGCCACTCAACATGCAATCTCTCCAGAACTCGGCGGGCAATGGGAAACGGAGTATCTTAACACTAGGTTCGCTCTGCTTACCCTGCTATCTACGGCATACAGCGTGAAGCTGAAAAAAACTAAATTAATTTTACAACAAAATATTAGCAATGCTATTTCAAGATTCAAAGAAATTAGCTAAATATTTTTATCAGTACATTTTTCGGCAAGGTCGCCTGAGATTTATTTGACGGAAACACTTGTCACTACCACTACCAGCGTAGTGACATCTTTATCGCACTAGCACATGCGTTTATCTGTCACGCCCACTGATACTAAAATAATGCTTATTTGTAGAAAAAATTCAAAAAGTACTTACTTTCCTATTTCTATTCTATTCATCTATTACGGTTGTTTGGCAAGGTTCGAGAAATTGCGTGGCGGAACTCAACGCCGCACCTTGTCATAAGAGAAACTTTGTAAGAAAGTCATTCATTGTAGATAATATATACAAATCGATCTGACGGTATCTATTTACGTAACTGCTGTCAATATTGGAAATAAGTTTAATAATACCGCACGTAGCAGAAGGACACTCTGATCTCAATAGAACATTTCCATTCTCCACTCTCCGGCGAATTCTCGAAGCATCGCGTGTTTAGTGGCGGAACTCATTGTGCGCTTTGCCGCGCGAAAAAAACAAAATATTTCATATCCCATTCCGGAATCGAACCCACAACCGCCGCGCTTATAGTCGCACGCTTGTACCCCTGCGCCACAACAGCCGCGGTACGGCGGCCGCCAGTACAGTGGCTGACTGTAACGCGATGGTTCTGGATATTCCATCGGAGAAATAAATTATAAAACAAATGTATTATATATAAGTCTATTCCTATATACGGGATAAAACGTAAAGCTTTATTCTGCATAAACGGTGTCTTTTTTTATTATTTTACGTGCAAGAAAATTCTGATGCCGAACTCGCAATATTCGAGTAGCCCTTACATTTGACCGGACAAGTAGTTGTTGACTTTTGAAGCTCTACTTTAAGCTACGATAGAATGTTTGATGTTATAAAAAAAATGGGAATTTATATTATAAGTAGTATTTTAAAACGAAAATATTATTTTTGGGGCCACAACCGTGCGATTGTAAACTTAGCAGGTTGTGGGTTTGATTCCCACTCGAAGAAATATGTAATATTTTCATTTCCAAAAGTGTTTCAAAAGGTTATTACAGATTCAGTTTAATATGGACTACAGCACCCCCCCCCCCCCTAGGTTCTAATCCGGTTCTTTAATTAAAATAACATCTAGAAAAGATATAAAAATTAAAAAGAATCTAGAAAGGAAGAATTCTAATACATGTAGAGTACGAATTTTAAAATCGAATTTAAAATAAACAGGAACAAATGTATATTATAACTATTAATTAACTCACATTCATATAATCGAAAGAAAGTAAATATAGAAAGTTACTTTATGTTTTGAATTCTTAGCAATAGACAGTGATAGTTTGTATTTATATCATATACAACTGGGTTTACATAAATCGTAGATGGTAACAGATTCAATTATATCTTTTTTCAATTACATTTTTTATATGTCGTCCACTAGCGACCTAACCGAGTGTCTTAACACTAGATTTCGTCTGTCTACTGAGAATAAAAAAAGATTTTCTTCTAAGTTAAATTAAAATAACTTACTATGGAGTACAACCGAGAGTAGGTGATACATTATCAGTACAACTTAGACGAGTCTCAAACAACCAGTAAAATAAATGTTTAAGTCATACGTCATGATGTCACCCGATTAGTCATTATAATGATAGTTCAGCCCAATCCACGACGACGTAGGTCATGTACATATTTGTAAATATTATCTTATACTTATTTGATTGAGTTATGGATGGACGCGACGGGTGTGGATTCGATTTCCAGTCGGAGGTTGATTATTTTAAGTTGGCGAGCTTAAATGAAATGGGGTAGTGGCACAAGGGTGCCGCCCGCAAACGCGACGATTGTGGGTTCGATTCCCACTCGCAGAAGTGAAATATTTCTTTACGTTTATATTTTTTCTTCTTCATTTTTCTTCGCTCTGGTGTCGAGGCAAAGCGCGGCGTTGAGTTCTGCCACTCAACACGCAATGCCTCCAGAATTCTGCGGATAGTGGGGAACGGAGTGTCTTAACACCGAGGTTCCCTCTGCCTACCCTGCTGTGTGCGGGATGCAGCGTAAAGCTAAAAAAAAAAATAGTTATATATACAAAATTATTTTCCATTTCTAAGTTTTACGCTATATGACACATTATCTATACCACTAGGCTGTTGCACAACAGAATACATAAAAATCTACGATGCATTTTTATAGTCTATAATTTTTTGATCTTGATCAGAACTTCGACACACCACAATAAGTTATAGAAACGCTAAGCAGAGCTGACAGCGCGATATTGCACGAACAAACATAACGAACTTAATCCTAAACAATCGATGACGGATTTATATACAGATCTGTTGAAAACGGGTAAATATTTGCCTCTGAGAATATTTTTTATTTTTGAATATGTGATAAATTGCGGAAAAGCTAAGTGGGTGGTGGCCTTCTATACTCTATACTAGATGAACGAACTCGATATTTTTAAATGTTTAACACCTGCCTGGTTCGCGAACTGTTAGATTTCATTACTGGGATAGGATAGGATTGTGGGTCAGCTGATTTCTTGCAAATGATGTTGCGTTGCGCACGCGCAGGCACATTCCGCAGATATTAGTAAGACACTTTTGTGTTTAGAATTTGATTGTATATAATCTACTTGTGTAATTATTTTTTTTATCAATTTTTTTTTAATAAAATGTAGAATAAATTAAACATAATGTTATATATTTAATTATAATACAGTGTGGTAAGAAAAAATATTTTTTGTTTCAGATTCGTAGAAACTTCACGGGACCAGCAGTGCAAGAAGCGTTATCGTTATTTTAATTTAGAATTAAAATTATTTATATAAGATATAATAGAATAATGATAAGCACAAAAAGATGTAGTTTAGTTTTTTTGTAACATTCACAAAAATTTTAAAGGTGATGGAAACTAGAATATGGGTGTAGTTTTAGAGTGGCGGCTCTTTAACTACTTTCATTTGTTTGTATGGATATCGTATGGGCTGATGGACTGAAAGAGTTTGTGGTGTTGTGAAAAAAGGAAACTGCATTAAGTGTATTTGTTTATATAATATACTGTTTTAATATTGTATAGTTTAAGTTAGAGACGAACTTGGCTCTTTTACAATATTGATAAAAATTATAATACATACACATTTCATATATATCATTTTTATATAAATTTAATTTATATTTTTTTAAAATTTCAGATACACGACGACACAATCACTTTAAAGGTCTAAAGGTGATCAACTTCCGTTTCACCAATAAAGTACTTCAGAACGAAGTGGACGAAGCCATCCTTAATCTACACATACAAGAGTTAGAGCCTAAGCATAATGTTACAATAACAGAAGACCATTTTACTATAAATATCCAAGTGAACAGGGTGACCCGCAACAGCCAAGGGAGTAAGGCATCAGTGCCTTACGCTGAGAGTGCAGTAAAGTTATCCAGAAAGGATTTGAAAGTTGGTAAATGGGTTAAAGTGAACGTCACCAATATGGTAGCGGAGTTCTTCAGGCTGCCGAGGGACAACCTGGCGATTGTGGTGAGAGTGCAAGACTCCAAGAATAGGATGAGCTTGGTGGTTCCACATCCGAGCTCGGAATCAAATAACGCGTTGGTAAGTTCATCTTGATATCCATTATATATCCATATATCTATATACTAATAGTATAAATCTGTAGAGTTTGTAGCTTATACTTTCTGAGATTAGCGTGTTAACTCTAATCTCAGGATTTATAGGTTGAAATTGAAAAAATATTTTTGTGTTTATTAGCATCTTAATATTCGTCTACATGTGTGTACGTTATTAATACAAAACGAATATATTTTTTTATAAAAATAACATGAAAACATGTACCTTAATAAAATAAATAACCTGTTAGCAAAATGACCGACAATGTACTGGTATTAGTATAGCCGCTTAACTTAGTAAGGTACTATGAGTAGAGATTTGATTAATTTCTTTTTCTTTCTTCTAAAAACTTTGTGTCTAATTTCTCAGTTTTTGAAGAGAAGCTTACATAACAAAATTGACCATCTGTTTTTGATTTTCCTTTTATTACGCATATGGGCACCTCAAGTTATTTAATACTTATTGTAACTTGCTGTTAAAATTAATGAATCACCACCACCACCACCACATTCAATTCCCAGTAAATTTCAATTTCAATTTTACTTATACGATAATGACAATAAAAATGTCATAAATTACCTTTTTAAAGCTCACACAATGTTTAATATCTGCCCTCGTATATATCGAATTGACCCATTACCAGGTCAATATTTAGGTCAATCGACTTCATCTTCGTGTTTCGCTTTGGTATTGATAAAAAATGTATCTTGTCCAATTTTTGTTTTATGATTTTTAAGCAAATTTAGTTCATTTAAGTATTGTTTTTCGGCTTTATACTTTTTTCATATAAAAATGGGAATAGAGAACATAGTGTTAAAAAATACATTCCGTTTTACGCTTAATACGTGCTTAATTTTTATAGATATAAATTACTTTATCTCATTATGCCAGTAATGTTAATAAATTGATACATTTAAGAACGGTTTGCCGCTATTGTGAATCTATTTACCCACACAGTAGTAGGAGCGTTCGATATTATTCGATCATAATTATCTGTTTTATACATAAGTAAATGTAGAGATGTTTATATTACTAACTAATATCAAGGCACTGTCTAATAGACAATGGCCAATTGTCTTAAAAATTAATTAATTATTATTATAATATCTCACTGTTGCATTCATTGGTATAGGTTTAACATTATATCAATTACCAGTATGAACTAGTTTCCATCACACTTTTTTCGCCAATAATATATATATATATATATATATATATATGTATGTATTGCCAATAATATATATTGCCAAAAATATTTAAGATGATGTAAACTATATATGCGACTGTTTCCATTTAGTAACATAACGATAAACATAAAAATTATCATTGATGACCTACATAGCTATTAGTTTGACTGACATTATTGTGTTCACGTTCTTAATTAATAATTAACTTTAAAATTTTGTTTCAGATGCCATACGTAGAAATAAGTCTAAGGGACAATTCACATAAAAGAACAAGAAGAATGATCGGGATGGATTGCACTGAAAACTCAAAAGAAGTCAGATGCTGTCGGTACCCGCTGTCTGTGAACTTCGAAGAGTTTGGATGGGATTGGATCATAGCGCCGAAACAGTACGACGCCAACTACTGCAGCGGGGAGTGCCCGTATAGTTTCATGCAGAAGTACCCTCATACTCATCTAGTTCATTTGGCCGCTCCTCAGGGAAGTGGTGGGCCTTGCTGCGCTCCCAGACGTATGAGCAGTATCTCCATGCTATATTTCGACCACGATCTGAACATCATATACGGAACCATCCCTGGCATGGTGGTAGATAGCTGCGGCTGCTCATAGCAACTGCTCCAAGAATTATTTGGAAAATTAATTTATATAATACTTTTGGTTCAATAATGGTCTAATCTATCAAATTTTGGACTAAAAATTATGTAACATGAAGATCTGAGTTACCTTTCTTCTCTTGGGGCTTTAAGTGTAGTGTTCTTATTGTGATACATTCGGTTGAAGACTGCGGTGCGGACTCTTGTGGTGTGTGTGTGTGACTATGGACGTTATTACACTAGTTCTAGTTCGAATTTCATTTCATCACAACGTTGGATTCATCCCAGTTTAGACCATAGATCCATATATTTTCGCGAAACTAAAATAAAGCAATAGTATCTACTTATGTATCTTGCGTATTCTTGTAATTGATGCGTTATTTATGCGTTTTGTATACATTTAGATATCAGCATCGACAGCATTACACTCATTCTTCTATTTCATATTTATCTCTATATAAATTTCTTTACATTACTTCTAAAATGGCATTTATTTTTGAAATTAGTTCTTAAAATTTAGGTGATAAGTTATATTTTCAATTGTAAGTAGTTAAAATGTGACATAGGCGCAGTGTTTGTTGTGATTTCAAATAAAACTTGCGTGCGTTGAACTGCCAAGAACATAACAATTGTAAATGTACAAGCCTCATACATACAATGGCCACCTTAGAGGACTGCGAGGTTTTTGAACTATATTGTTAGATTTAATAATAATATAAAAAAATATCATTCTTTTGTAAACAGCACTGTGCCTGTGGTAACTGTCCTCAAGTCATCAAAAACTGTCATTTTAATTAGATCAGTTTAAGAGTTAGTGCCTAAAAGTTTTTTTTATGAAATTCTAATTTTAAGTAGATAGGTAGTTTATGTAATTTCGATGTATTTCTTTTAAAAATGTATTTGCGGAAAAAAAAAGGTTCTTGACATCATTTGGATCTCGTGCAAAATTCTATTTCTACTGTAGTTATAGCGGGTGGTGCTTAAACGTAGGACATTACTTGTTCGGTGCCTATCCTTTGAAAAAAAAAGAACGTATTAAGTCGAAGATTACTTTTTTTTTTAGCTTTCGCATAAGTTTTAGAAAAGTTTCGGATTTAGATTTTCAAAATTAGATCTCATTTGGAGGCCGTTAGTTTGTGTGCCTCGCGACAGATCTCCCTTGTGTTTGAGGTGTTTTTTTTAATAGCGGTTTTGAAATGTTTCTTTACAAACATTATTGTAGTGTTAAGTGAGTCGTTCTATGTTTACCGTAACCGATGGATGTTGTCGAAATATTAACTAACAAATTTTTTGTCATAAGATTAATGAAATAAATTTTTCAATTCATAATTTATATATGGTATTTTCATTTCCCATTAATAAGAAAATTTTCTACAACCTTAATGTTTACTTTGAGTAACAAATGTGTAAATGAAAACTTATAAAACTATTGGCTTTTATCAACTAGAAATGAGCTGAAAATCTTGTAGCGGCTGAATATATTTTCTTGAGTAATGGGAAAGAATTCTTTGAATAAATCATATTTCAAACAAAAAGCCTACATCGAGATCATACAATCACAGACAGATATAATAAAAATAATATTTTATGTATATGCCAAAGAAAAAAACAAGTTATGGGTGTTACAATAAAAGACACAGGTCCATCCGCGGTCATCCTTTCAGAACAGCCGCTCTTTATTTATATAAACTTTAAATTATTTACACATTCTGTTCGCTCTACTTTACATTAATATCAACGTTATTAAAATACAATTAAAACAAAAAAAATAATAATATATAACAGAAACACACATACATGTACATGTACATACAATTAGTTACGAAAGTGGGAGAAATAGTCGGACTAGTATACCCAATTACAAAAAATAAGCCCCCCCACATTATATATGTATATATATATATATATATAATTTTTAATTAATTTCCTCTAAAAAAAGTATTTCATAAATGTTGGCGTTTAAAATATAAATTATTGTGTTTGAAAAAAGCCAACAGTTTATTAAATACTTCAGTCTAAGTATTGCTTAATCGATTCAAAATATACAAGAAAACAACGTTGTCTGAACAACCTGTATATAGGTCAGAAACAATTCCTTATGTTATTGTTGTACAAAAGGTCATGGCATTTAAAGACACGATCGACTCATATACACACAGTACCGTCGATGAGTTGTGGCCGTTGTGAAGTTAGCTGTAGATAGTAACTTACGTTTGATTTTTTTACTTTCGATTATTTTCTTGATACGCAAAATACGGAAACATTTAGAAAGCCTAACTTCAAGGGAACCACGACTCGTCAACCTTACTGTACTCACCTAAATCCTAATTTACAGAGAGTGCACAACATCGAGTGGTGTCAGTCTATAATAAGTTGGATGGATTATTAAAATTTCTATATAGCGTCAAGCGTAAAAAAAACTAAAATAAAAAAAAAATCGGTATGGCAGTGTTTTCGTTGAAAACTTAACCTTACACGAAACATCACAGTTTTCAAACTTAAAATATAAAACAAAAATCAAAGGAAACGCACATGAATGCCATGATCCGATAGAGTAGTAAGGTCACACAGGAGGTTACACGAGTGTCTAACGCTAAGTATGTACAAGGCCGGCGCTCACGCGACTGAAACTTTGAGCCGTTATTTAAATAGGATCACAGTGGAAAAAGTGATTTAAAGATACGTTTACAATCTAATCTATAAATATATAACGTCCACATTATGGCAAGGTTCTACATAAACGCTATCACCGGTCAGTGACACTAAACTATGCTACGTTTATAGTCATTTCGCTATCTGTACACAATCACGAGGCCGAGTGTATAGCTATTTTTTAGAAGCCTGGTCGAGGGACAGTACTCTGCTCGACTAAAAGACAGTTTTCTGTTTAGATGATCAGCCGAGACAGTTCTTTGTCTAAAATGCGGCTGAAAAACAGTTCTGTTTAGAAACTCGGCTGAGAAACAGTTCTCGGGTTGGTTTGTGGCTGATAGGAATCGTATGGTGCGTGTGGTTCTAAATGGCATACAACATTATTCTCGCCGTTGAGGACGGCCGCCAACGCCCTCATATTGCTCTCTGGCTGGTGGTACGGATGCATCAATCTACCACTCTCATATCTTGGATCGTATGATCGATCTAGTGCATCCCATTTGCCGTACTTCCCATAATGTTCCTCGTGATGGTGCCTGTCTCCAGGGCTATAAGAGATTAGTGGTCGATGGTCTCCGAAGAACTTGGATCCGGACGACCCGTGGTGTCCAGGGTTCTGCCGGCAGTTATCCGGTCCGGAATTATCGTCGGACATATCCGACATAAGCGTTTCGTTTCTTTCGATCTCTTCATACACTGGGTCGTCTTGTATTACACGAAATTCTTCTGAACCCCGTCTGTATATTCTTCCTTGCTGGGAAGCTATTTCAGAGTAAGTGTGATTCATATTTTGGCTGCCGTGGTGGTGATGATGTTTTCGTCTGTTGTCATCTTTGTAGTGTTTTCGGAATATCATCTCCTGGCTCCCGGGAGAATGCTGAGACATGAAGACGTGGGGGTTTCTGAAGTCGTGGTTGTAGCTCCTGGTCGTTTGGTATCCTTGATGATGGAGTGGACTTTCTTCATCCTTGATTACGTGCCGAGGGGATCCGGGAGCTATTTGGCCATCACAATCTGGGTATGGACTGTGAATGTGACTTTGTTGTGCCAGCTGACGAGAAAGCGTGTCGTGATGAGGTAGAGTCGAGGAGTTCACTGGATGATGCTTAGAAGAAGTGTTCTGTAAATAAACATGATATGTATATAGTAATTTGTTTAAAAGTCGCATGTTATAATAAGTTAATAATCAATTCACACAATGATTTAAGCAATGATAATTTACTTTAAAAAAATTTAAGACAGCTCAACTTTTTAAATTAATTCTAATACAGTTGCTTGTGCTATTTTAAAAAGAAGAAGAGAACACTGATTGCTTTTAATTTCCGTCAGATCGATTACAAAGTGACACATAAAGCTTTCTCGAATAACGAAACGAGAAATATGAATGTAAAAGAGCATAAAAATATATTACATGTTTTTTACAACCTAATTATTTACGATTACTAATTTAATATCCACTAGATTTAAAGATCTATAGACAGATAACTTTAGTATAATATAAATAACTGTATGAAATTTGTTTTTTGTTTTTGATCGATTTGACGGATGACGAAAGTGTCTGCGATGTAATTAAAATTAGAAGGAGGTGGGATGGGCTACGTGTGCGTGATACATGCAATGTTAGGTCATGCAGTAAGGCTACGCTTAAGTAAGATCTCTAAAACCATCACCTGAAAGATTTTATGTATAAATAAGAATAATACATAATAAAATAAGTGTAAAAAATATGTGTTTTCATTATTATGGTTTCTTGATAATAATGAAAAATAATTTATTACATTTGTGAAAACGTTTATTTTAATGCAGCTATCTCCTAAGAGGAAAAGGGTATGTCTATTTATTAGGAGAATAAGAGTTTTACAACCGTCTGTTTAATTTAATGGAGCGAAATAAAATGTTCTATCAATTCCCCCAAAAACGAAAAACACACTAATATGGTCAACAAATAATTAGAACCAAGAACAAAAAAAAAACAAAGAAATCCGACGTTAATCCTTCCTGTGGCGAGATCTTACCAAAGCTGTCCAAAGCCCTCCCCTCACCTTCCATACATTCGTGTTCACAGCCCACTCGTTCCCGCCAATTGAGGCCGCCATTTTGTTTGAATAGCAAGATGGCGACCGAGATCGAAGGTTCTGGTAATCGCTTGGAACTTCTATATTACTCGTATTTCTGTAGCTATGCATTGACGCAATGCTTTGTGAATGGGAGCTACTGTGTGGTATTTGTGGGGGATTTCGCATTTCTTCATTTGGTACGTATATGGGGGCGGTGGGACGTATCCATCTTGACGCCTCCGGTTGTAAGTTGTAACTCTGTTTGTATATAATATAAATGTATATATATATATATAATGTCTGTATCAAAAAGTTGTATGTATTATATTACTTTGACTTCTGAGGGTGAGCTTTCGAATTAATAATAAAATAGTATATAAAGTACTTTTAACATACAACATTTTGATATGTCGCAAATATAAATAGTCTACGTATACATAATATAATATGATACGACCGTAAAGTTATTGAATTCTGAAAGAGCTACGAGAGTCATACGCATTATATAGAGATAGGATTTGGTATCGATAATGACCCATTAGATGCACTACCACCATTACTAAATTAATTGTTAGTCATCTGTGAAGCGTTAGTTAGTTACTTAGAAAGAAAAAAATAAAACTTACCGTTTTTACGTACACATGATCGTTACACGAGGTTAGTTTAACACTTTAAGAAAAAAACTGAGCTGTCTTTTAGTCACTGAAGCCAGAGTGTTTTGGTGGTATATATATATATTTTTTTTATAATTTGGGTAATTTTGATAATCCTATCTCTATATATGCGTACGAACCTTGTTGGATATTCTGTCGATATCCGGGCGGGTACCGGCCACTTCCTGAGTTAATTGGATTTCTTAAATGAGACATAGGAGCTGATTCCCTTTCTGGGATATTATGTGAAAAATTTGACGTAGCATTGAGAGTGGGGCCAAAATTGGGCCCAAAATTTTGATTATCTTGGGAATTTCTACGGTTTCTATGGTAGTTATGAGCGGCGGCGGCTGCCGCAAAGGACGCTACTGAGGCGTTGTTAATAACATTGTTGTTATTATGATTGTTGTTGTTAACAACAACGTTAAGAGTGTTGATCACGAGGTTGTTTGTTGTAGATGCTGACACGGACGTGCTCGCTGAGTTCTGTTTAGAATTTAATAACTTTTTAATTTGGTCCTTAATAAAAATGATACTGTACATATTATGTATGTAAGTTAAAACCATGTAAGACCTTCCACCATACTATAATTAAGAATATTAAAAAAACGTATAATATATGTAATATAATATATATATACTTTAAAACCCTTGAACACAATGATTAAACATTGAACGTAAACATAAACACATCTCCGACCATTCCCATATGATACGGTTGTTGTTTGTTGACTTTTTTTTGTGTTTTAAGCTCCAAGCTATCCCGTACATAGTATTAAAAAATATAAAAAATCTGGGAACATAGTGTTAAGTCATTTCCACTCCCCACTTTCCGCTAAATTTTGGAGGTATTGCATGTTAAGTGGTGAAATTTCACGTCATGCTTTGCCACAGATTATATTATATTATTCATTCATAATGTATGTAAAATTCCCAGTAACCAAAATAAGTGAATTACACATTTTGTACAAATCAAAAGTTTGTGTTTGGAGTGAAGGGATGAAGTAGAAAAGTATTAAATATTTAGACGATGGTATTTTTTTTAATTAACTTTAATTGTGTAATGTGTATAATCAAATAGTTATTGATATATGATATCACATTATCTAATATAAGTTTAAAAAAATTAGGGGTAGCTAAAAAATGTTTTAATCTACACATATTCTATAGACTGTTTAAATTTCAATTTTGAGCCGCACCCTGGAAATATGGGGTTAACCCCAATCTTGCAGTGAAGTTAGGGCCTGTATCTTATAAAGAAAAACATTAAATTTTAAAACTTATTTATGCCCTATACTTGCCGATACTTACAGTAACATCACGTGGATCAACAACATCTTCGTTGTCAGCAGTATTTTGATTGTATCTGCGACTCTTGACGGAGCCCTGGCGGGTGTCCACGTGCGTGCTCGAGGTGGTGTTGCCAGTTATCTTGAGACAACAACTCAGCCAGGAGTACCGACGGCATATACGGACGAATTCTTTTTGGAACTGTGGATTTTATGTGTGGAGATGTAAATAATGTTAATTTTAAGTTAAGTTTTGTTAAGATACGTATAAGTACAAAGATTATTTTATGATTAGATAAAAATAATTGTTTTCGACGTAACATAAATATTTTGCTTCATTAAATTTTAACTTACAATTTCATTCTGCAGGCAATAAAAGATGAATATGAAGAGTCCTTGTAATGAATTCAGTATAGTGAATACATATGCGAAGATGACTGTTTGTTCGTTGATGTAAAGTAGTCCAAATGTCCAAGTCAGGCCCAAAATAACCGCAAGAACCATTGAACTGTAGAGCCACACCCTAGAAATATAAATATATAATTTAAGACTACCGACTAGGTAAGGTAATGTAAATATTAAATTTGACTTTTAAATGCCGTTGCCAAAAATATGCAACGGCATTTAAAAGTAGGTTAAAATTGTTTATATATTTATATTAATAAGAACGGTAAAATATAAAAAAAAATAGATTTGGAATCCTCTTCAAAAACTATTACTATAATTCTATGCAACTAAGGCGTCCTGTTTACTTAAAAATTGTATAAATAACGCCTAAATGGAAAAAAGTGATAGTTACCTTATTTTATATATCTTTGTGTTGTCCTTGGCTTTAATAGACACTGTTGAGTGGTGACACATCATGTAGCCGACTAAACCTAAGCAGAACCAGTTAGCCTGAAAATGGAAATACAAAGTTAGCATTACTGTTTTATTCAATACTATTTTCCAGGACAGGTAATTTTAAACCAATTTGCTCTTAAATTTCTGACAGCTGACAGCCTGTTTATGAAAAAACTTAGTCTCTTGAGAAACGTCAAAATTTTAGAATATTAAGAACCAGAACTATTTAAAAGAACACAATTATTCCCATTTTTTTTCATATCTATTATATTCATGCTGTATCTCGAACATAGCAGGGTAGGTTCCCTTTTCCAACGAATTCTTGAGGCATTGTGTGCAGAACCCAACGCCGGATTAAAACATATTTTTCTGTACAAAAACAACTTACAGCAACAACGAGAGCAGCTGGCCCCACAAAGCTCATTATCATCATGTTATCAGTTGATAGCCAGCAGTGGTTATCAGTGCCATAACCTCTAGGATATATAGCAGCTGATATGGAAACCACGAGTAGAGGAGTTATGTACGCGCCGGCACAGTACCAGCGAGCTCGGGGGCGTTCAGGTTCGAATACTTCTACTAGCATCGCGTATAGATGGAAACCTGGAAAATTTAAATTAAAAAATATGTTTTAAATTAATAAATGACTCTACTTACACTAGTAATAAATTTCAGCTTTTCGTGATTAGCTTCTAGTATATTTTGTATTTCAGTCACTCATATATTAATGAATGAGTTTACATAATATTAGGATAATTTACCTTCTAAGAACATCCAAGCAAACGCTGCCAAAAAGAAATAATGCAGTAATCCAGCTATAACTCCACACATTGTACTGTTCTGCGTCTTATCTATGCCACACATGAACACTGTTTCAGCGATCAAGAGACAGAAACATAGGTTTTTGTGAATGAAGACCCGATCAGACTGGAAAATATAATAGCAATATTTTAAAACTTTGAAAAAACAAGTATTTGCATATTAATTAAAGAATTATTAATACCAAAATTTCGAAACAGAAGTTTGGGTCTTAACCGAAACTTCTGAATTTTTCACAATCTCTTAAGATTGCGAAAAATATTTATATGAAATATTTTTTGATTTATTTTGTATTATATGTAGAATTTCTTAATTTTTTTAGTAAATAACTCTTAATACAATTATAACTTTCTTAGCCACATCATCCCTATCCATCTATTCTTAAAAGAAAAAACAATATTCACTCACCTTCATATTCCTAACAAATTGAAAAACAACTATGGCAATGACTAAAGCAACGATAGATATGCTACAACCAATCGAAGTAATTAGTCTTAATGCCATCTCGTGTGTGGAACTTAGAGGCACTCCATGCACGTCCATTAATATTGCGAAATTAGTTAAATGTGAACATGCACAGCCTGTGTGGGTTCTGTTCGACCATTCTACTTGACAGCCTTCTGATGACCAGCCACTGAAAGTAATAATATTGAAAATAATAGGTTACTTTTATGTAAGACCTTTTATATATTCCACCTAGCTTCAAAAATGTAAATGAAAATATAAATCACTTACTGCAAGGTATAGTCCCAGAACACACAGGCTGGGTTAGTTAAGTTTTCAGTCTTCAAATGTTTCATAGTTAATCGTACCATTTGTGACAGCTGTATGTGCCGCCCGTTGCCTAAACTCGCCGATATCACCTACAAGTAGATAGATTCTTAATAATAATTAAACTTCAAGAGTTCATGGTCCGACGGTATACCGATTAATGTACTTTTCTTTTTTTTTCATCTTCACGCACTGTATCCCGCATTTATGGACGTGTTTGCAGAGGGAAACTAGTGTTAAGACACTGTTTCCGCCGCAACGCCGCATTCTTGATTATTTAATATAATAAGGACAGAGAAATATATATATTGGTGTAAAGGAAATTGCTTCCTCATTATAGAGTCTATATATATTCTTTGAGTTGTTTATTGTGATTAGAAAAATTCCTTGAGTAGAAAGTTTTTAACAATAAAAATAAATACTAACAACCTCAATTATAGGAGCACTTGAATGGTTTCCAAGAGGCACGGATTCTAATCTCGCTACGTTATAATCTTTATATATTTATCTATTAATTACCTTAGAGTTTAGAGCTCTTGTAATATTTTTCTTTTCTCGTTCAGAATTAAGGCTGGTAGAAGAGCCATCAGTGGAATAAGCAGCGAATTCCGGATTTTTACCAAAAGTTGGTGGTAAAATCTGTTCTAAGCCGTCAAAGGCAAAGAACACGATCCTCACAAGGTCTACTTGGTGATTTTCTGAAAGTAAAATGTTGCTTAGCAAAAACTTACTACTAATAATATTTATTAGAAGTAAAAACACTTTCACGCTGTATCCCGCACACAGCAGGGTTAACCTAGTCTTAAGACACTCAATTCCCCACTTTCTACCGAATTCTGAAGGCATTGAGTGTTGAGTGGAAGAACTCGACGCCGCACTTCGACACTAAACCGATATCGGATCTTATATTTTTATAAAGTTCTTTTTTGTTTTTTTGAGATCGCAATAAAGTTACCTATCAAAGCAGCTTTCGGAATAGTGATGGTGTCTTCAGAGGCTTTCCACTGTTCTTGCGCTATTAGAGATGGGAATTTTTCATCTTCTACATTCTTGACTTCTAGAACGCGTACTGATAAACCTAGAATAGATATATGTTAACAATATAAATAATAATCTAACATAAACATTATAAATTTATGGGTTCAAAAGAATGAGTTAGGAATAAAGTAGATTTTTTATTGGTTTTAAACTGATAAAGTTTTTATTTAACAAAAGTTGTTTCTAAAAAAATACTTGAATAAGGAAAATGAGGCCGCCTTTGCACGTATTTTACATTTGAAAATTGAAAAATTTGTTCTGCAATATTGTTATACTATAAACAATAATTTATACAAGATATCAAAACATATACTTACATATATTTTTAACGGTTTGTAAAATAGTTTTTTCTGTGGTAATAGCGTCGGCTAGTAAAAATGCGTTTTCTTCCAACTGGGTCAATAAAGCACTGGCCACTCTGTTCTGTGCATCTGCACTTAGATCTGACCAGCACGCTCTTTGGCTTTCTTCTAGAAGATTCGAGCCTGGAAAAGGAAATAGAAGATTAATTAATAAAAAATAACATTGAACACTTTCTTAAATACAGCAGGGTAGGCAGAGGACAAAGTTTAGACATTTCGTTCCTAATTTTGCTTAATTTTCGAGACAACGCTCGTGTTGTCTAACATAGCGGGAGAGTAAATAGTTTGAATTTTACATCAGACCACCAGCCAAAAAGCCTTTTACAATAAATGGACTATCCAATACAAAAATATATTTTCTATTGCAATACTTTCTATAAATTATATATAATTATCACTTCACTTTACACTTTGCTTACAAACTAATATAATATAACATAACATCTAACTTTAAGTTTTAGCGAAAATAAGATTTTTTCATAAAAAAAAGGAAAATAACCAAATCTTACCAGTCTTAATAACTCCAAATAACATATCCGTTACAATCGCTTCTTTTTGACTCGGATCAGTAAATGTTTGTAGATTTTGAGACATTCTTTGAGCAAGCTTCTTCATTATATTGGTTGTGGTCATCATGTCTCCTCCGTAAAGGGTATTCGAGGATGTTACCTTGAGAATAAACCGATTATTGTTATTTTTTTAATTTTGATTCATTACAGTAATGTAATTGAATTGTAATTTGAATTTTAAAATAAGCAATAACCAATAGACAATTTTATAATAAAAAACACACAAAAAATTACCTGTGCCAAATCATTACTAATGCTCAACAAAGACTCCCCTTCCCGCACCCTCGCTTCGAGGCTGTTTAACCACACTGATCTGCATTCACTGAGATCTGGAGTGGTTCCGTGCCATTCTGGTATTGTGTCCGCTGGAAAATTAGATTTTCTTATATAAAATTATATTATAAAATTTGGATTAAAAAAATAAAGTTTATATATATTTTTGACGACAGTACAAAACTTTAAATAGGATAAAATAAAACTTTGAAGAGATAGAATTAAGTTGATGTGTGGTAGGTTCGTTTTCCTTTATTTTAACTTCACGCATAAAATAAATGCGCATTACATAACGTGAAAAAGATACAATCATACATAAAGTTAGAGATATAAATAATATATGTGGAATTATTAAAATAAATAACCTACAATATATAATATCTCCATTGGAGATAATATTATGGCTGGCCTGAGCGTCCGGCATGTTTCCTGTTCCTCGATAGTCAATTAGATGTTCTGGGGAATCTCCATCGCGACCTATAAAAATTATTAAATGTTGTTGTTATGCATGTTTCTGATATTAAGTGTAAAATATACTAGGATCCGCCACATGCTGTGTGTGCACGGCGGTTTGAGCTGAGCAAAGATCTCTTCAGTCAAACATATGCGAGCGTGAGTTTCAAAACGTTCCACAGCTAAATTCTATGGAACATATTTTGACTATTTACTCAAAAACTACAATTACTATTATCATCAAACTACTTCGCTGGGTACACAGTGTCGTCCACAACGCTCCTGCAAAATTTCCGAGTTTATCGGCCTTAAGAGTAATATTACAACGAAACACACTTTTGACCAGCAAGAGCTTCATCACGCTCAGCTCAATAAGTGAGAAGTATCGTATATTTTTTAGTTTTTTCATGAAAGGTTAGTTTTTTAACTTCACGTTGTATCCCGCACATAGCATGTGCATGTGTATAACGAGCGTTGGTGTAGAGATTCCGCTGAATTCTGAGGTATTGTGTGTTGAGTGGCTGGGCTTAACGCGGCGTCATCTTTTTGGAAAAACTATATTGAGCAAAATTTTAAAGGCATATCAATTAGTTCACAGGTGCAGCTTGGTTTCTTTTGCTGCTCCTGCTCCTCGCTTTGTCTCGCATTTAGCAGAATAGGCAAAAGAATCTAGATAAAACAAATGAATTAAATAAAATACCTTTCAATAAAGCCTCAGATCCTAGTCGCCTAATTAATTGCATTTGCCTATCATTAGGCTGGTCTAGACCGAGGTCGTGGTAGTTTTCCCCAGATTGTAACCCAGAACTTCTCCGCCTTGGCCTTTCTTCTTCAACATAATGATGGTTTGTTAAAGTGCATCTGAAATTTTGAGGTAATTTTAGAAATCTTTTTTCACTTTAGCAAAAGTTAATAACTTGTATATATTGTATGATTTAAAAAATCATATGAATACACTTGTAACAACTATTGATAATTTGTTATTATGTGATAAATAGTAAGCAATTGATGCAATCTTGAATTATAAATATACAATTTGGCCGCTTTAAACAAAAATTCATAAGTGAATATTAATCTTGCATTTTAAAAAGAATCACACAGATATATTGCAAAAAATAACCAATTTCAAAATGAAAATTAAGTAAAAAAATACTCACTTCCATCGTGCCAAGCCCGTAGCTCCTCCAGGGCAAGGCTGTACAGCATATGTACCAGATAAGGTCCAGTTCCAATGAAGTCCTCTCGCATTTATTTGTGGACAGTAAGCTCGTCTACCCATTGTAGGTGTTGACATTGTTGCTGTAATATATAAAATAAAACATTATATTTAAGGTATTATAAAATTAGTCATATTTTTAAGGGACTACTGAGGTTGGTGACGCAGTGGTGCAGCGTCAGACTGTAGACGCTGCACAACGTTTCTGGGTTTAACTCCTACTCAGAGGAAGGAATTATTTACATTTTCTCGCTCTGGCAAGAATACACAGACAGTGTATAGACTAGTTTTTTCTTTCTTGTTATATGCGGGATACAGTGCGAAGAAGCTAAAAAAAATAATTATTTAAAATACATTTTACTGTATTATATATAAGCTTCCTTAGATATTTGAATAATAGTAAACGGTTCTTCAATTCTCTCAATTTAACACTTGCTAGTTAGTAGTTAGTTAGTAGTTACATCACTGAGATTTAAAGATGTGTACTTGTCAAGGCACAAGCAAAGAAAAAGCCACACTGCTAAATTCTTGCCTTTTATACTTTTAAAATTAGTCAAATCAGTAACTATCATTCATTTGATTTCTAAACTATTACTTAAATCAAATCAAGAACTTTATTAGAATTATTATGCCATAATTCTAATAAAGCTTACCATAAAATAACTTAACACTATATTAATAAAATCGTAAAGCTAACATATATTATTTTAGGACAAATTAATCGGAAACAAGAACCTATTATTTCTATTCTTATAACCAGAAACCATTTAATTTATAAATATACTCGTATAAACTTACAAAAAGTCTTTTCAAAGTCATTAATGATGTCAGGATTGGGCCTATTCTCTTTAGGTGGCATGTGATGGACGGGAGATGTGGGGTCAGAATCTTCATCTCTTGATGCCCAGTGAAGAGTTTCATCTGTAACCGTAGCTATGGAAAAATGTATAAATAATATTTAAGAATATTTATATTATATATAAAATATGCATTGTACTTAAATGGACTTCGATATTGTATAATTTTATAAAATATTCTCTAATATTTTATTATTTTCGATTTCTTATTTTTTTGTGTGCTTATTATTGAAATACTTACGACTTTCGATTTCTTTTGGTTTATCAATTTTAGGTGATTCCGGTGCAGCCGCCTTAGGTGTCTCTTGTTTGACTTCCGGTATTTTATCCAGAGTACTTTGAGGTGGTTCCTTTTCTGATGATGAATCTGGTTGTTTTGTAGTTGTTTTCTAGAAAAAAAAATCTATGTAAAGAGAGAGTTATAGATAGAGAGAAATACAGAGTAGGAGTTAAATAGAGAGTGCTTCGTCACTCAACGCGCCAATATCTTTGATCCGGAAGGGAAGTGAACAACTAACTGTCTTGACTTCACGTACTCTTTGCCCACTTTGCTGAACGAAAAAAGATTTGTAGCAGTTTCTTTTTAAAATACATAATAATGTAATACAATGATTTTTACGTAAAGTACATTAATGCAGATTATATATTGGGTTTGCTTCGAATGCACTGAAGCACCTGAATATTCTATCGCATTAACGACCGCAACCACTAGCAAATTGTTAATAATTAGCAATTGCTGGCGGCTCTGCCTCCTGCTGCCACGCTGCATGCACGTTGCACGTTACTATTCAATCGATATGTCAAATTAATCATGTTACGTTGACTTACATAATTTCTTCAAATATTCTAATGTAAGTTTTAATGAAGTTTAAATATATTAAAATTCTATGTATAGTTCTAGTAAAATTTTATGTCATTGTTGTGTAGTTTATATTAATTTATAAAATAGCGTAGATTACGTGAAGAAATTAGATGAACTAACGTGATGAATGTGTACTTGATTCTAAGAAAATAATGGAAATAGATTTATATTACTCAATTAAATATAGAAAATATTTGGTATTATAAATTATGTGTTACCAGCTTCTCTCTCTCTGTGCCTATAATCTAAATCGTGTATCGTGTAATCTAAGTGATAAATTAACAAGACATTTTACCTTAGTAGCAATATTCCCAAGCTGCACTTCCGGAGGCAGAGTGATATGAGGCCTGAAGGTGGGTGGAGTGATAACAGTCGGTTTCTTCTTTTCTTGAGGAATTAGCACTGGGCTCTTGAGGTTAGGTATTGGAGGTGCCGTGGACCTCCACACAGTCGGTTGAGATGTTATCAACCAGGGCGGTGACGGCCTAGTTGTTGTACTGGTCGTAGATGCTGCAAGAGAAATGTGATTATTGATTAAATATGTTCTAAAGAAACTTTCTGTGCTTTATTATCTGTGGTTTGTGGTTAAGTTTACTTCAGTTTCCTTTTCATAAGTGGTCATAATATATAACCTAAGACAGCATTTAAAATTAACTATATTGTGAAATTTAGTTCGCTCAGAATAGCTGAGTGACTTGACACCTAGCAATAAATTATGAAGTATCTCACCCGGTACACACTGGTAGTGGGCTTCTAAATATTTGAGTGTATTCGGACATGGGTCACCAAACATATTCGTGCTTGCCAGTATACTGCAGTTTTGGTGCATGCTGCATCTGTAAAGAGACATGAAATAATTAAATATGTAACAAGAATATTATTTATATATTTTCTTATTACTATACTCGTTTTCTAGATTAACTTATAATTAATATTAATGTTCTACGCCAGGACATTAATATGAGCATGTCATTTGTTCGGTACCTGAAAACGATCCAGCCCGAGATGTCAATTAAAATTGATACTGACCAGAGCTTCCACAGAATGCAATCCCAATGAATAAATATAAAAAACAGATCAGCAAAATACAAATGGAAAGCTTTTCAGTTTATTTTGCAGGTGAATGATTTTGTAATTCAAAAATAAACTTTGTTCAGCATAATTACTGGACGCGTCATTTATCAACGATCAATTTAGGCGTCGCTTACACGAGAAGGGCACTTGCTTGCCAACCTACTATAGAAGTAATGGTATCGAGCAGGGGGATATTTAATTTACGGGATCGACGACGTTTGCAAGTTCCCATCATGACTTGTATGTTATTAGTAGATTTTATGTGTTTTTTTTTGTTTTTTTTTTCAATGTAATATTTTTCTATGGACACTAATGTTAACCTTACTCATAAATTACTATATTTATAAACCTCTCCCGTTACTAAGTAATTGACTGACAATTCAGAAATTACTGGACATCAGACACATTGACATAGATATAAAAAATTTGAGGAGTATAAGAAAACACTAAGAAGGAATCTCTTAAAATTCCTACAGTAACGCGGAAAAATTTGATTTTTGTGTTTTTCTTTGACATTTCTTCTTCAAATAATACATATGTTTAGTACAATATGAGCTTGTATCTGTTTTATGAGCGTACATACATTTGAAATCAACAAATGTCTAACAAATCATCACAACATATGCAAACTAAACGTACCACGTTCTAATAATTGAATGTATTATGTGAAATTAAACATGAGTTATGTCGCGCTAACCATTATGAATTTCATTGCAAAAGCTATCAAATTTTCGGATTTTGGACAAATGATTATAACGTATTATTAGCAATTACGGTACAGAGTAATTATGTTGTACAACATGACAATGCTGCACAGAAAGGCAGTCATTTGCAGTTATGTTAAAATACAAGGAGAGTTCTCTTATCAAATGACCACATTTTGTCCTCATTACCTCATCTGCTATCTTCTATTATCTTATATCTTACTGAAGAAGCAATCTTTTGTAAATTGGGAGATGGTGGGAAGTGAATATAACGACGACGTCGACGATCAAGCTCGTGGAGGATTGTAGAGGCATATGTCCGTATATGAACGAAGACAGGCTGCTAATTAAAGTGATAATGATGGTGATTATAATGATGATAGATTCATAATTTAAGCTAGTGGCCAGTTTAACATCACTATTAGAATAGGAAATAGAATGTGTCTGTAGATCACAAATGATAATTTGAAATACACCACTATTCCTCTATTACAAATCTACGTGTATCGTTCTTTAAGATAAGATAAGATTAGAATCCATAATAACAATTTAAATATTAAATAACAACATAATTAAGATTTTCGTTAATAATAACATAAATAATAATCATCGTGTGCGGTCAGGTTAACGCCGAGTCTACACGGTACAATTTCATTACCACAATAATACCAACGTAACAAATTAAACCGCAATATAGACATTTAATACCGATATAGTTACAATTATTTTAGCTACATTCGCAATTTCCCCACTTGTGTTTTGATTCGGAGTATTTCGATTTACTATGTTTCTGTTCTAGTGGTAATGGGATGCTGTGAGTGCCCACTAGGGCTTGGGCTTTAAAAACATAAGACAGTACGGCGTTCAGTTATACAACTTAGCATTCGTAGTTGATTTGTAATTTGCAAGATGTTACATTCTTGTTAAGGAAATTTATTCTTATTTTTTTATCATGGAAATCCATGGATTTTTTTTCAGTTCATATATTATATCGTTTTAAATTTCATACTTTTCCTAGAATCTTTATATCTAAATTAAACTAATTAAATGGTCTTGACACCATAGAATATAAAAAATACCATTTTTGTTGTACATGTATGTGTCATTATTTATTGTTTCCATATTTAGCCGAATGGAGCTTATTCAATATGAAATAAATATAGAGTTAAGCATTATTAGCAAATAGTATTAATTAATTAACTGCAAACAATTGTCTTTTGTGTGTCTAACAAAGCTCATTCCAATAAAAGAAACAAAGGACTTATCAGATTTTGATTAGAGACGTGAGATAAATGAGAAATATACTTAATGTATATTGGATTTCATTGTACAAATTATAATAAAAGATGTTTGAATACACCATACGTACATGTATGAATAGTTATTTAAATCTATATTAATATTACAAAATGAAGTGTTATGGTTGAATGTGCCCTCTAGCCTCAGAAGCGAATTGTTTAAATAAAGGTTTAGAGAGTTTATACTAGTTTGTGGCCACAAAGTAAGTCTACATTACCACTAGAATGTTCTGACACTCTAAATATCTAGACTACATCAAAAATGAACTAACCTGCTATGTAAAACCCGTAAGCTCCTCGTGCTCATACAGTTGACACTCCAGTCGGTATTGCCGTGATCGTTACATATCGTTATAGAGAATCTGCCATAGTTCGCCCTTATCAGATGGATCACTGAGCCTTCACTGCAACCAATCTTGAGGGTCTTCCCTTCGCACGCGTACGCTGTTTCGTATCTTGGTTCTGGAATAGAAAATAGATGAATTAGTAAATTTATATGTTTTTGTAATTTTTGTAAGTATTGTTTATAGGCACCTGAATAAATAATAGAGACGAGCTTAAAACAGGTCAGTTACGTATATTTCAGTTGTGTATCATTTTTGTCTTTAAAATAACTGACAGGCTATAGAAATATTATAAAAAGTAAAAAATAAAACACAAGTTCAAAAATAATTTTAGATGTTTCCTTCAATAAAATTGCTTGGTCGAAGTTCATTCAATTATCGTTTATCTTGGCTCAGTGAGATAAATACTTTTTGCGATCAGCGGATCGTACACAAATACTCCAGTGCCTAACTACCCTCCAAAAACATGCCGCGCCAAGCCATTTATCCATCGCTCAAAAACAACGCACTAGAAGGTTCCCACCCAAAAATAAATCCAATTAAAGCTATCCGACGTTGTTCATCGGATCGTTACGTCCAGAAACCATTTACCAATTCAAAAGCAAACACCCAATGAAAGACAAAAGGAGAAACTGTCGACTCAACGTTTCATAATCAATTTCTGGACGATTCAGTCCGACGCAAACAAGGGCGTGAAATATTTTCTCAACTAAAGCGCTTTACATCGACGTCAATACTCCCCGATTAGTTTTTAAACGGGAAATTTAAGATGCAATGGATGAGTTGCTCGGAAGATTTATTGCTGTAACTTCATAGCGGGTTAGGTAGGTGTGCATATTCTGGATAGGATATAATAAATCTGGGCAAATTAATGACGGCACCGACAGATCGTTTAAGCCGTTTTCGCTACGTCATACAACGAAATGAGGGCTCGAACAATACATAATGTACTGCAGTGAATCTTATAATAGGGTTGCCTCTGATGTAAATTAGAAAAGTGTCGATAAACTTAGAGCGGGCGCCGCTCGACAATTTCCTTTCGTACGTAGTCGCATTATAAAAACGGTAAAAGTGGTATTATTAATCCAAACTTTATAACTTAATGCGATAAACCACTGATAAAGCTCAGCTATAAATTACGTTGACTTTTAAACATTAGTGGAACACGGGTGTAATCAAACTTTTAAAGTACACGTTTGCTTTTTACCATAAATTATATTTATCAAAGCAGTGGACGCCTTTGTGGCTTAGTTGAGAATGTGTTGTGTTTCACACACTTTAGTCCAGAGATCAACTATCAGTTGAAGTGACAATTATATTCAACACAATCAATCCTCGCTTAAAATAAGCATTAGGCGGTGTTAGGTTACGTCATATAGTAATCCTAAATAATATATCTATATCTGTATTTTTGGGTAGAAAGTGAAAAATATAATGTTTTTCCACTAAACTATCTTTATCCAATAAAAATACAAAATAAGTAACTACTAATACAAATAGGCAGAATACTTAAACAAATAATGTAATAAAAGAGTAAGTAAAGGCACAAACTAAGAAATTATAAAACAAAGTCCCTCCGTCTGTCTGTCTTCATCTAACTTGTCTTTTTACATTTACTTCTAAATCACGTAGCAGATTTCATTACCACTTGAACTGTCCATACATTTTAGATTGAATTCTATTTTCTCCATTCTAATTAAAATTAAGCTTTATAAAGAAATTTTGTTATTTTCATGTTATTGTACGAATATCTAATAAATAATAGTTGTAAGACACTCTGTTGTCCACTTTTCTCTGAATTCTAGAAGCATCGCGTGTTGATTGGCGGAGCTCCACTAATTGTGTATCTAAAATATTTATGTAATTGTTACGGTAAAATGTGTTAAACCCCATATATATTATATACTTTTTTTAATTACGTTTTTCCAAACGTTACCATTATATTGGGAACAATTAAATTAAATGTTCTGTTATATAATAGAAATAAATAATGATGGTTGGACTGAATTATTAAGTATTCAGACAAGCTTGTTTCGGTGATTCCTTTTGTTATATATTTTTATTTTGCTTATTTTTTAAAATTTTATTATACTTAGTTGATAATATTAGTTTGAATTTTAGTATAGAATTATTGATATAAATTTCAATATCTTGAATATTTTATGTTTATGTATTTTACTAATTTTGCTTATACTAATCTTATATTCATCTGAGAAGAATTTAATACAAAAGGGGTGTTTGAATGAACATTAAATTTTTTTAAGACCTCTCAAAACACTCTGCTTTTAGTATGAAACTGAGACATTGTGCGTCGAGAGGCGGAAGTCCACGCCGCAACTTAACTCTCTTAATATGTATTATTATGGAAAATAAAGGAAATAAAGCTATTAGACTACCAACGCCATTGGTAGTGCACGCGAAACTACAGTTTGTATCGATGAAAAGATAAGATCGATACGGCAGGTTATTTTATAAATCTTTTTGCTACCTCCATTCGTTGGCCCAAACTTATCAAATGGTTACCATCGGTACTTTGTTTTAACTATTTTTAGTAGCTTTATAAGCTGTATGACTCACATTGTGGAACGATTTTCTATTTCGATGAATTTGTAAATTGTGATTCTAAGATTTACGTGATTGAGATTTTCTTAAGTTCACGCTGTTTCTCGCACAAGGCAGGGAAGGCCTGTGCCCATCTCCCCATTTTCCTCTGAATTCTGGAGGTATTGAGTGTTGAGTGGCGGAACACAACGCCGCGCTTTGCCTCGAAATCAGAGCGAAGAAACGACGTATTTCATTTTATGTATAGTTGATAAGCCGTACACAAGTACTTCCAGATGTACCGATACCATAAAAACACTTATCAGACAAAATTCCAAGTCACCCTTAGGGAGGTTTGTAATAAAGATGATTTATAGTCAATGTCCAGTCCTACCTGTTACGAAGGGTCGAAAACAATTTAAGAGATTCTAAGGGGATAGGGTAATTATTTACATTTTATGGCAAGTGTTTACAAGTTTTGCTATTAAAATTTCATTTTATCGCTATAAATAAAAAGTTTAAGTCAAGATATTGAAGGTTGTAGCGGGCTAAGAGATTGTAATATATCAAAAGTACTCCAGCGTACTCAAGTTGGTACAATTTTTTACATGTTATTAAAAATATGTGTTTACCTTAGAAAGTGAGTTATTTCGCATAGAACTCTCGCAATTGTTACATATGGTTGTAAGTTCCCATCGACATGATTATATTAAACAAATTGCGGCGTAGAGTTCCACCATTAAATACAATAATAGATAAAGGCAAAGCAAAATAATTATACATTCTATTTAGTGATCTATACAGAGATGATGATAAAAATCTACATTTCAAACAAGAATATATTCAGCTTACAAATTCATATTACAAAACGAAATATAAAAACATCCGGCAGCACGCGGCACCGTAATCGCCCGCGGTATCCAATTCGAGCCACTAATCGTTCCGCCATTCGAAATATTTATTAATCCACCGAGTGTACTTCTGCACACGTAAAATTCTAATTACTTTCGCTTTTAAACAATTCCTTCATACTAACTACCCTCTGGTTATAGAACAAATTTTTAATGCATCCTTCATATATCTTATTCCGCTGTAATAAGGTATAAAATTCTGTGTTGTCAATGCACACACATAATAAGCCCCTATCATGGAACTCGTTAGCGAATACATGAAAGTGTCATTTGATATCCAGCAGCCGAATAGCATAGACGTGTCTATTCTATTGTTATACGAAAATAAATGTTATGTCACCGGTGTATGGTCCACATTGAAGTTTCAACAAATGTGGAAATTTAATTTGGAACGAGCTAACCACCATGGGATTAGGGAAAGTTAAAATATTTTATATATTTCAACGCTGTGGCGTTTGTGTAAATAGATTTGCGAATTGAAATTTTTGTTGCTCTCTGTCATTGCCATATGAGACCTCGTTACGATGATGACATTCTATTGCAGATGCCCCTAGTGTATGTCAAGTAGTTTTGAGCTTTCGTTCGAAATTACTGTAATTTTCTTATTTCGATTGCGAATGAAAATTATAGTCCCGTATTATTATGAAATTTTTAATAATAATGTGTTTTTAATTTGCGGCTTCGAGATGATAATCCAAAAAATGACTACAAACTTTTATGTAGGTTTTTTTTTATTTGCTGTAAATTCTCGGCAAACAGAATGTAATGACTTTTCACTTCAATTTATTGCCATAATAATGATTAAAGCGAAGTATAATAACTTCTAAGTATATAAAAAGGCATGACACCCCTCAAGTAAAGTAAATTTCAATTATTTTAAACTCTACAGCAGGAGGATACCATCGATCCATGTCAGAGACATAAATTATAATGCCACTAAACCTATCTCCGTAAAGTGGCAAATTGAAAAAGAGTTTTTATAGTATATTTATGGGTTCCCGCAGGATCCATGTCACTTGATGTCAAGAAAAGATTTTTCCAAGCAATTTTTTCAGGTGACGTTGGAATTGAACGCTTTATGCTCCTTTTGGACCTTTCCGACAAGGGTTGTTGTATTACGGGATACTACTTGTTTGATAAAACATTTTGATAAGAATTTGAATAAGCTTCACATGTGGAAGAAATATTATGATCCTGATATACTGTGAGATGTTTCACAACTATATACGTGGGGGATATGTTTAGTAACAGCAAGTCAATATATTCTTTATAACTAGATAAGGATTCAAAATTAGACGTTAATTTCTATTACAGATCTTTTTTAGCCTCAAGCTGCATCTCGCACATAGCAACCCTATTATAGGCAGAGGGAGCCTGGGAACCTGCGTTCCCATTAAAACACGTCCATTCCCCATTTTGGCATTTTGAATGGCGGAACTCGACGCTGCGATCTCCTCCGTGTGGAGTGGAGTCGAACCCACAACCGTCTCACTTACAGTCGCTACGAAAGAGAAATTAAGAAAAGAGTGTCCTTATAAAAGGTTCGTTCTGTCTTCTGTGCTCTATGCGGAATGCAACGTGAAGCTGAAAATAAAATATAACAAATGTTATATATATTTTTGACACGTAACATATATCAGAAATAAAAGTGACAATTTTGGACAGCAAATATACACCTAGATTTAATTATTAAGGATTTGCATATTTTCCTCTGAAAACTGAAAGCGGTGTGTTCCAGTTGCGAGTTTACATTTTATATTATGTTGTTTATTTTGTACATGTACAAAATAGTAAACATAATATTATAAGACTTACTGAATAAATACATTTTAAACATGTATCTTCAATAAAATAATATGAAACAAGTTTGAAATAAAATACATGTTTTATAGCTTCACGTCCAACACAGCACAATAGGCTGAGAGAACCGGGAAATCTCTAAGCCACTACGTTGCCATTCAGACGCCTGTGTTTCACATTTTCTACCGAATTTTGGAGGCATTGCGTGTTGAGCCTCGTTACCAGATAAAAGAAATGAAAGAAAGAAATGAAAATATTAAATATTTTTTTCCTCGAGTGAATCGAACCCATAACCTGTTTGGTTTACAGCACCACGCTTGTGCTCCTGCGACTGGTCTCTAAATTTCATACAATGGTATGTATGTAAATATAATGTAATCTAAACGGAGCTTGGTTATACCTCGTACAATGTCTTGTAAGATGACATTAAATCCACCATTTATGTTACAGAAGACAGGATATGCTATAAAATGAAATCTTGTAAAGCATTTACGAGGAAAGTTTGAATATTATTCTATACTATGTGCTCTTTAAATTTGTAGGTACTGAACGTTATGAAACGTGTATTATAGATTTTTAGTAGTTGGCAGTGAGTTTAATTCGTCTACCTTTTCTCAATTTCCGACCGACTTTCGAGACAAATTCTAAATCAAAATCATCTTTCAATATAAGAAAATATTCATCTAATAAAATATTTCTTTTTTAATCCATAAAATACATGCTAATGCAAAAAAAATGCATACATATTTTAATTTTTCACCGAGCAGACAGTATTTTATGCAGCTACAAGCGCGTAAAGTGCACTCGAAGGCCGAGTACTATCTTAACAAGTTCGATTTTATATCGACTCTGCGGTGGAACGTCAGTTCGGATCTGTGTTATCAACCAGCACGGATTTACTGGCGGTTGAGTCTTTTAAATTTTATATGTAGTTTCGGTTTGGTGGGTATTTTTGCAGATTATAGTTATATGGACTGTGGTTACGTTTCATCGGTTCATTGGTTGTGGGTTCGGTTCCTACTAAGGGGAAGGGTTAGATATAATTAATTTTGTTCTCTGGTAGACACAACGCGGTGTTGAGTTCTGCCAATCAACACGCAATGTCTTGAATGTTACGAGTTTTCACTGTCCAATGTAACTTAGAAACGTCATTCAAAACGTATGTATGTTTTAAAATTAAATTTGTTTACTGTAATATTTGATAGAAAATAATGCAATTTCTTACAACGATATAATACGGAATTTCTTTCATAGAATAAGAAAATTCAAGTATTTCCACGACGTTATCAAGGGTGATCACGCGATCTAGTCATTAATTGCAAAGACATTGGATGCAGTAACTAAATATAGTGGGAAATTAGGTCGCTGGTTAAAATAGAGTTGAGGAGAAAACTTGTTTGAACATAATTAACGATAGTGGATGCCAGTCTGTTTTTTCCTTTACTTCTTTTGCGGATCGTTGGAAATGATTGAAATATCTTTCGTTTACTTCGAACTGGTCGGTTTTACGCTGTGTAAATTTTGTAATTTTTAAGAAATATGATAGATAAGAAACTTTTAATAAAGTCTTGTAAATATATCTATCTATGTAAGAAATAGTGTTAGTTCATACAAAAAATAATTAAATTGTTAACAAAGATTTCTATCTGTTCAGAATAGTAAAGCCTGATTGTAGATTATTGCAAAACCGAGTGCACCATAAGACGTAGTCAAGTAGAAGAAAACTGGTCCTTCGAGACGTTTTTTTGGTGTCACGTCACATTAATTAACGAATGGTCCATTAGAAGGTTTCCATACATTATTTGAATTGGCATAAACAAAACATGTGATTTTACGCACGTCTGCGTTAATGCGGATTGAGCTATGTATAACGGTGAAGGTTCCAATAGGTTACCTTTGATTACCCCATAAGATTACTACAGTTGAGTCACTTTATTGTACCTAAATAAGACGTCGTCAGAATGTAATTAATTTGAAAATTTTATTTTTTATCGAATCTTCGATGATAATTTAACTTTTTAATTTAAGCTTACGCTTGGAATCCCGCTTCAAAGAATTTAATGATTTGAATTATTAACACAACTTTCGCCATAAGTAATTAAGTTCTCTGTGGGAGATTTTAAAACTTCAAGTTGTATTCCACAAGACTTAGTGTTAAGACACTCCGTTCCCCACATATCGCCCAATTTTCGAGACTGCGAATTGTGGCGTGAGCAATGCTCCTGCGGGATTCCAGTTGATTTTTAATATATACTACACCAAAAATTATACTACAAAGAATGATTTAACGAGAGAATTACAATTTCGACAAAATAATAATCTTAAAGGCGCAAATAACATAAAAAAATAACAAGATTTATTCCTAACAAGAAAAATATTAACAGCGACAGATCAAAAAAAGTTATCAGCGTTACACTAAAAGGAAATACCGCATATAGTCAACAATAGGGGGACGACACGGAAGAGAACCCTTAGGGGTTTTTTAACAGTTTTCGGGCGATGTATGCACCCCCGGTCACGTCTCATATGAAGTAGCTTCCTGCATAACCATTTTGATTTTTCTTTCTATTTGCTCCAGAGATGGACTGTTTTTGACGATTATTTGGATTTTATAAAATCTAATTATGTTTAGTTTAATGCTTTGGAAAATTGAGTTTTGTTTTCGTTTTTCTGGGGAAATGAAAATGTAAATTGTGAGCAATTTTGCTTAGGTTTTGTTGAATATTTAATGAACTGAATTTTAAAGGAAGTTGAGTCGAAATAAGGTGTAGGCTATGCATGTATCTACTAGAAAATCAGTGTTTAAAGCTGAAAAAAAAATATCAATACAAATTAAAATAACGAAATGATCAAGTTTACTCACGTACTACCTCTTGTGATACATTTATCAAAGTGCATTTCTAGTTGGTATACATACTAACATATAACATACAGCCTATACGAGGGTGAGAATAGGCTGTCAAATAAGATTTTTTCCTCAATCGGGGGTGCCCCGGGCACTCACGTCCGGTTATACAATTTAGTGAGGGTTGCTTCTATTTAGTTGCGAGACTATATTGGGCTTATGCAGCGGTGAATCCCCTGTGACCGATTGATACTGTGAAATCTATTTTTGAAATGACCAATTTGTTTTGAGCATTTTGTGTATATATTTCTTTTATAAATTATTATATAAATGTGTATATCCATTATATAAGAAAATATATTCTATTAAAATGTGGTAATTATCAAATTTGAACAAATTTTGAAAAATGTTTATTCAGCAATATAACACACTAATTATTATGCAAAAATAACAAAATTATAAAGGCACTTTCATCAAATTATATAACTTCTTGTTAACCAAATAATCTGCACAAAGCACAACCTAAATATAATATATTAATAAATATTTAGAGAAAATCTTTTTTTCTTACACAGCAAACATCGAGAAAAAAAGCTCTAAGAACTGAGCTTCCACTTATGAAGCTTTGAAATGGATATAAAGAGAAACACTCGAAACTTAGATAAATAAAAATATAGATCCGATTCACACCGGATGCATTATAGCCCTAGTTGGGACCCCACGGAACCTTTAACACTTCAAAAATAATTCAGCCTACAGGAGGGCGTGAACGAGCTATCTGTACTCGAAATGAGAGATATAAAAATTGAATTATATTGTGTGCTTTCTGCGAGGGGGTAGTTTAAGATGTTTCTCCTATCTATCATAAATATTATAGGATTTGTAGTAATCCTATAATGATCATAGAAATATTTGGGGTTTTGATGCGGTATAATTGTGAGTTTTATTTTATTAGCATACGCTGTATCCTCAGCATGGTAGGCTGAGGGAACCTGAGAATCTAGTGTTAAGTCGAAGTTCGAAAAGTAGGATTTCCAAAATTTATTATAACAAATACATTATTTAAAAAAAGAGAAAATCCTTCTAAATTAAATGAAACACCTTAAACAGTTTTATTTAAAGGAATGTTAGTAACATTGCTTGCAAACCGAAGTGACGGCATGCGAATTGCGAATTCGAGATGTCCCGTTGCGGTTATTCAGACTCCTTGTTAGGTTTCTTAGTCAGCGGTAGCTTCGCTTGTAATTTGTTAATGTGTTTTAGTTTCAATATATAAATGTTTATATTATTTGTTATATAATATGAAGGCAGTCGTGGCGCAGGGACACAAGTTGTGAATATATGCGACAGGCTTGATGTAGGTTTGATTCTCGCGATATTTAAAAAATATGGGGTGTGTTCACTAGTTTCCCATTGTCTACCTTATGTGCGGGATACAGGTAAAACTACAGAAATTGCATTTAAATATATTTTATTTAAATGGCTAAAATAAATATCGATCATACTCACATCGACATAGAACTTCTTTTTTGTTTCGACAGGGAAAACTTAAGAGGCATTTAAAATTTAAAAAAAATTAACAAAAATATATCAGTTTCCAATATACACAGGTTCCAAACACGCTACCTTTATTGAAATATATACATTTTTTTATTATGTCATCCCTAGTGTGACTCAACACTTTATAAAATGTCATAAAATATCAATTAACATGTTTTGTCACTTTCAGAATCACTTCGTCGAAGTAATACCTTCGCAGGGCCTGATCGTATTACGCGGTTGTAACTCTACCCCACTGGTACGTACAGCCGGAATTATGCGGTCGATACATGAATTGTGCTGTCTCGTGTAAAACGACACTTAGGAGAATTTTAAATTACCATGTTAATAATTATAATGATATCTGATAATATTTTTCTACATAGCGCGGCGTTTAGCTCCGCGACTTCACACGGAATGTATAGATATTTTGACGCAGCGTTGGGAATAGAATGACTTAACATCAGGTTCCCTCTGGGTAGCCTGTTACATTCTGGATATAGTGTGAAACTATTTTTTTGACATATTTTTATGTACTCGTATAAATGTTATTCCATACTAAGACCACAGCAGCATTTTTTGAGCAGAATTTTGGAATATTTTAAGTACCTACAAAACTCAATTATTCTTAAGTCCTATGTTTATTTCATACGAACCTACACCTGTTCAGTCAAGCTATTTCAATTGAGCTTCAACGGTGTTATGTAATTCGTTTTAGGATTTTGAAATTGGCAGCCAAGTCAAATGATAAATTATGTGCGCGTCGCGCTTGTGGAAGATGGGTGCCATCATTTTTGCTTGAAAAGAATCTTAAATTTTATTTTATTTCTTGGTTTATTAATATATAACTGTAAAAGAAAAATAAAAATAAAAAACGTATTATTGTATGTATTATTTAATTCAATACTGAAACTCTCTCGAACACTTTTGTTAGCTTTACTCTACCTACGATATTTAGCAGCCCTTTGTCTTGTTCTAGCAAATAAATTAAAACAACTTCTTCACCCGTATTGGAATCGAACCCAAAACCGTCTCTTTTCAGTTAGAGCAACAACCTCAATAAGTTCAAAAGTATATTTAAACAAAAATGAAACTACCTCTATCTCTAAAA
This sequence comes from Heliconius aoede, assembly GCA_037355905.1. NCBI lineage: Eukaryota > Metazoa > Arthropoda > Insecta > Lepidoptera > Nymphalidae > Heliconius > Heliconius aoede. The sequence goes on along the minus strand of JBAIZZ010000321.1, from coordinate 1,088,026 downwards.
CAGATAACAGCAATAGAATCTTAAAATAACCCTGCATAAGCGATTGTCGTGAGTCTTTCTGCCATCAAACGGCGATTCAAGTGTAAGCGATCATTACTGTTCCCGGGATTCACCGGGATTGCGGTAAAACAGACATCGGAGTGGTCATTATCTAGCTTTTTCTTACAAAGACTGCTATTTCTTAGATATATTAGATCTATTCTTTGGCTTTGTTTAAAGGACTTTGTTTTTGAGTTACTTTATATTATTTATTATCAGAGTTATGTGATACATTTTTGAAATTCCCGTAATTAGTATAGTCATGTACTACCACTAGGAATAAAATATGAACCTGTAACTTATCTTTATAACTTAAGGTTTTAATAATTTTCATTTTAGAGATCTTAAGTGATTTGTAAACATTCATTATATATATATATGGATTTTTTTTTGAAAACGGCATCGATTTTTATAATTACAATTTTTACAATTATAAAAATTCATACTAATTCTCATACTTATTTAACAACAACAAAAATCGAATTCACGACCCACAAAAAATTGTTTTGAAATTTCTACTACGATTGTAATAGTGCGTAATAAAAGCCTTATTTATATCAGAATTCATCAGGAATAACTCTCAAGCTTAGCAGTTATTTTCATGGCAGTCACGCCCAAGGCGTAATATAGTGGTCACCATTAAAAAATAAACGAGTCCGTTCATATAAATTATTACGAGTCCCATTATAATTATGGCGAACGAAATTCCTCTTATCGCACTCATATTTAATATAACTTGGCATTAGAAATAGGAAAAATTGTGTGGAATATTCAATAGTAAAGTTACACTATGTTTATTTATATTAAACATTACTTTTATTTCCACAAAACACTTTTACACGTTTACCTTATCATTGCGTTACAAAAAGTCGTATTCTTTGTAACGCAATGGTTGTGCAATGTGACATTGCGTATACGAATGACAAGACAACCAAAATAAGCAAGAAATTAAGTATGGTAGAAAAATTAAGATGACGTGACGTGACGTGACGTGACGTGACGTGACATGCCGTGAAGCGTCGATGGAGACACGTACTTCTACACAAAATCTCGATTTGAATGAATGGCTTTCATTTCCTTTCTGTGGAACGTTGTTTATTTTACCGCGATTAAGCGTAAAAGATTTTGTTTCTTGTCTTCGTTTTTTTATGTTTAGCTTATTTCCTATTTAGATATATGCTTTTTGCTTCGAAGTTATATACGTTTTATTTTTCTTTAAGACGAAAATCCCATTTATTTTTGGAAGGAAATTAAATGATCCAACCAAATTAAAAACACTGCGAGCTAAGCGGCGAAACTTAAGGCCGCAATCGCCGCCAGAGTCGGAAAAGAGCCAGTTTGTCTCTGCATTTCCCTGTTGCCTAATGCACAGTTTTGAAACTTCATATAGTACCTTCCTCCATTATCATCAATACCGTCTCCTCGAGGTCCACACCTTGCCTCTCTTACTACTCGTTCTTGTACACAAATCTTTTACTAAAATAGAACTCACTTTTCATAAGAAATAGTATATACTTTATAGTTACACAAAATATCACTCCCTAAAAATATAACGTTGGTCGTCACTCATTCAACGTGTGAAATAATATTCCGTAGCCGCCCGAGGCACAAGGTAGGACTCAATCCTGCGATCGGGTAATTCAATACAGAATACCCTCGGGGAAAGAAAGATATATAAGTATTTTTATATATCTGCCGTACGTGTGTACGCGTATACATATGTAAAAAAAACCGAAAATAAGAAAAATATATATATTTTAAGTGATTTTGACATTTTGTATATTTTGTTCATCAAGTGTTTTCGGTGCTTGAGCCATTTTGGTTCTACTGATTAGACTATTTACTTTTGTTTCAATTTAAGTTATTTTTACTTTTTTATTTAAATCAATTTTAAATTTTAATATCGTATAAACAGACACACTAACTTTCTGTTATATGACTTCATTTAAATCAAAAGGTTTATTGTTATTATTTGCTTTCCTAAAACCTGTATTAACCAATAGTTCGCTGTAAAGATGGGTGAAGGTGACAGTTTCCTTCGTCAACTGTCAATGGAGTCAGTTTAGGTCACTAAATATATTTTGCACTGACATAAATGAAGTTAAACGATTTCTCAAAATATATTTAATTAAGTACCGAAACGATGTTTTAAAGAAACACTCTGAAATAAATAGATGAAATTCTTCGCCATATTTTTAAATAAATTTCCGTATTATAACACTAAAAAGTTTAAAAAATGAATCAATCTACACTTATATATTCCTCTAAATACAAAATTCACAACAATAAAATACTTAAATAGCAACGATTATTCTAATACAATACTTCAAATTTAATAAATAAAACATAAGAGCTTAACAATCATTAAAAAATAAATGCTCTATTAGCATGGACAGCTTCAATAGACAGATAAGGTGACAATTTGAGGGGATTTTCGTTCAGAAAATTTAAAGTACAATTCACAGAATGATTGCGAGATTAGTCTGTCCTTTCGCTGGAGTTGGAATACGAAAACTAGAATATATGGCACAAAAGAATTGGCGCGATATCGCGCTGTCATGTCCGCCATCTTGGTTTACACCAACCGTTTGGAAATCGTGCTTCACTCGAGGGATCTTTGAATCTTTTTAGAATTTTCAAATTTGTATTCGATTAACCGTTTTTAGTCACCACAGATAATGTTTTGTTTTTCGGATTTATTTTAGTTATCGTTGGCTTACATTATTTAAATACTTATTATAATTTTATTCTAATAACTGATACAGCTCTATAAATATGCAAGATTGGAAAGTTGATTATAGGAAAGTGTCGGTTGAAAGCCGGAAAAATGTAGTTTGACGGATTATTCGAAATGTTTTAATGTTGTTTTTAAATGTTTAGCATGAGTCATGGCCGAGGGGCAAAAAGGTTACAGACATACCTTTTTTAAAAAAATATTTTAAATTAAATTAAATTTACACGATGATTGTGGATTTGATTACCACTCGAGGAAATGAAATGTATATTTCCATTTATTCATGTATTCACTTTGGTGTCCAGGCAAACTGCGGCGTTGAGTTTCGCCACATAAGACGCAAAACCTCCAAAATTCGGCGGCGGAAATTGAAAAACGGAGTGTGAAAATAAACATGTTCTAATTAAATCATCAATAATATGGTTTTCATATAATTTTATTGCTAAATCGTAACGCTGTATGTACTGTCAACTAAGTAGGGATATCCTTATAATATAACATGAATGATCATCAATATTTTACTATCTATGAATAATATAATAGTTAAATATTCTACACCCTAAAATTCCACACATTATATATTATGTGTACATACTGGTATTATGTATATGTAACTTACAACGCACAAACGTAAGAATCACTAGCAAATTAAATATGTATAAAGCCTCGTCGTGTCATGGCTCTCGTAATTAAGTAACTAAAAACTAGCAATTAATGTACATCGAAACGTCAAATGGAATTTAATAAAACATATTTTGGCCGAAGTTCCGGCGGCCAATTAAAGTGAACTCAACTTAATGAATATTTTCTTTGTTGTTTGTGGTGCGTGTTGTGTTTTTTTTTTATTTACTTCTATTTTTAAAGTACAATATTTTTAATGCTTCACTTAAAAAAAATAATCAGACGGTGGGTCTTAAGACACTCCGATCTATAATTTCCGCTCAATTTTTTCAATTATTATAACTATTAGAAAGACAGTCAAACTAACAAATATTTGTTATTATCACTATTGTCGTACACTGGGCTTGTGAGATGGAAGTGTGTTGAAACTCCTTGAAATGAAAGTCAATATCTCAATACTGATAAATGATTTTAATATTTCTAACGCTTATTATAAAAGAATTACATAAAGAGCAGTAAGTGGGTAATGGAAAAAATACCCTGTTACTAATAATGGTAATAGCTGAAATTAAAAAAAAATGCAGATTATTCCACATACTAGCCGACAATACACATGTATAATCGAAACTTAACGTCTTGTCTATCTAGACTGAAAAAAAAATAGATATCCAATATAACATAAAAATTTCTTCGAATGACTTCGAACTGACACCCATCGCATTAGATGTAGTCGTTACAACGTGAGTAGCCCTAACGTATTTAAAATGATTAACTTACATACAAAACAGTAGTGGGGTTGATAAAGCAAAAATGTTGTAATCAAACAACATTCCTAAGTCGTGTTTCGCTTGCGTGACTACACTGAATAAAAAAAAATGAACAAATTTGATACTTTAACGCGGCATCTTTATCTAAATAGCAGTATAAAAACACGTATACGACCTCACGGATATATACGATGTGTTATCTGATATCGCTATCCACGCTAATATATTGGTGAATGTGGGATTATAGGCACAGTGCAGTGGAGGGGAGGAATTAGATAAATATGGTGTGGGAACGGTTGCTGGTTCAAATTCTTATATGTTAACGCAAAGGAAGGAACTAGAAACATAAATAAAAAAGTATTTTTTTTTGTTACAAAATAGTGTATAGAGCTCGCATACATATGTACGATTGAAAAGCTGATTATGGGAGAGTGTAGAGTTGAAAGCCGAAGACTAATAACTACAAATTCGATTCTAATTCTTTTAAATAATAAAAAATATATATGAATATAATATATTTTTATTTAAGAAAAATATGTACAATAATACTATATTATTTTGACATCAACAGTAATATTTCATATAAATCCTCAAAAAAAAAAGAAAAGAAAAAAGAAATTGTAAAGTGTAAGCCTATTTTGATGCCTGTGAAATATTTCACACAGCGTATATTAAAAACTTCGTGACCAAGTCCATTTACAACCGGAGTTCCATAATCCGCTGGAATAAGTGACTACACTTCCAGTTTTACTAAAATTCAAAACGCCGCTGGCTTGATGACTACTGTTATTGAATTTTTACGTAAATTCCCTTTTGTTGGGATCATTATGCCGGATTATGGACGCTAATGTCGTATTCGGGGGTACAATTCCGTTGCGCCGATAAGCGGGGGCCACTTTCGACATTTTTTGGGTGTTAAACGCGTGTCAAAATGTATTTTGGCGGCAATCATGCGGTTTATGGCCCGCCAAATCCACGTTACAATTATATTAAGGTCAATTTCTATATAAATTATTCACTTTAATTTAAAAAATTATAATCACATTATAAAAGGTTCAATTTAAATTTAAATTTACATTAGTATACATAATACAAGGTAAACTCTTTTGTTTTCGTACTTCTCAGTTACGATATCACGCGATTTAAACGATACAGTTATAAAGCTGCAAGACCCGCCATCTCATCTCGTCCACATCACATTGTAGCTCACGGTCGTCATTACTCTGCACACGTTCTCCAGTGTGAAAATGGGATATAATTTTGGGGAAATAATCAAAAACCGCTTCGCGTGCCCAATGGGCATTAGCGAGGCCCTACCCTCAGCGGGCATGTTAATGTTACCAGGTACAGGCTCTGTATGAACGTAATGAGACGAGGAAAATTGTGTTTGCCATAAAAATAATTGTATTCTACCCTCCATTTCTTGTATACGTCGATTAGCTCGAGACTTACATTAGTTTTTGTTTGGGTCTTTTATGCGACCCTTCGTGGTGACTCTAAATTGAGGAAATTTGTACAAAATGAACGTTTCACTGGGAATAATTTTAGAATTAAATGTGGACATTTCTTGTTTTCGATATCTATAATATGTTAGTCTTAGCCGTTGAAAAAATCATTAAAATTATAGTTTATTAAACAGCATGACATGAATAATGACAAAATCAAAACCTCTACTATAGTACATGTATGATGGGGTTTAACGCTGCGAACAACCGTAATCATACTAGGAAAAACATCATCGTGCTCAATAAATTCATCAGCCCTTTGGAAGATTTAACCCTCAACCAAAGTGAAAAGAGGGAAATACGCAGTGATATACTCGGTCTTTATGAAGTGTAGAAGATACAAATTCCAAAAAAAAATATTAACAATAATTCAGAATTGTCTTCAAAATTCTTAAGAGATGGTGGAAACCGTAAATATAACTTTAACACGATTTTAAAACGTTCGAACTCTATTGGATTTATTTGTTTGATGTCAGACGTCTATGCTCTGTACGGAGTACAAATACAAATGTTTACTTTGGTTATTTTTGTAGTTTGTGTTGGAAGCAGTTCACTTTTATAACCTTTGTAATGATTGAACACTGTTTAACTGCCTTCCATTCACTTTCATTGAATGTTGTTTTATCGATGTTATCTTTTTTTAGCTTCACGCTGCAAGTAGCATGGTAAGCAAAGGGAAACTGGAAATTATGGAGTTACCTAAAGAGGTAGATCTCGCTCTCTGGTAGAGACTAAAGCAAGGTAAGGAAAAGAATAAATATTTCACTTAAAAAATCAAGTTAAAATTAGTTTAAAAGAGAAAGAAAAATAATTTCAAAAAGTACTTGCTGAGATAAAAATATACATATAAGGTCAAAACTTGTGAAATAATTTTTAATTTAATTTTTTTCCTTTTAGTTTTTACTAATTATTATTATTTTAAAATTATAAACAGAATGATATTTTATGTTAATTTTGATAACTACTTACTTTAGACATGCTCTAAATGAAAGTTTAACAACCCCTAGTTAAAAGCATACCATTTTAAGTTGAAGTAAATGGCCAATACTTGAAAATATACAGACACATATTATGGGCTCTAAAGTTTTAAGGAGTATAGCACCATATAGTGCATTTAGTTCATTATTTTGTTTATAACACTATTTTTAATCACAAATATAAACTTATAAATTTATTAAATAAACTATGAACAACGTCCCAAAATGTAAAATCTAAGCTAATATAGGCAAAATCATTGAGTTTGTTATCTTTTAATACAATAAAGTAAATAAATACATTTAGAAAATCTAGGCTATAAGCACCTGTCAATAAACTAAGCATACCCTGTACTGTAATTATTCGACTATAATTATCAAAAGCTTAAATGTCAATGGTTGGCCACTAAAAGTTATAGGTAATAGGCCAATCGATAAAGTTTCTCCCAATCTATATGTAGGCTATATAAGTATTAAGTAAGTAGGTTGAACTTATATTCTAAGGTGTATAATTAATCTTTTTTTAGCAACAACAACAAATAGTGTCGTTAAAATTCTAGTTTTGAGACACTTTGTTCCCCCAGTCCAACCTCATTTTTGTAGATATTGTATATTGAGTGACGGAAGTCGCCAGGTTTCTCTAGCAGAGCGGCGAAATAGAAATGTTTATTCCTGAACAAACGCAACAGTTGTAGGTTCGATTTCTACTGTTAGGACTAAAAATAGTAACGAACAACAAGAGCCTAAAGATCTTATATCTATACTAATTATTGACAAACATTAAACGTCTACAGAAAAATTTAATTTCGTTCGCAATAAATTAATACGATCATCGAAAAATTACTGAACCGAACTGTATTGGGCTTAACGATATTACGCCTTGATGGAGTACTCTTTATTAACATCTTGTAGAGAGTAATGATATTTCCCAAAATTCACCAAGACGACGAGATTTTATTAATATTTTTAATAAGCAATTTGATGGTTAAAAATAGAATTTAATTTTCTATTATAATCTTATTTTAGGATTTAATTTTCTACATATACATGTAAGTGGTGAATGTGAAATAATTTGGCCGTCGTAGCGGAGTCGAACACTAGGAGAAATGGTAAAATATTTCAATTCGTATCGTAGCGTTAAGCTTCTACACTCAAATCGCACAATAAAGGGAAAAAGTGTGAAGCTATTGCTAACAAACACTCACGATACGCAGATAAGGTACACAAAGTTATGACAAACTTCATAAAATGCACAAAGAGACTAATGCACTTTGAAGTTTTGCTTTTTAAATCTGAGAAAAGTGCAGAGCTAAAAGAACTTGTTTTTTCACAGAAAAAAAATTATTCGTAAGACAAGGAACTATTCACCGCTATTGTTTCTCATATTATAAATTAATAATATGAGAAACAATAATTATAAATTAATTATTGTATTTTTATTCTGTTATTGTTTTTATATTTATCTAATTAAAAATCGCCGCCATATTGTTAAATAGATAAAACTTACACATAGTTCATAAGGATTATAAGTATAAATTATGAAATCCGCTATCGCTTTCGATGATATGTGTGGTTTAAATAAGCCTCTACAACCTCTAAAGTCTAAGTACATTTCTAAGGTGACAATTCAAAAAGGTTCATTATATATATATATATATATATAAAACTAACTCAACCCTATGCGTACTTAGAAACGATTACAACGACCCGGCGACGGGAATCTGTAATAAATTACCATCCAATTCAACTTGGTCTAATAAGACTCTCCGGATTCAGTGTCCCGGCCAGGATTCCTTAGGATGTAAGATAGTCATTAATTTAATTGAGTTTGGATACAGTTTAGGAAATTAATTGAAATAATGTCCCCGGTTAGAGGGTCAAGGGGAAATGTAAGAAATCAACTTAGTTTTGATTGTGGTTGGTCGTGGAACTTCGTAATGGGCTTTTCGTGACACAGTACCTGCTTGTGCTTAATTGTGGCTTAGTTTCTGTTGCCAACATGTAATTAGTCATTCTAAATGCCGAGACATTTAAGAGAAGATGTGATTATTTATACTAAAATCTATACATGTACATAAATTAAATTATTGATTGAAATAAAATCTTAACAAACAGATATTATTGTAGCAAATTGATTTAATAGTTATAAGATCTATAGATATTTTTCATAATTCACAATTATACATTGCAAAATTTTATTTTAATATCAGATTCATTAAAACGGATTTTTAATGCAAGTCAACTCTCTTTTAAGAAACACCATAAAATTTAATTACATATAAGACTATTCATAGATCTATAAAAAGTTGCAACTCACACGTTTACTGTAAACATTACGAGAGCACTTTAAAAAGCACAATTCTGCATCGTGACAAAAACCGCAGCACCTGCACGCCATCTGTGCAATCGAAAACAAAGAAAAAGAAACACTCGAGCACAATTACGCGGAAATTATTCACGAATATTACATCATACGAAAAATTGTAGCCCTAAAAAACATCACCACATTCACCAACTGTGGTGTATTGAAGCTGTGAAGGGGGAACTCAAGTAGGGGGGAGAAGGACCCAGACAGGGGGCATAATCCCGTAATTATCGGCTTAACTGTATATGACATTAGCAGGTGGAAACAGCTAGCGCTGGGATCAGGTGCACCCACGCAGGTATTTCAGTGTTACATTGACAAATGGTAATAATTGATTTATATGGGATTTTGTTTAATAGGTTTAGGTAAAAAAAATAGGGGGTGAGCTAAGAGATGAATTTGCGAGGGCGGTTTGTTATTTGATACAAAGCATTTTAATGCCTGAGTTGGCTGAGTATTTCAATGTAATTAAGCTCTGTCTTTATTATAGAAACGACTTTTTGTGTTTAGTGTTAACGTCATAATGTTGAGAGGCTTTTAATTATTTCTTTTTATTAAAGTAAATGTAATAACTTTAAATAATTTTAAGTAGTACATACAACACTGGTAAAATGTAGATTATGAGCAAACAGAGGGTAGAAAGAGAAAGAGAGCTTGGTGAACTATTACAAAATCATTTACTTTGTAAAACGAAGATGTGTTTTTACTATTTGGAGTTGGTATAGTAGTCCATGTAACATTAAATTATTGATAAACACAATAAACCTATTCATCCATGCAGATTATGTAAACAAAAGAACTACCTATATACCAAGTTGATCCCAGCTTTGCATACACTCAGCTAGCACTCGATACCAGCAAATATCTTTACCGGAAGCTACATTTACCTAAAATTTGCAACTACCCTCAAAAGCGTTGTTTGTATTTCATAATCGAGACCTGTGATTTATCCGGACTTGGTGCGGGGCTTTTCAAACTTTGCCTTAACCCGCTTTGAAAGCTATACCGAATAAAGCGTTATTCATTGTTTTGATATTGTTAATGGACCTCGGTCGGAATGAATGGACTTGAAACTACTCAAATGCTATATTATTTCTTGTAACATTGGGAAGCTGAAACTATCATACTGTGTAACGTTCTCTTCTAGTTTGAATGTCGTGTTTTTGTGAAGTCGAACAGTTCTTTTTTTATATATGTATTATATTTATTGTTTTGAATTGATGAACTGCGCCTTAAACTAATAAAAATGATATCAATTTTCTTGACTGACTACACAAACATAAATCTAATCCTTTACCTTAAAATTATACCAATTTTAATCTAAAAATGAAAGATGAAAAAGGCTTCCAAATCGCACTGAACTATACGTGAAGTAATAAAATAATACTTCCCAGCAATAGTCTGTTGGTTCAATGGTCATACTGCCAAAGAGAAATAGATGAAATATCCACAAATATTTTTTTTAAAGATGACGAGAGAGACACGAGTTGAACTCTAGTAGATAACAACAGCAACCTAACACTTGTATGATCACCTAGAAATTATAGCAAATATCGCTCAGATATTAATCGCTTATCCATAACAATCCAACCGAATCATTATCGAATGCACAGCTTAAAACGTTTCTCGTGTAGCCTATTGGATAACGTATGGTCTATCGAATTTTAATACCAGATTTGCCTAGTCTGTGGCAATATCTATCTAAAGCTAATACAAGGGACTTTAGCCTTTTAACCCGACTCCATATGGATGATATTACCTTGTTCAAAATATATGATGCCTGTCTTTGCACTATAAAAGGATCTGAATTTTATATTGCAAGTATCTACTGTTTTAGCAATTATGGTCTGATTACTATCTCGATTATGCGATTCTATAAAAGTATGTGAGATAAGCTTTTTGTTAATCTATTTTTTATTATGGAAACTCTATTTTGCGTATTTATTATATTACATAATATTATATCGTGGTCATTGTAATGTACGTACGTATATATATATCATGCTTATGTTTATTGTATATATTTTTGGTGCAGTGGAGAATGGAGTGTGTTGACACTAAATTTCAGCCTTCCCTGCTGTGCGATGTAATGTAAAAAATGTAATGCTGTTTTTAGAATTTCGTACCGTGAGCTGTAGCTTGGCGGTAGAAGGACATACAGTTGAAATTTTATACTGATGATGTTTTTCTGTGCCCGCTCTAAGAAATACTATTTCGGGGGGACTCTCACACATCTGTATCGTTGTACAGTATTTATATTATAATACTTAAAATATTATAACTTTAAATATTATTTAAACCAAAAACAGGAAGAAGTATTCTAAAATATTCATCAAATATTTTATAAAATATATGATATGTTAATATATGTACATATCATATATTTTATAAAATATTTGGTATTCGACTTATAAGGTTGTACAAAGACCAACGAATGTATGAAATAATCGAGAATCACATCCATAGATTCAGGAAAAGTGAATGCAAATGAATATTACAGTTATGTATGGACCGTGTTTGACTCGTCATGTTTCATATGAATAAAAGAGTCCAAAGGTGTAAATAAAAATTAAACAATGACTGAAAATATGTACTGTTACTGCATATTAATTGTTTTATGTCTAAGGCCATAGTTGACGGCATAAGTTATAACTTGAATGACTGTCAGAAATAATTATAGGAAAAAGAAGGAGAAGTAACTTATTTTCGTTACAGCATTTTATATTCTAAGTACTCTTTGCCTAGAGAAAATGTAAACGTGAAGAAAAAATAATATAGTTTGTAGTTAGAAAGCCAGTGTAGGGCAGTTTTTTTAGGTTCATGCTGTATTCAGCCAGCATTCCATTCCCCACTTTAAACCAGTCCTGGCGCAGTGGCAAAAGCGTGTTAACGTAAAAAGTTGTGGACTAATGCCCACACGACTAAATTGAAAATATAAAATATTTTTATTTCCTCGGGTAACGAGATAGATCGCGGTAAAAACTTAACACGCAATGCCTCTATCATTCGGCAGAAATTGGGGAACAGATATGTCTTAACGCTACGTTTCCAGGTTCTGCCTACTCTGCTGTGTGTGGTGTGAAGCTAAAAATATTAAAAATATTCTGTATATTTATTTACTAAGAACAATATAATTAACGAGTCATTTGTCACCATATTTCTCGATCTTTTTCTTTTCTTTTCATTCCAAAACATTTTTTTACCTGTAACAAAGAATAATATTATGTTAGAAATCGGAAGCGGTTAAAGTTTTTAAAAAAACAAGATATAAACACATATCGTAATTGCAATAAGTAATATGTATCACTCAATAACAATACTTCACACTAGTTTCCTTCTAATTAGGGACGTTGCCTACAAGCAACTGACCCCCGTTTGACACAATTCCACTGCTTTTATAGTCTTTTTCACCTACATCTACCCTCTTTTATACGAGTACGCTAACAAGTATTTATTGTTGTATCAGATTTAAAGATATATATAATCAGATTTATTGTTTAAAAATAAAAATAAATATATATAAAATAAGCTCATTATAAGCATAATAAAAAATCAATTAAAATTTTTAATTCACATAAAAAGTAAATAAAAAAGTTTATGTCAGGATTCTATATGTCAATTAGATCGACTAGTCTTAGACCAAGCGGGCAGAAATATTTAACCGATAGAAAAGCAATGGACTACCCTAATGATGTCTCAATTAACGATTCTAAAAGGATTTTATTGAATAAAATTAAATATATTTTTAAATATTTTGAACTAAATAGTTTAGTAAGTTACGCAATGGTAGCGAGTTCGATCTGCTAACCTAACCTAACATTATCTTTTAAAATAATACGCTACTCAAATTAAGCTCTATAATAACAATGAATATCATATACTCGTATTACATTCATGTATTTCTAGAGGCATTGGGCGTTGAGTGGCGGAACTCGACGTCGCACTTTGCCTTGTTTCCAGAGCGAGGTAATTAAAATATTAATTTCCTCGAGAGGTAATCGAACCCCCAATCTGTCGCGTTTACCATCGCACATTTCTACTCCTGCGCCACGACTGGTCTCAACATTCATTTTCTATACAGCACACTAATCTACAACTCAGTTTCAATTTTAATAACTCAAAACAATTAATAAATGTAATAATATAATAGTAAATATTTATAACACTTTTAGTACAAACACTAATTGGAAAGCTCTTCGCGAACTTCATTTGTCATGTTACAAATGACACTGACACGTCCGCCCTAATACATATTAATGATTTTCTTAAAACGAAACTAATTAAATTTTGTAATGCTCGCTCGTGTACAGTATTTAGAAATGTGTCGGCCAAAATAATGGACGGCTTTGTGATGTCATTTTTATACTGTCGGGTAATTCTGTACAAAGACGATGGGATAAATGCGTGACGGTAAGCGGAAAGCGCGGAAATAAAAAATAATAAAATAAAATAAAAATAAAATTCTGAGGAAAGTGGGGAACGGAAGTGTCTTTATGGGAAGGGAGTATGTTAACTAGGTTTCCAGGTTACCCCGCCTGCCTGTATTGTGCAAGATACAGCGTGAAGCTAAAAAACAAAGTGTATCTACTACAGTATACGTATAACCCACGAACCGACAACGCTGCCTTAGCGATGGGCCATTGCAATTTGTCTAAAAGCATATCTGCACAAACGCTAGATTCTGAAATATTTTTTTATTAATCATCGATCATTTTGAACGGACCTAAGTCGATGCCTTTTAAAGATATTACAATTTACGTTGTGTTCGCAAAATGGCTCCTTTTTTATGTTTCTATAAAAACCGGATATTTTCGGAAAGCAAGTACTTATAGTTAATTGGTTTTAGAAGTTTAGAAGGAAAAGAAAAAATATATATTTGTCTCCACGCTGTATCCTATAATATGTAGTCTACCCTACAGAGGGCATCCAGTATTAAAACACTCCATTCCACATGCATCTTTTAATTTTTTTACCAAGTGACGGAGCTCAACGCCGCGCTTTATCTTATTACCAGAGCGAAAAAATGGATTTGAATAAATGAATATTTTATATTACCGTTTTAAAATATCTCTTTTGTGTTAAAGAAACAAAGTCTATGAAGAAAGTACTTTGGCATACGTAATTTACATATACGTGCTTCTCTACAATTTAGTTAGATGTATGTAAGTTAGTTTACAGTTAAGTCCTAGGAAGTTAAAAGAGTAAGTGTATTTTTGAATTTTAAATTATATATACGTATAATTTGTGTACTACTAAAGAATCTCAAATTCTCGAGTTCAAAATCGTTGAATTCAAAATTTCGAGCTTACTCGAATATTGCGCAAAAGCTTCAGTCAATACAATATTTTTCCAAAATATAACGGAAAATGGAGTGTGTTATCACCAGGTTCCCTGTGAAATCTAATAAATAATAAAAATCTATATAAATACACTTTGAACTACAAATAGATTTCACATATACAAATCAATATAATATACATACATCCACCCCTTTGACCTAAATACGTAACGAAAATACTTCATTTAACAGGCCAGCTGACGTAGGTTCGACGCCCGGGTGAAATAGAGCATCCCTTCATCCCACCCGGGCGTAAACAATTAAGTTACGTCACGCCTATATAGGTGTTGCTTATTAGGTCAACGCAGACATTAGAATAATTATTTTTACGTTTTCTGCTACATTGGAGGTCAGTCGTGGCACAGGGGTACAAAGTGTGACTGTAAGCGCGACTGGTTGTGGGTTCAATCTCGACTCGAGGAAATTAAATATTTATTTTCATTTCTTCGCTCTGGTGTCGAGGCAAAGTGCGGCGTTGAATTCCACCGCTCAATACGCAATGCCTCCAGAAATCGACGGAAAGTCAAAAGCGAGTGTTTTAACACTAAGTTCCCTCTGCCTACCCTGCCACAAACGGGAAACAACATGAATCTGATAAATAAATCTTTGGACTAGTAAAGATCCTCTTAATCTTTACATGCTTGCCTTATGTCTGTGCTAGCGTATAAGCTTATAAGCTTATGCGTTTTGGCGCATAATTTAGGGTCGAGATAAACGGATTTGAAATTAATATTAAGGTAATATATCAAATTAGATCAATTATTACGAATATTATATCCGATTTGGGTTTAAATATTAAATGAATTCGTCGTAGGCTATATACATTTTGATTGGTTACAAAAGAAAACGAAAAAGTCTTCATATTTTTTATTTTAAGAATTTATTGTTTTTTTTTTATATTAGCAAACGAAAAATATTTATATATTACGTGAAGAATACGTGAAGTTTTGAACTTCTATTTACAAAATTGTGAGGGCGGTGGAGTATAAAATTTGTTAATGTTTATATAGAGACGGTCAAGTAAATAAAATAAGCTGATCTGGTGGATCAGGTGACGTACGCGTTACAATGGCAATTGGTCCTCTAGTATGTATTATTTGAATTTAAAGCAAACAAGTGATCTTTAGTGAACTTTACAACAATAGTTGTAGTTGTGAGATTTCATATAAAAAATAATAATTTAAAAGTATTCAGATGATGGATTTTATATTGTTATTATAAAGCTGCTATCGAATTTTTCAATTATTATAAAAAATATGTGATGTCTATAAAAGTATTTTTTGTTTACTCAATAATTGAATAATATTGAAACTTATAATGAAAAATAAAAACGTATTATAAAAAACCTAACTTTAATGTCACAGTATATTTAAATTCTCTCTGAAGAAACAAGAGAAAAAAATTCATTCCCATCATGTCTAAAATTTGGACTCAAGTAATTATGAAAGCGTGTTACATTTTTTACGGCCAATGTGTCAAAAGTGATAAAGATTGAGAAGATAACGTCAAACAATCACAGGTATTCATTTGCATAATAACACGAACGTGTACAGTAGCTTTACATTTACATATAACGAAGATTAAAAAAAAACACTTAACACTTAAAATGACAGATAAAAAATGTTAATTTAATGCAATAAAATGAATAATTAGATGCTGTTATTGATATTATAAAACAAAAAATCTACATGTACGTACGAATGTATTCGGAATATCGTTCTACAGATAAAGTAGACAACCAATTTATTTTTAGAACTACTTATTTTTTGTAATGCATTTTTTTAAATTTAGTTTTTCAACATACTCAGAGATTACTTTATGACAAAACATTTTTTTTCTATTTAAATTTACATTATATTATTCAAAAACACTTTTAGTAATGAACAGACGAATTAACAGACACAAAAACTGTTCCGATACATTCTATTTGAATTATCGAACCCTAAAAATATATATAAATTCCTTACAATATAGTAAGTTTAACCTAAAAATATTTACATCTTAGTCACGACAAGGTAGAAGTAATTTACATAAACAAGAACTTTCGGCCATGCATCTTCGGGTCGGCCGGGATGAATGATGTGGAACCACTAATTTATTGGACTTGGACCTTTCTATGTGACATACGGACAGAGTGTGTAATTTATTATATGTTATATCATATGTTATGCTATATTTGTTAGTGTAATAAGAGTGCTATAAGTAACTACTATTATTTAACTAAAACATAGTAGTTACTTATAGTAAACTGTGTGGTTTTTTAATTTGGTTAAACGCGCTGATCTGAGGAACTACAAGTTCGAGTTATAATTATGTTTGTATTGGATAGCCGATCAATCGACGTTAATCGTTTCGTTATAGTGGTGGTAAGATTTATCTGCCGCATTGTCCTGTGTCAGACATATCTCGTAATTATTTCCATTTCACCATTTTTTATTTTTTTTCCATTACCATAATTCTAACACCATTGTATTTTAAGGAAACAAGCATTAACCAATTTACTTTTATATCAATATATAAAGCTATAAAAGGACGGACTTTCCAAAAGCTGTCTAAAATTACAAAAATATTATTTTGCAGTGTTCTTGGTTTAAAATTAACTTAATTTAACCCTGCTATTCGAAATTTAATTCAGCTAACCGTTTGAATACATAAGCCTGGCAGCCAGTAAACGCGTCATTTTCCTCATAAAATCTTCACGAGTCTAGAATAGGTTTGCTAGACTTCACAATAAGCAGAGTGAGCCATAAAGTTTTTATAGTTGAATGAGAATAATGTTACCGCTTATATACGTGTTATAAATACTTAGATATAGGTATATAAAATTGTAGGTCAAATTAGTATAATTAATTAAAATAATAACAAAATATGCTTCACAATTTATTCTGCATAGCCGGGTAGGTATGGAGATAGTTCGATCTCCTCTCTCCGTGGGAATCCAACATATTCAGATGATTGGCGGATTAAAACCTCGCGCATGACATTGTGGAAATCAAGCATCAGGCAAAAATGGGGAAATAAACCTAGTGTTAAGACACTTCGTTCCTATTAAGACACTCCCTTTCGCCACTTTGCACTGGATTCTGGTGGAACTCAACGCCGCGCCGCACGACTTAGAATCGAAGCTATAACACGTCACGACTGGTATCGGTAATAAAATAATAATTTCTTTAAGTAACCGTGTGTACTATATTGAACGATTGATACGAGGTGTAGAGGAGTTGAAGTTCAAGTTATGACTTTGGTAATATTATTTATTAAAATGAAAATGCACAGGATGTATTAAAATAACTATAATAATAATATAACTTCACTCACTGTTTACCTTTACAACATTCTTGTAGGGATTTTACTAATTTTGATTGAATAGATTGTGTTATCACTAAGTTCCCCCTGCCTTCCATGACATATGCGCAATAATCGTTTAACTACAACGTAAAACTTTTCCTACGCCAATGGTGTAGAGAAAACATCCCATACATTTATAATAACTTAAATCACCCAACATATCCAACGTTCAGGTGTAGAAGACGCTAATTGTCCATATTAATTATACAACAAAAGAGCAATGAATCACCGACTATTAAGAAGGAGACCAAACTTTGTACAATGCTGATTGAGCGAATGCGAATGGCAGCAGGATTTATGAGCGTCGAACAAAAGGTTAGGCACGCCTCTGTTCCACTGGAAGCCTTAATTTCCAAGAGGATTTGGCACTTGGCGTCGATGTTATTGAATCATTGCTGTTTCTAAGACGTTTTCGGGACTTTATAGATATGATTGTGAGAGATATTTAATTTAAAACTGTGTGCTCATGGAAATAATACATATAATAAGCAGTCTTAAGGCTTTTTATTTCTAAACAAAATAAATAAAATTGGTTTGCTTTTGCAAAACAATCCTGAAGCTAATACGGAAATACAAACGAGTTATTTCTTTTTGGGAGACTTTTATTTACTTCATTGTTTCTTGGCTTGATTTGCTTTTTCACTTCCTTAATTTAATTTATTTACATGAATTTGCATTAACTTCAATCTTTGTTCTGTATTTATCCTGTTTTCTGTTTCAATAAGATTAGCAGACACCATGTAATGTGTTGGAATTTTTGTTTGATCACATTCAGAATCCAATAGATAAAATATAAAACATCTATATAATTTTTCAATGTCATATAATATAATATTACAACAGTAGTTGCAATCGTGCCAAGAGCGAAAATTACCTTAATATACGTAGATATGACTATATAGATTGTGGAAAAGAAAAATCTGTTTGAATCTCTTTCGGTAACTTATCTTTGTTTTCCCGGATATAAGAACAGTTCAACTGTGTCTCCCGTCGATTAATCCGAAATCTGCTGAATCTACCGGCGAATGACCTCATTAAGACCCCAAAGACATTGTTGAGGCACAATCATGTACAAGACGTACGTTTTATTTATTATGTCCATTATTTGTAAGATTTGACGTTTTTATTACTCTATTATGTTTAATGTTATATTTAATGTAACAAATATAATATATTCTATGTTTTTTTCAGTTTGTTGCTGCTTTAAATTTTCCCCGAATTGTAGGATAGAATCCTCTATTTATTGTATATTGAGTGGCGAAACTCAACACCGCGCTTGAACTAATTCATTTTTCCAAGTAGAGACAAAATCTACAACCATTTTTCCACATTTTTCATTATTTTTACCACGAATATAGATTAGTATGTTAAAAAAAAATTTTTGCAGAGTTATAAGCTAACGCTAGTTTAATCATGTTACTTTTGTTTGTATAAAATGAATAAATGAGTTTCTGAGTCACTTCATCATCTGCGTTACTCATTGATATAATAAGAAAAAAAAATACAATTTAAACAAATAAATATCTCATCAGATTACTTAATTCTTGTAAATAAATCCAAAGATAGCATCCGCTTTGAAAACCGCCCAAGGATACAAGGATCCAAGGGGTCCTAGTGATTGATTGCCAGTTCTTTCAAATATTTGTCAAAACATTTTCCGACTCAACTGGTCTTTTAATGATTTCCATTAGTTATCACTCCGTTATTTTTGTTTCAGTCTGCTAACTGTCGAGATTTTCGTAATTTGGATGATTAATTGTGCAAACGGTTAACCTCAAAGCTATAAGCTATATTAATTTGGGAAAA
>JBAIZZ010000321.1:1022245-1068519 GCA_037355905.1 Heliconius aoede | reverse complement strand
TTTTTTTTGCTTCGACTTCCTTGAGGGGGAGATCGAACCCACAACGGTCGCGTCGCGTTACAGTCACACCTATGCGCCGCTGCGCCTCGACGGCCTCATAACATATATATAGGTAAAAAAAATTACATAGTTCTCCACCAACCCTACATCTATTTCAAGCCAGAATTAAACAATTAGTTGGAATACAGCGCACTAAAAATCTTGAAAGCCTCTGAAATACGTCTTATTTAGTGTAGTGACACCTTAATTAAAGAAAGCACCTTTATTAGAGTGGCCGGTAATTTACGGATTTGCTATCTTGATATTACGATCTAGGAATAAGTATTTTAAAAGATTTAGTTCTTTTTACAAGTTTTTTCTTATCAGTACGGCGTAAGGTTTTAGAGTGAAGATTAACTAAGTGATTCGTTTCTCCATATTCTATTTATATTGTTTAGTATAAAGAAAAAATATAGTAATAAGTAGTTTTTTAGCTATATAGTAAAGTATTACTTTCTAGACTGAAACGGCATAAATATTAGTACTAATAAACAAATTCAAGAATTTTTAATATTACTCCCAACTCTTTCCTTCCAGCTGGACTACGCTGACATCAATACAAAAGGGGTTTGTTTAATACCCATCCAGGTTTATATACCTCATGGGCAATTATGACAAGTGACCATTGACCTGCACCGGCCACGGCTCGTTGCTTTGTCCCGGCGCGGGGGCAAGTGAAGATTATTCAGCCGCTAAAAATAACTACAAAGCTGCCAACTTCAAAGACCGTTCGTTAGATACAGATATATTGTATGTAAAACCGTGTTTAACTTCAATTTGTGTTTAAACGTAATTTATGTTATAATATGTCATTGAGAAGTTTATAATTTAGGTAAGGATGTAAAAATTAATGGTTTGTAACATTTTATTACAAATTTGTTAATGTTATTTTGATACAGTGATAATGGACTTACCACCGATGATTCCAGATGGAGTAGATAGAGTCAGTAGGCAGATCTTGGCAATAAAAGTCAGGTCTAATGCCATATAGTCGACAAAGAGAGACAAAACCGAGTAGACATGCGAGTAAGAAAATATTAAATTCTCCCGACTTGGAGTCGAACCTATACAGCTGTCGCATTTCCACACGTTTGTGCTCCGGCGCCACAACGGCCTCATATAAAAACATAGATTATGAGGATGATCGATTCAAGTTTTTCCGTATCTCGGTTTTCATATGGTTTCTGAATAAAATTGATAGAACACAACGCTCTGTGTCTGCAATTCGAGCAACTCAACGTATGAATATATAAATATTTTTATTATAAAATTCAAAGGGATTTTATTACAGTACTTTTGTATGGTTTTTATTTTGCAATATTTTTTCATTTCATATTTCAATATTGCGAAAATTAATTTTCAATATGAAAATGGTTGTTTTTGTTACTTTTGCAGTTTTATTGTCTATTTATTATACGTATAGATACTTAAGAAATATTACATATTCAAAAACCTACAATACTAGCGGGCAATATACTAAATACAATATAAATGTATGTAAAAATGGTTACATCCAAAGCTCCTAAACCAAATTGAAACGCTCAAAATCTGAGCCAGATAACTGTTTTAAACAGACTAAAATTTATACCTCTTATTTGTGTTTGTCGCGTGTGATATATAGCAGTTCGTGGGAGCTGTAATAGGTCGCCATATATTACAGCAGCACCCTTATGTAGCCTGGTGACTGAACAGCCATGTCTAATATAATATTATTTTATAATATATTACCTTATACAAGTGGCCTCGTGTCCATAGTCAAATGGAAACCACCAAGAATTCTGTACATCATTGATATTATTAGTGTTCATGGTAACTCTCAACACAGCTACGCAGCAGTAGGTTATAGAGATAAAAAAAATATTTTTTCATGTTATATACCTCTATAAGATATATAAAAGTTTTCGTGTAACTTATTTGTATCTAGTTGAATAAACTTTTAGTAGAAGAAACAGATTTATAATTCTTATTTATACAGAAAAACACAACAAAACGAATTACTGATTTTATGCAATATAATAATAGAATACTCTTTTTTAAAAAATAGTAAATAAGCTGCCAGTAGGTTGTACCGCTATGTTAGATAAAGCTGAAAGGTTAGACCACAGTTTTAAGGTCTGATTAAAACCACCCTTATGCTAAGGGAAGAGGGCACACACTGTCGAGTAACTTTTGTTAATGTTTCTTATATGAAAGTTGCTTAATTAACGTTGAAGTATTCCTAATATTATGTCAATTTTATAACATAATCTGTCTTCCTTACACAGGATATTACCGAGGTTATGCTGAAAATATTGTGATATACACAGAACATGGTGTAGGCAAATTGCTGTTTCACGCTTGTTGCTACATTTATCAGAGGAGGTATGGGGAGGCTAGTGAAATATTTTATAAAACAAAATGTAAGCTTCTCTCATTAATGATATAACAAGCTTGCTTGATAAGTAGGTATATACAGGTAGAAAGGTTGTACCTATTTACATGATTGTAAATCCAGTTATCATCATTAATTCTCAGTCATTAATATCTTAATGTTAATTAATGCCTTTAAAGATACAAAGTATTATTGTAATTAATGTCATTTTTTTTACATTTTTGAAGATTTTAATTAATCCCTAATGACATAACTTTTTTCTTCAATAATATTGAAAACGCGTCGTTGTCTATTCAACGAAACCTAACTTGACTTCAAAATTGTAATCAAAAAGAAAATTCTACTGAAAATTCCCAGTTTCGAATCCACATAGCTAACTAAATCACAACAGCAACATATTCAATATTACGAAAGCTGAATACAAGATGCAGCTCTCAATATCTTACGGCCACTCGACGTATTCAAAACAGACAATGCACGTCTAAATAAACCCGTATTTCATACACGGGTTCAGTTTGAGATCTGCCTCTAATTAGAACTAGTCACCGCCTTATCCGCAATCAGTCCAACATCCACCTTGCCCTAAAATATAACTTGTTTGGTGCAAGAATTAGATTAAAATATGAAAAGAGATAAATTTTATAAGCAACAATTAATTTAAAATAAACAAGAAATATTTTTATATAAAAAAAGATAACATTTAATATTAAAAAGATTACTGTTAAAATATAATATTTTTTCTAGGTACCTGTATTCTGCATAAAGCAGAATACGCAGAGGGAGCGTATTAAACATCGTCATGCTCACAGAGCGCTTAATTTTCTGCATATCCGGAGGTCATTGTTACCAGAGCGATTGATTTTTGTTAAATTAAAATATATATATCTATATTATTTTCTATGCATCTTATAATATTAGAAATGTCGTAAATACAACACAACCTAGCATTATATTTTACCAAAGGTTCGACGAAAACAAACCAAAAAGTATATTTACTACAAAGATATATAATATATATTATAAAAATTATGTTATTCAAAAAAAATTAAAATAAAATAATCTCCCACACAGTCAGTCTATACAAAAAAAGAAGCTTAATCAAAAGCTTTATACCCGTTCCCCTAAAAGCTCATCAATTAAGCATATATCTAATTAGATATAATTACCTCGTCACTTGCACCACAATCTCACGAATGACGGAAAGGAAACATTACTGTCCAAAGAAACTTGAGCTTTTACTGTATATTCGTCTTGTATTTCTATTTCAGATTATTCAAGAAGATGGCAGGTCTACTTGAATTGGGTGAAATATCTTTGATTATCGACACGGATTTTCATTGACACAGGTTGTTACTCTATATGAATTAGATATTGATGGCGTAATTCATTTAAGATATAGATATTATTTTTTTGGTATTTTTATTTAACTGAGAATTTTAAAATGGTTGACTTTTATAAAAAATATAGCCTTAATAAAACTACGCAAAAACAACGAGAGACTTATACTCATCTAAAATATAAAACAAAAAAGTTTGTTTGGTTGACGGACGGTCTTTATCACTATCCTTACTTTATGTAAACGGGGGTCGAACCTACAAATACTGTGTTTTAGAAGAGTGACGCTTCCCTACCGCACCTCGATAGCGGGATATACATTAACGTTTACTCAAGCATCGACTCCATTTTGTGATAATATATTGGAAACCTTCACAAAATGTCGGACGCACATATGCTTAAAATGTCGTGATATTTCTGTAAAGGTCCCTGGACGCCCAACCTACATAAAATCCTATTTGAACGTCGCCGTCGTAGAGCTGAGCTAATGCTTAACGCATTCTCAATTTTAAAATATATCTAGAATTTAAAAATATATGTTATAAAGAAAATAAAAATATCTATGAATTAAAATTATACATCCAGGTGTCAAAAATTACTGTTCTTGGCTTTCAACTCGATTTCAAATATTTATTATTTAAATGAAAATAATCTATTCCCGCCACTGAAAATCAATCAAAAACGAAATTATTTCTTTATATTGGAAAAGGAATAAGTTATCATAAACAAACAAAACTTTATATTAAAAATTGAGTAGGCATAGCCTATAAAAATAAAGAATCTTAATCGCATAGTAATTTAAAAATTATTATTAATTATCTTGAAAAATGACTAAAACACGTAAAGCTTATAATAAAAGTCGCTCGTTGTCCGCTAGAACTTAATTTAATCGAATGGAAATCGAACCCACAACCATTGCATTTACAGTCAGCTAAAATAAAAAAAAAATATTTACTATAGTGAGGAATATTCAATGAACCGTTGTACAAGGTACTCGATAAAACAAGTAATGGAGTACATTTTTCTAAATGTGTACGAATTTTTATATTTGGAAATTATCTGAAAAAAGTAAAAACAAAAGAGAAAAACTAGAATATTTTATACAGATAGCACTCATGTCACAAGTCTGCCGAAAATATAATGAGTAAACTTTTCCAATTATTATAGTTGGTGATAGTGGAAAAAAACTGTAGTAGAGTTGCGATCTACCTTTACTTTCACATTTATCTTATGGTATATTATATACGTTATAGTACAGTATAAGAAAATTGATAGCATCGTTGGTCGTGGGTTCGATTCAACGATAGGAAGTCGTATCCGAAATATAATCTATAGTACATTACCTGTTTTACATTACATATAATAAATAGTACATTACCTGTTAGCTGTACAATAGAAAAAGAAAAGCAGACAAAACATATAGTATTACTAACTTCAATCCCTAATGTCCAATTTAAATACACACAACAACAATCCCACGATATTCTAAACTACGAATAGTTCCAACATCCAAAAACGAATGTTAATTCGCATTTGCACTTTAAAACTACTTTAGAAGATCCCCCATGAAGTTTCCAAGTTCGACAACCGGAATTAGTGTAAATTAATATTCCAAACAGCGGGACTGCCGTTACAATTTAAATTATATTCAAAATATAACTAACTATACAGATACGAAAGATCAATCTTATGGCACAGATAAAATATACAGTGGCAGAAGGGAACAGAGTAAAAATTGCTATGGCACTTTTTTTGCTGACAAAATTGGTTGATTGTTAAGAAAAACACACGGGGTAGTTGGTCGGGGTTTGTAATGCAATTAATATTACTCTGCGAGTTCGAGGGGGCCTATATTTTATTGTGCCGTCAGCGGTAATGTAATTTAATTTATTTGTGTGAGCGTTCATTTTAAAAGGTATTATTATCTGTCGTTGCGGACCTATGAAATTATTTTTCAAGAAAATGTCGTTAATGTCGGGACAAATATTCGATAAATATGTTATTTTGTTGATATTG
Source organism: Heliconius aoede (assembly GCA_037355905.1). NCBI lineage: Eukaryota > Metazoa > Arthropoda > Insecta > Lepidoptera > Nymphalidae > Heliconius > Heliconius aoede. Next base: position 1,062,758 of record JBAIZZ010000321.1, on the reverse strand, counting down.
GTAGGATGCTGCAAATTACGTGAGGTTGCCTTACGTATAAAATATAGCAACATTGTACCCTAATACAAAAAAAAAGAAAACAAAAATATGCTTTCCAAAACAATCCTAACATAAACTTAACTATCTAAACTTCTTTACTCAACTAAGTAATCAAAAAATTGCCGAAAAACGGCACTAGCTCATAAAAAAGACAAAGTATAATTAACAAAACATACAGAAATGAACCGAGAAGAAGTGCGGTGGCGGAATCTAATTATTTCTGCCGCTATGACAGCCCGCACTTTGGTGCGTCCAACATGGCGGCCCGAAATGAACCACAGATAATAGAGCCAGAGAGAACGTAAATGCATGTATTGTAGAAAAAAATACGTTAGCTATGTGAATATAATCTGCATAAAATAATCTTTATATCTGTATAATAATATATACATTAACATATATATACATTACCAAATGCTATCGAGTAATTTTTTTCAGATATTGCTTATGTAACATAATGTCTAATTTCAAAAATATTTCAAGAACATAACATTATGTCAGAAAAAATATTTACAAATTAGCAAAAAAAACAATTTAAAGAATAAAGAGCATATAATATATCAATTAATTTAAAGTTTAATATTTTAAAGTAAAACATCCATTCCTAACCGATCTAAAAGTATGATTACATTAGATAGCAATACTATTTAACAACGTTACATAATAATAAAAGCTTCTACCCTTTTCAAAAAAGAAAGAGTTTACAAAATTTCAGCTTTCCAATAAAATTTCCGTACAGCTCGTCTGCTCTATGCACGTTAAGTCTATGGAGCGATGTCAACACAATATTATGAAGCGACACAAACGTCGACCGACGGTAAGCCTTCGTTCTCTTATTTATATTTAGACAAGAAATGTAGCACCAGGAAATTAATTTTCATTTTTTCCACTCTGAATATTATACGTTCGGTATTTTATACGTTCAGAAATTTCAGAAAAATATGGGTAATGGCTATAAAGTGACACGTATAATGGTGGAAAAGTTTTATAAAACACTTTTAATTTTAGACAATCTATTGAAGTTCGAGTTGTGGGTTCGATCCCACTTGAAGAAGTGAAATATTTATTTACGTTTATATTTTCAGTTCTTTGCTCTGGTGTCGAGGTAAAGGGCGGCGATGAGTTCAACACGCAATGCACGCAACGGAGTATCTTAACACTAGGTTCCGTTGCCTACCCTGCTGTGTGCAGGATACAGCGTGAAGCTTATTTGATTTTTTTTTATTGAAGTTCATATAATATAATTTAATTTATTACTAAACTAGTGAACCACACGCGGCTTCACCCGCTTCCTGTTATTGTTATATTATAAGCAACGTGTGTTGCATTAAAGCATAACGTATAACGTATATCGATTAGAAAATTGGTATTTTAGATACTAGTAGATATTTTACTCGTAGTGATGTTGTTTATATTTATAATGGCTATACAAAGTTAAACACAAAACCTCTAAAAAGGCTGAAAGAGGAAAACGGAGTGATAATATCAAGAGCATCTCCCTACAAAACCACTGTTTTGTTATATATATATATATATAGCCCATAATGTAAACATGTAAACACGTTCATTTTTCATAACACTTGTCTGCCTTTATTGAACGTTTAAACATACTGGCGAAGTCACTCAATATGCCACCGTTAACCATTAATATGTATAAGCGTCACTACCTATCACCTTAACTTGCCTTCGAGCTTAAAATTTATGGCGGAGAATATGTGATGAAGGGCCATAGCTCAGTGGATTTATTAGTCTTCTAGATTAGATTATTGAATACGTCGTTTTTTACCGAACCCACCAACTTATGATCGATATATCTGTACTTTCTTACTATAGTGCACAAAATATTGGGCAGAAAGATAGAATTCAGAATATATTTTACATTTTTTTTCCATTATTTTATGAGAAACCTAGACAAACTATTGCATTTATTATAATTAATTGCATTTCATTCTACATTTGAGGCACATTTAAGTTGATTTTGTAAAGAACCATATTAAACTAGTATATAAAAAGTAAAACCAAAGAAATACACGCGAAATCCTTAAGATAAAACAAAAGAAAACAACTAAATAAAATAAACAGGATATCCGAAAAAAAAATTAATTTAAAAATTCAGTGTTAACTTGCAAATTGAATTGTTTTGCCCGAAAAAAAAAGCTTTCGAGTGAGATGTTCCAGGCGGTGGCCGAACAGAAGTCGTTTGTAAGCGGGGCACGCCTAAATATTTGTTAACATTCAGAAATGGAAACAACAGGGTATTTGTATCTTCAGAGTTCAGGTTAATGCCGTTACATTAGTATGCCGTCTACCGTTCATTTGGTGCGGAATCCAGGGAAGATGGATCGCCGAATTAGGTTTAAATTTTTGAGTTTAGTTGGTTGACTTTGTTGTAATGTTATGTTATGTTGTTGTTAATTGAAAAATTAACAACCTACCTTGTTGTTAATTTTTCAATTAACTTTGATAATGTTGTAAAAGTTGAATACTTTTTTAATTTGCACGATTTGACGGTACTTCGAAAATTATACGTTTTCTAAAAAAAGTCTTTTTTTTCTTAATTGTGGAATGACACTAAAAATGTCAAAAATAATTATAGTTGTATTCTATAAAGTACATTATTTTATGTTTCATGAGGAAATGATTGTAAAGATTAAGTTATTTTTTTTTTGTCTAATATTTAATTGTACATAGGTACAGCTTCTAATCGTAATAATGTAGTGGTAAACATTCTGAAACTTTATTTTCTGAAGATTTAGAACAAACTCCAATTAATTTATGTATTTAATTCCGATTTAATAATAGATACTGACTGATAAAATATTGTAAGTAAATGATTTAAATATAGTGTTAATGAATATAAATATGTAATTACTAAACGGTTAAAGCTATTGAAAATAGCTTCATCCTTAATTTCTCATTCATTGACTTAAAAATTGAAGGACTGTAAAGTTTTAAAATAATATTAATTTTATATACCGTTATACGTTCAAAAGCGTTTTATTCACTTATTGTTATATATGGTTGAAGTTTAATAAATAACTATCAAAGCTATAAAAAAAATCAAAATATAGAAATAAAACCCCCTATAAACCCAATTAAGGCGACAGATGTATTGTGTTTTATGATAAACGGTATAGCAACTAAGTAAATCAATAATGATCACTTAAACCAAGGTGTAACACTGAATGCAGTAATACAGCGGGTCACTCACTCTCTATCGAGGGGTTGAAAACGTCCATTAGTCGACTGCATTTTACTAACTAATTATGGGGGGTGAGATTTGAGGGAGGCTCGGAATTTTTCTTTGTTACCGTATCAAATGCATTAGCGTTGGTGTAGTGTTACAGTGTACATTCGTGGTCTCTTTGATAGGATAGAAGGTTTTTGATATCTACTATACAATCTGTTTAGATGAATTATTGAATTTAAAAAAAAGTCCATGGTCGTTGTTCAAATCCGATATATACAAATTTATGTAACTTTACACAAAGTAAAATACAGATTTCATTCATTCATTTAATAGTTCACAAAGTGCTTGGGTGGACTATTAATCGTGGGTGGATTATTATGAATCCATCCACACTATTTTAAGAAAAAAAACTTGAAACCCTATTTCTAGCTCTTACAAATTTTAGAAATTTTTCATCTCACAGTCACTGAAACTGTCGTGGTGCAACGGCACAAGCGTGTGACTGTAACGCGACAGTTGTGGGTTCGATACCCGCTCGAGGAAGTGAAATACTTACGTCTATATTTCCATTTTTTCGCTCTGATGTCGAGGCAAATCGCGGCATTGAGTTCTGCCATTCAACACACAATGCCTCCAGAATTCAGCAGAAAGTGGGAAACGGAGTGTCTTAACACAAGGTTCCCTCTGCCTAGCCTGCGGTGTGCGGGATACAGCGTGTAGCTGATTTTTTTCTTCTCACTTCTTGTAAAAACCGACGTTTCTTTCATTTTTAGGAAAGAGAAATTTACAGAGAGAAAATTATATAAATTTCAATTCCATTTATAAATTACATATACAAACCTCCAAGAAACATAAGCAAAATGAACCTTTAAAGCAGTACAAAGTACAAACTTATTTAATAAAGCCAGCCCTTCGCATACTCGAATAGTGTTCATTCTGAAGAATTAAATTAACGCCTGCTTCCACTCGACTTACGACTCCGAAGTATTGACGTGTGACGTTAAATATTATTTTGTGAATTATATGAATCTGTATAGATATTGTAGAGCTACAGAGTTTGTTTGGTTGAACGCGCTAATCTCAGGAAATACTGGTATGAAATGAAGTAATATATTTGTGTTGGTTAGTCGAATTATCCAGGAAAACTAAGCTGTTTTTGACGATTTCATTCTTTAATCCAATGACTGTATATACCTAGAATAGTTCAATGTCTGTAGGTTAAATTCGATTTCAGCCTAAGAAAAGATATAGTTGCGCGGCAAAACTGAAGGCCGTACAAAAATAGAATGTATTTTTTAAGATTTTATAACATGAATATAGAATATAATATATTTAAATGTATTAAAACATAAAAACACATATATTTGAAAATACATTTGACTCTGCAAGTTCCAAAAGACGCCTCAAAGCCAAAGGTCATTTGATAAAACCAACAACCCTAAATAAACAAACTCCTATTTGATTACTGAGAAATCACTTTAAATAAGCAAGTATTTCTAACTTATTTTTGTGTTGTTTTTAGTGAAACCTAAACTAGTCATTTGAAGACTTGGTGATTTGGACTATCGCTTTTCTTGCTTTAAAAAGTTTTTTTTTAGACATAAGCCTGCTATTGTTAATTTACGTTTTATTTTCCTAAATTCTTTTATGTGTATTAAAGAATACTGTTAAAGGTATCTTAGATTCTATTACTATCATTGATATTAGAAAATATCAATTCTCATAAATGTCTCTAGATGTTTTTAAAACTTTTATACTTTACCCCGCATACAGTAGGATAGGCAGAGATAATCAAATGCTAAGTCTCAGTATTTGATTGAATTGAAGACTGTAAGTCTTCGTTTACCGTTAGAGGCAATGCGTGTTGGCATCGATAGCCCGACAATTATAGTAATGTTTACAAATGTAAAGATTTAATAGTTTATAGAACTAATAACAAAATGGACATCAAAATATACCATTTACAGCTTTTCAAAAAATAAATAAATAAATCCACTCAGCAGAGTAGGCAGAAGGGATCTAGTGTTGAGACACTCCGTTTCCGCAGCTTTTCCTTAGTTAGAAAACCAATCAAAACTAGTTATAAGGTATAATCTATGTAAGCGTGTGGCATCTGTCCTGCCCTGCACAGTACTTGATTAATGAATGGCCACCCTATCAGATTGTTACAAGCGGGGTTCAACTCCCACTTGATGTCGGTTTTCAAATTTCCTTAATTATAAGGCAACGTTTCGACACCCCAGTTCGGGGATCGACTTCGTTAGCAGAATGAACGTAATTTCTCTCAGCAAACTGTAGGTGAAGGATATTCGTCACCTCTGATTGTGCGTTCTGCCTAAATAAACTCTTATTGACTGTTTGACTCTTATTGAATGTGTACAGTAATTATTGGAATGTATTCGAGATTAAATGTCAACGTTGAGCTTGAGGTCGGAGGCTTGTTTAATTTGAAAATAATGTTTATTAGTTTGTTCTTTTCGTTTTGATTGTAAAATTACTCCTATTACATGAAAACAAGAAGTATAGGTTTAAGAATCGAATGGTAAGTAACGGTATAAATGTTAAATGAGATGCTGTCATTGTTGAGATTTTTTTATTTCTATCTTCTTGTTAACTCCCTTAGAAAAAGTACCAAACATACCAAATGGAAGTATTTGTAAGTATATTTGCCCTCGAATGAGGTTGAATTCGTTATGATGCATGCCTACTTTCCAATCTACCAAAATTTAAAATCTATTAAGTTATCCTCCGGTACAATCATAGCAAAGATAGCCAAAGCTCCTGATTTATCTGTCTGCGCAGTTTTACTCGAGCTAATGTGATTATAACCTGTAATCGCCGCTGCCATGTGCTCCCTCCAGTCCCGATCCCAAATGAATTGTTCTAACGATGTCGTTAGTATGGGAGTTTGATTAAAAACAAAGTCGTGTTAAATGTACCGACGAGTCTTAATTTTCTTTAAAAACAATATGTGTTTATGTGTTTACTAATTTCTATTATTGTGTTTAACTAATTTAGCAAAATATGAGTTCATTTATAAATTAAAAAAAAAATTCAAAAGTGAACTATCTGATAATTTAGAGCTTAATGCTTAAAAAAATTATTGAACTCGTGAACTTATATTCGCTGAAATAATAAAATAAATAAGCACAAATATGTAGATATCTCTTATAATAATAGTTATATATAAAAACCCACCATGTTAACCGACAAAACAAATCAAAATATTAAAAAATAAACAAAATGGCGACACAGGAAGTGTCTACCGGATATTGGCAGCATTGAATATTCTATTTTATATCTACGTTAATTATCTTTTGAATACGCTCCATTGCGTGTACTCCTGTTTTTGTTATATTTCAACTGTTTCAGGTTGGTTGGTTGGTTGGTTTATTTCGTTCGAGCAAAGCAAATATGTGGTGTAAATTGAATTTCCACTTATACATAATGGTGTTATATATATTACGGTATGAGGAAACGCGACAGTGTAAATAAAATAATTTTAAAGTAACTAAAAAGTTAAAGAACAAGAAATGTAGAGGGACAAGTTTGCATGACTTTTGTTGCTCAATTGACACATACCTGTTTGGCGACATTTGTGGACATCTCACTTAATAACTAATATTTTGATGTTTTCGTAAGAAAAAAATAGAGCTTTAAGCTCCTTCATATACATTTTTTGTGAAACTTCACTTTATCTCTACTTTCTACACAATTATATATTAATGAGTTAAGCCCACATTACCTCAGCCTTGTTTTCTAAAAATAAAGATATTAAATACAAAATAAAATAGATTTTTTTTATTTCATTCACAAAAATACGTATAACATAAAAAACATAGAAATATATATACGTAATAAAAGTATATAAATGGGGTATTATTGATCCAAGCAATCTCTTACCGACAACCATTAGTAAACACTTTACTAGTTGTAAACATTATATATATAAAGTATAAACAAAGCAACAAGATATAGCTGATTTAATGAGCTAAAATACAAAATTATATTATTATTCGTTTTTTTTATTAGAAAGAGCATAAAAACCAATAAGTATTATTGAATGTTATTCAAATATAAAAGAATGTTGAAAAATCGCATAGAATCTATAATTTAGTTCGATTTTCACGATTATATCGTTATACAGACACGTTATCTTACTTTTAATTAAGAACCGTGATACAAATAAAAATATAAATGTTAATTGGTTGTGAGAAACAAGAAAAATTGTATAATTTTATATTTTTTGTTTTTGAATTATAGTATTAATGAATAAAGTTTCTACCTACGGTCTATTGTATTGTTTAATCATTATATGACGGATTTGCCAATTGTTTTTATTTTTCATTTTATGTAGATTTTTATCGATATTAATTCGACATTGATAAAAATTCTTGTGAGTGGACTAGCGGAACTTAATGCTGTGTTAAATAACGCCTTACAACTTTACCTGAAGCTGGTGACCAACATTTAACATTCCTTTCATTAACTATCATCTAGATATCATCAATTACGTGTACAGTCGGAAATGGCTGCATCACTACATCTATTGAGTTGCAGTGGGGTTGTTTCTGGCCATTTCGTTTAAATTGCTGCTAATGTTACTAATACTAAATTTGAATCTACTACTACCTTCATGGAATAACTAAGTACTATACCACAGTGTAGTTTACCACCCACGTAAACCCGCATGTATACCAACGGTTACAAACCACAACATGATTTTTATAGCTTCTTAGCGGTGTCAAGTTGCCATAAACTTGCCTTTTTTTTTTGCTACTGTAACGAATTTCTGTGTTAATAATAATAATAATGGAATACAAACACGAGGCCAGCCATGGCGTAGGGGCACAAGTGTGTGACTGTAAACGCAACAGGCTGTGGGTTCTATATCCACTCGAAGAAATGAAATATCTATTTTTATTAAATTTATACTTTCATTTCATGTCTACGACTAATAACAAATAATAGAGGTGAATATTTAATGATTGTCATATTGATAAATGTAAAAAAAAAAAGTTTTTTTTTCAGCTTCACGCTGTATCCCACAAACAACAGGGTAGGCAGAGGGAACCTCGGTGTTAAGACACTCCCTTCCCCACAGAGCGAAGAAAAATGGAAATATAAACGTAAAGAAATATTTCACTTCTTCGAGTGGGAATCGAACTCACAACCGTCGCGTTTTCGGGCGGCACCCTTGACCACTGCGCCACGACGGCCTCAAAAAATTCTAAGTCATACACCGTTATTACTCGTATACCTACGTACACGCATAAATTATTATTGGGACTTAATTTGGACAGCAAAATGACTAAAACCTTCCATTTTCTTCACTACAGTAAAAATATATTCTCTTCATAACAAGATTAATCCCATAAAAGCTAAATCAAGTCACTTCAACCGTACAAGAGTCTAGGAGATTAAATGAAGAAAGGAAGGAAAACATGGTGCATTTTTATATCTTCAACACACATACCTATTGATTTACTCGCATTGTTGCTTCTTTTGTCGTCACAATTTTTTAGGACGTATTTTGGAAATTGGGAAATATTGGTAGTAAGTTATGAGTGGAGAAGTGAATTTAATTGCCTCGAGTAGGAATCGAACCCACAAAAATCTCTTTAACGAACGAACACCGTCCATAAGACGCAAACCTGCACCATGCTAGAGCGATGGCCTCTAATGTAGTCGAAGAATTCAAAGCTTGTTAAAATTAAAGTTGAAAATCTTTACTACCGATAAAATATTGTAATATATGTTTTCGATTGATCCCTTTAAATGCTCAAACGCTGTTTACGATTTCGTGATAAAATGCAAGAAAGGGGGATTACTTAAAGTACTTAAAAATATTCTAAGACCTTAATATGTATTATAAATTTTAATTAAAATTGTTATTTATAAGGGTTATGCTTTACTACTGTTAAGAATATTTGACTTTGAATATGTTTAACTGAAGGCGATTATTGTGGCTTTAAATTTCACTTTTCCTTTTCTGTCTCTTCTATCTACGAAGCTTAAGTACATAGGAGAGTATACAATTCAATAATTATTTTTATTATCATACTCTGAATTTGAAATATCTACAAATCGCGAAATATTAAATGGTGTAACTCAACGCCGCGTTTCATCTTCAAATATAGTAACAATAATTTACTATTCCCGTAAAGTCCAATATAGTGCCGGTCACGTATTCAGGTCAGAATAACTAATTATATTTAGCAAAATATTCGTTAAAATATATATTTTGCGTACAAACGCGATGTGTCGAAGTCAGATTTCCGTTCTCCATACACCGGAAATGGCTCGATGTATCGGCTCCATAAATCTCACCTTGCTTTAATGCGAGTGTAAACGCTATGGAAATTGTGAATGTCTTTTCATGTTTTCGTGTTATTTGTGGTCTTTTTTTGATGTAAATTTATGATTTTGTATAATGTTGCTTTTTATTTTCATTTTCTTGGTTTGGTACGACAAGTACAAGGCATAGCATTTTACAATAGTTTTACCTAAAAAAAACTTATTTTATTTTAAAATTTAAATTATTTAAAATTATTTTAGTGTTAATATTTATTAAATATTTGTCACAAAAATGTACTTAGCAGCGCAGATGCACTCGATACACATATCAACGTTAGTATTTGTAAAATTTCTTGGATTTAATTTAAAATTTACTACTCAACGGGGAAAATAGAGATATCCACTAAAATAAAAAAAAATACAGAAAATCTCCCAATATATCCCAAACTGTTATTTTCCGCACAATCTGCTATAAAACAATGAGTACAAATCAACGTCCATACATTATGTACACATTGTTCCCATAAGGTGCGTTTAATATCTAATTATTTGATGAGAATTTCCTCTTTTGAAGCCAACCGATAGGCGACTCTAACACAAGTAATTAAGATTCAAATTAAGTTTAGACATAAAGGCTCTAACAGACTTTCGGTTAACGTAGCAATTCGATTCGCATATGGCCTAAAGATTAGTGTCACATGTGTTCATATGAGCTGCACATTAGAATAGTATTATGCGATCATTAATAGAATACACAGCTGTAATAATGTATGACTAGTTTAGTTATTTGAATCCATTTCTAACTAAAATTTTGATATTACAAAATCATCGAAGCCGCTATGACGCCGGGGTACAGTATTTGATAACAAACGCTGCGGTTTTAGCCTAGTTTCCCACTCAAGGGAATAAATTGTTTAGTCTTACGCGTACGTGGATAAAACGCAGATTTAATTTATAGTATATAGTAACTAATTTATTATTCCAATTCTATAACTTCGATTTGTATAAAATATATCTGTACTTTTCTTAATTATTTTACAAAATTATAATATTAACAATATAAATTTAATTGAAACAGCGCACATAATAAGGACACGCTATACAGACATACATACATACATCATTCGATATGAATATGTATGGATTAAGAATGTCAACATTAATACAAGCCAATATATTACAGCACAGTGATCTCCGCCTAACGAAGTTGTGGTGTGTTCGTCAAAGCTATTCTAATTTGCTATAAATTGTTCAAACGTATATATAACATTTTCATATTATAATTAACATTTCCATTTATCTATTAGTAATAATAATCAAGGAATTCGTTAGGTAAATCTTGCCTTAATTTATATTGTATTTATATCTTATATCTTATTTATATATATTTAGATCATGGTTTAATCTTCGATTTGTTATCTTATGGTGAAGTCAGCAGTATGTTATTTTAAATATAATTCTTAAATCTAATGGGTTTGTCCCAACTTAGCAAAAATCTTTCTTAATCGATAGAAAGCTAAGAACGACGGCACTTATAACTGAAGAAAAAAATTAAAATGGAATTGAAAAAGTTTAAAAATTGACTTCAAATAAAACTAAATACGTTCATGTCAACTGAAGGAACTTATTATGTACTATAAAAAAAAACCAAACACTATCAGAAGCTTCGCATACCACAAGTGTATGAAAAAAATTAAAGGAAAAAAAATGAAAAGTTGCACAACCACAGCGAGATAAACCGGAAATTACATCAAATAACGCATGTCACTCGGAGATATAGCAAAAAAATATATAAATTTCTGACATAAATATACATCTGTGTGTGACGTTTATACTTTGTAAGGAAATTAAATGTCTTGTATGCGGACAAGGCGAGCTACACTATTACAACCATACAATTTGATGGTCTTAAAGATTCTGTGAAATGAAAATAATATAACATTAATTAAGTCCTCATTTTTGAGATGTTACCTACATTTTAGAGTAACGACAGTGCTAACTTCTTGTTTGAGATCCAAGATACTTTATGACACAAGATTCCCTCTGCCTAATCTGCTATTTGCATAGTGCGAAAAACCTATTTTAGTCCTGCTTTGTTTGCCTAGTTTTTTTCGAAACTAGCAAATTTAAGAATATTTTTAAATATAACTTAAACCAATATTTCATACAAAACACCATTAGTATAATATGACAAACATCCAATAAATCCGAGTAAATGATTTTATTATCCAAACTCTGCTTGGGTTCAATAATGTTCTATTGTTCTAAGCCTCAATGCATTTCTATGATTGATGACTTTTTATTAGAAATAATAATAGATCTGATTCTTTTGTTGGCAATAAAGGGTATGATGAAGGGAAAAAATAAAGAATGTATGATAAAAATAATTGATAAAGACCGATTAAAAATAAACAAAAGCTGTGGCCTATTTAAGATCGTTCGCCGTTAGTTTGAAAGTTTCTAAAAAATATATTAAAAATATATGGCAATACTAATGATGTGTGGGGTATAATTTTTTTTTTTAAATTAATAAAATTTCTATTATAATGAAAAACAAACTTGTAATTGCAACTTTGTTTGACCTTCACTTCTAACTTATTTAGCCTTGAATGATGATAGAATCCACAGCCGTCGCGTTTTCAGATATGTTTTCCCACACCATGATGGCCTTTACAATGAACTTTTCTTAGACATCTGTACATATGTTATTATTGTATTATTGTATATATCTGTACTTATGTTTCCATTAACAACAAGTATCCCCTATAAATTAGTTCAATACGTATTTAATCTGAAATGTAAATTTTGAAACGAGGAAAAATAATGGGAAGACAGGAGTGAGAATCATTATACGTTTATTTGTACAATAGACGATTAAAATGCAGGACTCCTTCCTAAGCGCTGTGATTGATTACATTTGAATTTTACATTGAAACAAAAGTCATAATGTTTTGACATTAATTGTCATAAAGACATCTTAATTAACTTGGATAGCTCTAATATAACTTCGGATAAATGACAACTTCTAATTCTGCATGTAGGAGGGTAGGTAGAGAGAACTTGGTGACCTATTATTTAGACATTCTGTTAAGACCAGACCTGACTACGTTACCAGAGAGAGTAAAAGAAAATATTTAATATTTCATTTCTTCGACTGAGAATTGAACCCGCAACGTTTCGCGTTTACAGTCGCACGTTTATGCACCTGCGCCACGAGTGCATCATGCAATTTAAGAATCTATATTAAATAAAAGTAGAAATGAAAAACAATACACACTAACTATTTAAATAATTATAAAAGCGTCTTCCTAAAAATATCCCGTATATATAAGCAAACTAAATTCTTTAAACTAAACTCTTTAAATGTTTCTATCAATATAGGCGTTGGCTTCGTTACCGATACTAGTCGAATCCGAACGTGGAAGCTATCAATCATACCCAATGTCTCCCACGATTTATCTTCTAACCCGTATATTAAAGGGAAACGAATTTACAGCCTACCCACCACTCAAGCGAAATAGCCTAGAAATCCACACAAAAATACATCTTGTATTACTGTACGAAATACTAAAATAGCTTGCGAGCTTTTATAAAAGTTTTATATTGTTCGGCACAAAAGCTGGTGGCTTGCGTACGAATAATTCATATTATGATACAAGGTAGGAAAAAATATTTCTGTTATGTTTATTAAGATTTCTGTCGGATTAGTTGACGTCCGTGCCGTCACCGTCTGAAATCTGTGAACAAAGGCGTTGATTTTGTTTAAAATTTGTGGCGAAACTAAGATGTAACTTTGTAAGTTTCACGTTTGTCAGTTTGAACGAGTTGTAAGCTTAACTAGGGCTGACAGTTTATTCTTATGATATGGTTATTTACGAGTATATGATAGACATTGGTTAACTTTAAAATTAAACTAAAAGAGTTTTGATTTTCTATTGAATTATATTTCTTTTTCATTTCAATAATTAAATCAAATTATAATGATTTATAACTGTTTGAATGCTTAAACAAAATGATAAATAAATTAATTAATATTCCGAATACATCTAGTATTATAAAACGTCGAATAAATATGAAAGATCCATCAGACAAAGGCACTAAAACGGCGCAGACACATAAAAAAGTTGAAAAATCTGATACCGCTAAAACAAAACAATAATCTGGTTTATTCATTTATGCGCGCGCACCCGTACACCCGTACCGTTTCCGTTAAGGGATAGACGCAAAAACGAAACAATAGAAATCTAAATTGAACTCCGATCCGTGACAGCGTGGCCACAGTTCAGAGGCATTTATTGGACTATCAATCAAATTCGTCTGCGCTCAACATTCATCTTCCCCTTAAATAGTGGGGGGCCGATTCGAATCCAGTACGAGGGGACTGTGTGACAGACGTCGATTATTACAATATTTATGGAAGCGATAATTAATATAAATTTTATTTAAACACTCTGTATTACTTTAATATTTTGTTAATGATGACGATGAGGTATCTTTTGTTATATTATCTACAATTATATGAAAAAAATAGTAACAAAAAAGAAAAATTATCAGAAATTGTCAAATTTAGCTTTGAACCGTATTAAAAATGTAAAGATATTTGTTTGAGGCCGTCGTGGCGCAGTGGCACAATGGCGCCGCCCGTAACGCGACGGTTGCGGGTTCGATTCCCACTCGAGGAAGTGAAATATTTCTTTACGTTTATATTTCCATTTTTCTTCGCTCTGATGTCGAGGCAAAGCGCGTTGAGTTCTGCCACTCAACACGCAATGCCTCCAGAATTCGGCAGAAAGAGGGGAACGGAGTGTCTTGACACCGAGGTTCCCTCTGCCTACCCTGCTGTGTGCGGGATACAGCGTTAAGCTGAAATAAATAAAAAAAAGATATTTGTCTAATGTCTAAGAAAAAACTTAACTTCACTATCGTTGAACAAATATAAGGGAAGTAGACAAAACACATTTTCTTGCAAATTTGATATGACGTGAGTGCATTTGTTTGTGTCGTAAAATTGTAAACCCGTATCGATTGATACGCATTCGCATTTCAATGTCGTTTCGAATGGGACATAGAATTATTGATGATGACTAGATTACGTCGAAAGGTCTTCGACCACATGACTGTGTTTTGAAATCTACCATCGAATCAAATAAAGAAAGTAACTAAAAAAATATTACAGTACTTGCTTAATATAAAATTTACTTATGAATTTAAAAAAATCAAGTAACCTCTATCTCGCAAACAGCAGGGTAGGCAGAGGGAACCTAGTATTAAGACACTCGGTTCTCGTATTTTCCGTCGAATTATGAAGGCATTGCGTATTGTGTGACGGAATTCAACGCCGTGCTTTGCCTCGACACCAGAGCGAGCGAAATGAAAACTTTATCATTTAAAGTTTTAATTATTTAATAAATTCTTAAGAAAACATTATACAGACATAATAAGGATTCTCCAAAATATGTATTTTCACACAAAAAACTGCACCGTTATATTATATTCATGGTATTCTACCTTTAAAATTACCATTCGTAAACGAACATTATATTTCTAAAGCTATATTTTACTTTCAAAAGTAATTTCACAATAAAAACTCGAGGAATGTATGCAAATTAGGATTCACAATCCTTTATCAAACGAAACGAGAATGAATTCATATACTGTAGAAGTATAGAAGTAGGTTGCACCCAACTGCACTGCACTGCACTGTTAGATGCAAGCCGCATACTTAATGATTAATCTACATATGATTATTGTGTATCACTCGGAAGCTGAGGCGGCAACCAGCTTCAGGTGGGGTGCCGGCTGACAAATAACGCGGTTCGGGACTAACTTAGTTTATAGTACAATTCTGGAGTATTTGATAAAGTTAATAATCCGTTGTACGTAAGTTCATTACGAAACTGTTTTAGATTGTTGATGATAAGGCTACTTACTATATGTTGTTTTTCGAGATAGAACTTACATTTATTTCTTCTCTATTTCTATTAATCTTTCATATGGGTGGTTATGACAAAACTAAAATATTTATTGTCTTCTTTCTCATAATATATTGTCGTTTCTTAAGCGACGGTCTCAAGCAAGTGTAAACGCAATTTTCGTGGGTTCAATTTCCACTAAGGGGACTTCATTTACTCGCTCGAGTATAAACAAGGCAAAGCGCACCGTTTAGTCCACCTCAATTAATTCCTAATCAAGCCCTAACTTAACGCCACTATTTTAAGCGTTAAATGGGATTTAAACTCACTCCCATCTCAAACAGCGAGACACGTTACATCTATTGTACAACTGCGTCAAAATATTCGAAAAGAATAAAAATCCATTGAGAATTAAATATACCGTTTACATTCTGACAATAAACACATTAGTGTCGTGAGTATTAATGTGGCGTGTCGTAACATGACTTAGTGCCCGTTTGTATACACGACGCTGCCTATAAACCTGTCTTGGATCTAAATTCTGCTTACATTCAAATACAAGGTCTTGCAGGACCATCGTGCCTTGAATTTTCTAAGTATTTTCAATTTACTGTTAGCATTGCATTTGGTTACGTTTCCGCATGCCTGACTTAACACCTGAATGTGAAAAAATATTTGTTTTTATATTACTTAAATAAAGTAAGTGAAGGTCTAACTTAATTTAATGATGACGACATTTTTTTTATCGAGTTTTCAAAAATAAAAATAAATATTAACATAACATTTTTGTTTTTGAGATATCGTTACAAAAAAAAATAACGTAATAAACTTTATAGGTAAAATATTTAACGTGCTATAATAAAGAAATAAGATAAATTATACGTATCATGAAGTCTTTAATTATATATATATATAATTAACTTTAACTTTAATCGAACTAAAAGCAACTAGTTCGAAAGATAAGCATCTTAATATTAAATATCTATTTTAAAGATCTAATTTAAGACGATGAAGCCGTTGATGCTGTAAGAGTTAGCGCTTCGCTACTTGCACTGTGACTATATATTACTTGAAGTGTAGACAATTCATTTTTCAAACCGGCCGCGGTCGGAGTTGCTGGGACTTTGGAACTTTTAGCAAAGTTGCCGTAAAGTTTTGATATTCGCATCCGTTCGACCGATCCCGTCTCGGTTAAATTCCATAATTCCACCGTAGGTTCGTAACTTCGTATATCTTTACGACTTACCGAATTTCACGAACTGTTAGATGGACATACTTATAGGTATTGAAAATGTTACACTTAGTTATTTGCTATATTTGTGTAATCCTTACAAAATCTGTATTAATAATATTTATTCTATCAAATTATATTATAGAAATTTTGTTAAGTTATTTATAACGGCGTAACAGAAAAAAAATAGGGAACGATAAAGTCCTTGTACGCTAAAATGCACAGAATAAGCCAAAGTATAAAACGTCTAAGAACTTTTCAAGTCAGTATGATAATGTGATTACCAGACTTCACGTCGTCATCTTGACATGTTCGTCTCGATACCGCTGCAGACTGTAATTTAATCCCGGGGAATGTATCTCAGACCGCAATGGCGACGGAAGTCGGTGGGGTAAGCAGTGTCTAGTGGTTAAGTCGTCTCACAGGGAGGTATTTTGGGCCCAACATTGTTCTTTTGTGACTCTTTGTTTGCGACTTGATTGTGCAATTAGACTGTATAACGTTCTTTATTCGTGGATATTTTCTCATTAATAGATACATGGTAATATATTCTGCAGACATATGGTGTATATTATTACATTAACTTTTGCTCTGTTACATTTTTCTTGTAATGTGATATAGCTGAAAATGAATTAATTTAGTTAAGGACGTTACGTTCATAATGTGCGTCCTTTGAAGATCACACGTCTAATTACTGTATAGTAATTAATTTACGCTCTGCTGGTTGCTGTAGCAACTTGGTATGTGAATTCAAGTGAATAACATCTGCTCCTTGCTCTATTTAGAGGTTGTTCTAGTTTTTAATTCAAGTTTAATTTCATTTTATGTTTTCAATTTACTTTATGTTTTAATTTTTAACAGATTTTAAATGTAATTTAATTAAATATATAATTATTATTATAGTTTCAGTATACCTGGAATCAAACAAAATCATACGTTAAGGGTGAATCTACGAGGTGTTAGAAATTTAAAATATTTTCTGGTTCACTAGCGTTACCCACATATGGCGCTCTTTGTTGAATAATGGAATAAGCTCTAGCGAATATTCTCCTAGGATTTTGAATTTATTCAGATCCGACGATATTAGATTTAGGTAAACAGAAATATTATTTATATGAAACTTTGTTAAAACGTTGGAAGAATATTGTTTACATTTGAAGTTACATTTATTATTTCATTTATTGTTTTACATAAATATATAACTATAATAAATATTAATAAAATGAAACAAAAAATAATAATAAAACTTAATGATTATTTTGAATAGAATTTAGTACGTCTTAATTTAATTACAAATATACAATTTTTATTTATCTCGACGGAATATAGGGAATAGAAATGTCTCAATGAAAACAGAGTGTCTAACACTAGGTTTCCTATTTCAATTTGCCTACCCTATTATATGCGGGATACAGCATGAAGTTAAAAAAAAATAGTACTTTTAATTATTATATAATAAATTTTCTTATTTACGTACCTTAATAAGAAAAGTTTATTTGATAATAGAGTGTCACGAGGGTGGAGTTGAGAACAAGGCGTTTCAAAACAAACACAATATAGGCCGGTAAGGAGTGGAATAATTTGAAAGCGAAATTATTATGGAATGAGGTTTGTCGAACTGTTTACTTTTGAACATTTCAGATTGTAACTTTGTATGTGACGATTCTGAGAATTATACAAATATATTATTAGTAAATATATAAATATATTTGTATTAGCAGCATAACGTTTGTATATGTAGCACCTACGAAACATGAAACAACATATTTTTTATATTAAACTTTCGGTATAAAAATAAAACCATAACAATTACTAAAAGTATTTATATGTTAAATGCCAAGACTCCACTCTCCTCGGCGTAACTCAACGCATCTTGCCACAGCACAATAATGGAAACGAGTCATTCCCTTGAATGCGAATCAAACCCACAACCATCGTTTTTACAAAGTCCCATTGAGCCACGACGTCCTCATATATGTGAAAACTAATACAAAATAGATACTCGAACGACGTAACTTTATTCAAACTATATTTGAGCTTTAACATGGCAAAATATTTCATATATCATGATTTCGACTTCGGCAGTCCTTTAAAGACGTCGTATTTACTGTCCTTTCGCATGGAAATCATGTTTTAGAGGAGAATGCGGTGTATATTCACTTTTATATTTGAATAAATATTTCTGTAGCTCCGCGGGCAGACTTTGAGATGTCTTGCTCTTATATAATTAAAATTATGTAGTGAATATATAGTGGTGTAAAGATATGAACTAACTAAGAATCTCATGTTAAGACAACTTCAGTGTATAGACACATTTATAAGTTCAAAAAAGATTAATAAATACAAATTCTTCGAAATCACAATATCAAAGATACTGAAGGAAGGTCACGTAAAAAGCATGAGGAAGGAGGGCTGGAGGATATATGAAGATGTTGATGACAGTGGACGAGGTGAAAGACGTATGCAGAGACGAGGTGAGAGACGTACAACGTAAAAAGTTATAAATTCTAAATAATATACCAGCCATTTTTCCCGTCAAGAAATATTAATAAAAAATCATATAAAAATAAAGTACAACAAGAAATTTGAACTAAAATAACAAAGAAAACAGACATAGCATCTATTTCAACTGAGAAACGCATTAAAAATATCACCAACGCGTACCCACTCGTATTATTCTAAACAAGTGCTTGTTTGAGATCTGGATGTAATTCACTACAGTAGTTTACAGCGCTCGTCACCCCAGCCTCTCTGTCTCCGTAAGGGATATCCCTTCTACAAAGCGACGGATGCGAAGATGTATTTGTTAGCGTTTGCTCGGTTAGAATATACAGTCATAGGTATGCAGTAGGTAAGTGAGTGGTGAATCTGAATGATCTGCTTGTTATAAGTCTTTGGCAGTTAAATCTTTGGATTTGTTGCTTCTTTGGCTTGTGGTTTGTGATTTTATGGGATGGAAGTTGGTAAGGATTTTTGAGAATATCAGTGATAGCTGAAAAAATTAATAAGCGATAACAAATAAGTAGAAAATTTAAATATTTAATAAATCTTCTATATTTTTTTCAATTATTTTCTCTAAATAAATGATGCAACAGCGTTTGCCTAAGACATATAAAGAGACTATTTTTTCAAGATCATCCATTATAATGGACAGATATAAATTTTTAAACCTTAAAAAATAAAAACGTACATGCAAATACTCGTAGTATAACTGCATTTACGCATAGCCTCCTGTCGGCTATCACGTAAACGTATCTCTGTTTTCATACAAATATAATAACACGGAGATCGATCCTCACCGATTTATTATATTCATTGTAGCGGCAAACATTTGATAGTTTTTTATCGCTGAAGCAATAAATTTCCGGTAACTGCATACTTTCAGTACGATAAATTAAATGGATTCGATCGGTTAACAAAGTAAATAAACTGATATCACCATCAGCATCGCATCCATGTGGTAATAAGGATTTGGTGAATATAGTTCTTTTGAATATTATATATAAATCAATGCCTATAATTTTTATACATTCTTCGGGAAAAATATGCTTAACTTATACATTTTTCTTGTAAGGAACAGGACAATTTAGAAATCAAATTCACATTATATCCTCGTTAGATCCAGTCAGCCAGATGAATCTATTAGTTTAGGTAGGTGCCGCTAATTCTTGTCTACTCGTACATTATTTACTTAATCTAAATTTGTATTTGCATACAACTCTGAGAGGAGAGCATTTATTATAGTTTACCAATATCACAAGAAACAAGAACAAGTTTCTAAATCAGCGTAACCATGCGCGTAACTTTGCCGGACTAATCCGGTTTCTATTCCAATTCAGACCGGTTGTAATCCGGTTCCAGGCGGTTTGAACCGGACTTTCGCAGGCGCATAAGTTCTACATAAGTGTACGCTTAATTTAAAAACTTTAGAAGTAATTTCTAATTGTTTAAAAGCACCACTAAACAATTGACAGCGTGCCAATTAAATAACTAGTACAAATCTGTATACATAGTACAAAAGAATGTCCAGGTACGGTATTAACGATGTATGGGAATAGAATGTAATCAACAAGTTTCAATGTAATCCATGCAGTTTTCCGAGTTTACAGATTTAAATTACCAAAAGCTGTAAAGCTTCTTGAAGTTGATACGTAGAAAAAAAATGTACAAAAAATGTTTATACAAATAATTCTACAAGTAAATTAACTTTAAACTCTTGTACTGTTTCATATACAGTGGCCAATATTCAAAATTATAACCGAGTAGTTATAGTTTCTGGGCTATCTGCTGGAAATTTGACTGAGATAAATTAACTGTTCTGACAGTTGATGTTTATACAATACACTTGAGTTTAACTTTGGATTCAGATAAAATATAGTTCGTGCAATGTTGTTTGTATTTCGTTGTTATAGTTATTTTTGACGTCGTCGTAGCGCAGTGATAGTGAGTAATTTACTTCACACATTGGTAGCGGATTTGAGTCCTTTTTTATTTGTTTTTCTTCTAGTGTTTTACAATAAAAGTTTGACTGACACTTATATGTTAACTTTTTTATGTTTTAAACAAAAATATTAAGAAACATAAAAATAGGAACATGACGGCACTTGAATCTACTCGAACTCGTTTTAGAAAACATATCTGCTTTACCACAATAGTGTAAACAAAAAATCTAGTTAATTCTAGATTAGCAGAATTTCCGCCGATGACAAACTCGTTTGAAAAATAGCCCACTTATTATGGTGCCAGTTTAATAATATTCTATAATATCATAAAAAAAAAGAAATACGTCACATGCAGCCACTCGTCCACTTGTGAGCGTCAAGGTAACTTAACTGATAAAATCGTTATTGCTATAGGTGTTTCATTAGATTAATGGTGCTTTTGAACATATCATTATATACAACTTAGAATAATTATCAGCTTTTTAAATTTATCATTGACTTTCAAGAGCTTAAAATGATAATGATTTTAAATTGAACGTTGTTATTAATCGACTTAAAAGAAATGGTTCTACGTTAGACGTCTATATTTTTTTAAACAATTTTTTAAAAAACCGATGAACATACTTGTACATATTCATAGATTTGTCCGTCATATAAAACTATACATAGAGTTCATTCTATTAAATTCTATTAATTTAAAATTATGTATATATATATAATTTTAAAATATATATAGATAAAGTTTTAATGTCTATTTTTGTTCTTATTTTAAACAATTTTATGTTATAATACATAAATACACTTAATTGTTTTAAATAACAATTCACTAAAATTAATTTGATTTTAAGACTTTCAGTAATTCTTTTAGTTTCTCTTTCGATTTTATTATCAGTTTGTTTCGTTATTATTTTATTTTATAGCAATTTAAGTAGTGTAAAGACACTCGGCGCTCCGCTTTAAGTGACGAAACTCAACGCCACACATACTAATTAACATATGTAAATGTTGACATTTAAGCGGTTTATACTATTAAATCTAAGATCGTACACTGGCCTTTCAAGATACCGTCTCAAGTGTAGCTATTAAATTTGAAACTATAATCTTAGCAAGTTCACGTCGTAGTGCAGAAACTGCCAACTAATTGGTTTATACCATGTAATTTATAAATACACCGACTACAATCCTACTAGGATAATTATCTTCCACTTTGTAATGGTTGAAGTCATTTTTTTTCTATAATAGCACGTTTCATACGCATTTCCTGTTTCATCTTTCATTATGTAGCTTATAAACAATGTAAGTGATTATATTTAACACTAAAAGCCTCTTAAGCTGTAGACCTCTTATTTATTTCATGATAATATTTTTTATAGCAATCAATAACCAATATTTTTTTCATCAATAAATACAAGTTATGACATCCGCATATGGTAGGGGACAGAGAAAACTGTCTTTCATACACAGCGGTATCGTACGTAAGAGGGATCCCCTCCTTAGTTTCTTCAATAATAATTAGAGTAGTAAAAAGTTATTTCATTTCCACTTATTCACATTTTATTAAGAACATTCCCTTAGAAAAAAAAAATGTTTAGATTTTGATTTATATGATACTTTAAGTTTATATCTCGGATTCGTCTATAAAGCTTTCATTGCAATAAAAGTTTGGATGAGAAAGAAAATTAAAGGTTACAATTCTGTTTACTGCCGAGCATTTTGGTTATTTCATAAACTCGTACAAACGAAGTTTCACGTAATCGCGTACATAAAACGAGTGGAATTATTTACAAAAGCACCTACTTGCTGATGCAGATTTGATTTTATTAGTGATAGTGTCTATTCTTGATATCTGCTTTGGTTTTATTATTTTCTGTGATTTATTATGATTGTGATGTTATTCGTCTAGTCTCTAGAGTATAGCACGCGATGTTTATTCTACATATAGCAATGTAGATAGCGATCACTTTAGCGGTTTTATCAGAGCAAGGAAATAAAAATAATTTATGTCTTGTTGAGTGGAAATGGAACAGACAACCATCAGTTTAGTCAGCGGCTGTACCGCTGCACCACAACACCTTCAACTTTTTTTAATGCCAAGACATTATACACAATGTTTCGACGCCCACAACTAAAATAAGATAACTTTATTTTTAAATGCATTATAATGAATCAACGTATCATGTAAGACATAATAATTAGTACCTCTAGTCTGAGGACCTATAAGCTGTTCCTCGTGCAGGGTATATTGCGAGTGATTGATAAGCTACATCTACTTGTTAGTATTTTAACACGCCTAATTCATTATTTAATGAAATGGAAAACTTATGTCACATCGGGAGCTTATGTCATGTCATATTTATTATCTTTCTTACTTTATATAAGTGTTTTACATAAAAGGAGTAATAATGGCCGCGTCTTCAAACTGATATATACAACATATAAATGTTAACAGACGAGACATAAAATGTCCATTCAATGACAAAAAATATATATTAAGTAACGTAGTAAATGTACTAGTATTTAATAATTTAATACAGAAAAACCCACAAAAAGTACCAAAAATGCATTTTGTAAAGCTCGCTAAATATGCTTTTAAAAGTACGTACGAAGTGTACGTGTACTGAAGGAGTAAAAATGCAGGCGGATTTTATCCAGCAATTCTACAATTGCAGTGAAACACTTTTATTAAGCTCCATACGTTACTGTCACAACAAAGTAAGCGATGGCCGCAGAGAAACCAAGATGTAGGATGCGAGTCCCTACCATCGATTCTGTTATACATTATTTATTCTACTACACTCGTGCTATAATATCATTTTATATAAATAAGTAGCAAAATTATGGCTAAATTTAGTTACTATGCAATTATTACAAATATATTCATAAAATTGTCAACGAAAACTGTCGTGTCTAATGAAAATTTATATATATTAATAAATATGATACAAATTTAACTATTATAATAATGAAATTCATTAAAATTTTAATGTTTATATTAAATAAAGATAAGCAACTCAATAATTATAATATTACAAAAACCACCAAGACATAAGGTTGAATACTTAACACAAAATACGATTGGAAAAAAAAAAACAATAGATTATTGTAATATAGAAAACACATTTATATTTAAATGTTAACGATTAATGTCCTACAACTAAATGAATCAACCTATAACAAACACAGCGCCATCTTAAACAGACATCCGGATGTTAAACGAGGTTTTACAAAGAGAGGTATATCGTTCCCTCGCTGCCACCTGACGTGGATCTGCTGCTACGTGGGACGTGCTGCTATTCCAACAAAATCAATAGGCGAGACATTTGAGCCCAAACCCGCTTTCAAATTCGCGGATAGCACTGAGCTCGTGAGGGTGTCGCTTGAAAATAACTTGTTAAATATTTTGTTAAGAATATTTTATCAATTTTTATAGTAAGAAGTTCACTTTTTTTTTATTTAAGGATACTAAGTAATAGTATGTTATGCTTATATATAGAATGAAGGAAAACAAACAAAAACGCAATTGAAACATCTAATCACGATTAAATGTAAGTCTTTTTCTATTAAGTCAAGCTCAATAATATCTTTAGTTATTTATTAATGTTAGACCTACAGACGAACACTTTGCTTATTTGTTTTTATCTTCACGCTGTATCGCGCAGGATAGACAGAGAAAACCATTTCACTCTTCTGAGTGGGAATCAAACCTAAAGCCATCGCGTTTATAGTCAGACACACTTTTCCATTGCGCCACGAAGTCTCATTTATTATAGATTAAATTATAATAACAGTTACTTATTCTTCCTATTACTTGTTAAGTTTAGTTTTCTTGCCAGGTTTAATTACAAATTATTAATTCAGTTCTAGGCCATATATCTGGAAGAGTTCCTTGTAGAGGTATGTAATGGATGCTGCAATAATTGATTCCACTGAGTGGAAGTCGAACTAACAACTATCACATATATTTATAGTGGCTGTTCCAGTGCGTCATTATAACTTGTAAATGCAAATAAAACTTTAAATTTAGATAAAAAAAATCTTATATTTTAAAAACAACAAAATATACACGAAAATATGATATGAGTATTTTTTATAAAAAAACAAGTTTAAACACACGGTAATTTGTATCGCAAATTGATCGAAAAATTAATGAGCAAAGTCAAACCCTTATTACAATATTTAAATATTATCATTTCACTAATTTATAGCGCCTATTAAATGTTTAATAAATAGCAGTTTAAAAACTCACGTTAATCTGCATTATCGTGAAAAGGCTTCAGAAATCGGTTTTTATTTTTGTTTGTTTTCGAATATTTATAAATAAATGTAAATGTCGCGATAGTGGCATCTATATGAGAACGGGATGGATGTGGGTTCAATTCCCATTCGGGGTAGTGATTATATTTAAAACATCCTCTTTTTTCAACTGTAGTGGACAAAATGTACAGTTCAGAGTTAAAGGAAAACAATGTTAGCGGTCTTTTATTCGATAGGTAAGTAAAAGACGAAGTAACCAATCACTATGTCAACAAAATGAAAATAAAAACTTCTTAAAATCAATCTTTAATGAGCAATGACATTTAAATTTAAACGAAATCAGTATCTTACTATCTTACTACTGCTATCTAAAAATATTACGCAAAAAAATATTGTTTAAAAAAAGCACACTTCCTGAACTCTAAACTAATCTTAGTTCCAAATTAGAGCGTATAAAGACTACTATAAAAACAAAAGTTAAACAGAAAAGCTTATTCCAAGTGATTCATTAAAGCTTACATAACGTGAGCTTTCAGGTTTACTAATTTTTAATTTATATAAAAATTCTAGCAATTTTAACAAGGTTTCCGAGCATGTACTCGTACATTGTACGTACAAGTTACTCGCGTGTGCATGTTAACAAGTACGCTGTGTCATTTCCATTCTGATTAATGTTCTGTGATCGCGTGTTTTCATGGTAAATTAAACAGACAGACGGACAGAACGGCTAAATACCTAATGTTAATACTATTTAGCTGGCGTCCAGTATAAAGCTTTGAATTTGTTATATTCGTAAATTGGACGGACAGGCGAAAGCTGGTGTATTGTTGAATAGTAGTCAATTTCCATTTACACCAGGAAATAAGATTTAAAATGAGATTTTTCGTTGCGCGAATGAAGGAGGAATATTTTTTAAATGTATCGTGTTATATTTTTGTTTTTAGGCCCTTTTGTATGGTGTCTGTTAATAGATTGTTTATTAAAAAAGCTTGCATTGTATTGCTTTAATATTTTAGTACTTAATTTCCACGGCCTGTAAAGAGAACGCGTGGCGTCGACTTCCGGAAATCAATATGACAATGTCTCGAATTCGAAAGAACTAAGTGTCTTAGCACCAGATTCTTTCTGTCTACCCTATGCGGGCTAAGTGGAAAACGCTACGGTCTCTTTATACTTTTTCCGCGTCACCCACAGTCGTCAACCCTTGCATGTATGCGTGGTATTTGAACCCGTAAATATCGCGTGCACCACATTGAAAAATATTTTATTTAATATAAATTAAAAATTTACTAAATAAATCTTATAATAAACAATTCAAAATACTAAAATTCCTTATTTATCAAAATGAAAAGAAAGTAATAATTGATCACATAAATAGTTTACTTTAAGCATTACTTACATTGTTGTACAAAAAAGTATAAATATACTGTAAGTTGGAGGTAATAATCCAAGGAAAAGCAATTTATTTAAGATTAATGACTATAATTAGTTTTAATGTGTAACGAAAAGTTTTTCATTCATAATTCTTGTCCAAGAAAATCACCACCGACCGCATTTACCATCATTTTTCTATAATAACTTCGTCGTATATTAACGTTATATTTAGCAATAAGCGGAAGCGTGGCTGTTTTGATTGACATTATTAAGGCAATTAATTCTCGAATGTACATTTTACAGATATTGAGTAGTAATTGAACTTATGACCAACTAAGCAAGGTCAAAACCAGGAACAACGTTTAGAAATAATAGTAACACATTGAAATATACCGCAAATATTATAATTTTGAGGCCTTTATGGCGCAGTGGGATAGTACCTAACTGTAAACATCAAATTGTGAGTTCAATCTCCATTTGGGAGAACGAACTATATTAATTTACCCATTCTAAGACAAATACACTGAGTACTGAGAGCTAAACGCGGGATAAAGCGTGAAAATAAAATAAAATCCCAACATAATCAACAGTAAACAGCTAGACCGAAGTTTATTTAATTAGTACACAAATCGCTATCACCTATAACTTCAAGTTAGCACTAGTTTCTAATTTTATTCTTCGAGTTTTGTTATTAATGTACATTTAGCGTGCCGCTTTGGCACGGTTACACTGAGATTACACAGACCAACATAAATACAGTGTGAATATATTTCATAAACTTATGCTCCAACATTGAATAGAAATTGGATTTAAAGGAATATTTCAGCTGAAACTAGAACTTAGTATGTGTGTAGTTGAAAATTTTATCGTGTAATTTGAACAAAGTGTTATTATTAGAATTTTAGTTGGATATACGATATATATAAATATATATATTTGCGTACTTGTATTTATTCTCTTAATTTGGCGGAAAATGGAGAACGGAAGTGTCTTCAATTGAACGGTATGTCTTAACACTACAGTGAAACTCGATAATCCAGCCCTTAATTAAACAGATGCGCGATTATCCGGACTATCACCCGAGATAATTATTTTAGGCAACCTCTAGGGTGTTGTATAAAATACGAAACCTAAGAAAATTTATATGTACGTAAATAATTAATTAGTAATTTTCATTGATATGTACATGTCGTTTTTAATAAACATATAACGATTTACTGTTAGATATGCATAAAACCAGTTTTTCCTTTACACATTCGATTATCCGGATGTTGATTTTAATCGAGTTTCTACCGTTTTAACTCAGGCTCGCTCTGCCTACCCTACTATGAGCGAGATGAACGTAAAAAGTTAAAAAAGATTTACCTATTAAAGATGAAAGCTGCATAATAAGATACCTAATTTAAACTACAATCAACACTTCTCAAATAAACCTTACATATTAAATTAATAACGAAAACAACTAAAAATCCTAAGCATTATTAACTAAATTGTAAACATCACTAATAGATAATTGAAACGAGTTATATCTGAGGGGTCCCTGCCAGTACGTCTGGGGCTCACACTTAACCCCGTGCCTTAATAATAAGTGTTAATCTCGACCAATTTCTACCCCTTTAATTACATCTTATTCTAACGTGGCCGAAGGCTATAGATAATACGAATTTTAATTGCTATCTCTCCCTTCCTGGCTCTTCTTATGGAGTCCTTAAAATATTATTGTAAACATCAAGCGTCAGCGTTATAAAACACGGGGATTTGTTTAAATATTTTTTTAAAGGTAGGGTATCTATCAAGAACCTTACCTCATTCTTGGTTTTCTTTCTTCTGCTTATTAAACCAACATGGGATTTGAACCCATAATCATTATAACTAATGAAGTTCGTCTGTATGGACGGACACGAAACGCGACCCACAACGGGTTCAACTCCCACTGAGGAGAATTAATTATTTTCCTTCTCTCCCTATGGTAACAAGACAAAAAAGTTTCTGGGAAAAGGAAAACCGGCGGTAGAAGAAAGTAATGGCTGAGGAACATCACAGAATGGACGGTAACTAAGAACGCCGTCGGTATATTTTATTTGGCCAAGGACAGAACTGAATATGCGAAATTGACTGTCAACCTTCACCATTTGGAGAGGCACTATAAGAAAAAGAATAAGACAAGTGCAGCGTTGTGTTCCGCCATTCTGTCCGAAATCTTTCGAAATCTATCTGTATATGTATCCTCAAAAAACCTCTAGAAGGAATAAAATATAACTCGCTTCAGCTTCCGCTTCCGCTCCACCATCAAATAGCCGAACGATCACGAAATTGTCTTATTTGCTTGTAAATTGGTGTCTGCAAGCTATGAGATATGATTTGGAGGCGAGTAGGTTATAGATAGGAATATAGGATGCCTTTGTACCCGAATCTTATATTGGCTTTCAATAAAACCTATCAATGTTAAAATGGATTTTCGAGTACGCTGTTATATTAATTTATAATATTCTAATTTATTTTGTGGGAAACGTAATTTGGTTGTCCATTATTATTGGTGGGTAGTAAATATATATATTTTTTTATTTTATCGTATTTTTCGCATACTTCTTCGAGGTGTGAGAGAGAGAGATAGTTCAATATCCCGGATATTGGACTTAGTCTCTCTAATCTCTCATCTCAAAGATGTTGAACAAGATTATTATTCTTTATAAT
This sequence comes from Heliconius aoede, assembly GCA_037355905.1. NCBI lineage: Eukaryota > Metazoa > Arthropoda > Insecta > Lepidoptera > Nymphalidae > Heliconius > Heliconius aoede. The sequence goes on along the minus strand of JBAIZZ010000321.1, from coordinate 1,033,325 downwards.
GATAGCTCCCTTAAACGACAAGTTTCCTTGCAAAGGTGCTAACAACAAAAGTTTTAATAACAATATAAGAATTTGGACTCCTTGTAATGTGAATAGTTTGATTCGGTCAATAATTTTCGTTGTAACCGAGGGATATATACGAGTTCATATCCTATATACAAGGATTATTTTTATACGAGTCTCCAATAATCATCTAAATAAATTATTACATAAACCACTAGCAACAACAGACCTTTGTGAAAAATATAACGTTATATCCAAACGCAGTACAAAAGCTGAAAATAAAACAAATAAGCTTTGAAATGAAATAAAGGAAAGCTTAAAAAAAGCTATAGCATCGCTAATATATCAAACGAATACAAAAGTCCGTTGCGATGTGGATGAAAAATGCAAGTTTAGATTACGGCTAGGTGAAGGTGGCTCGGAACGTAATAATGTGAAAAAATATACAACTTGAAATACAACTCGGTATAATTTAAAATATAGCCATTAATTCAGCTTGTATATGCGACTGTCAAACGATGCACTTTAGTTCGCGGGGTGGATAGACAAATCTGTATGGCGAGAGATTTATGGTGGTTTGGCTATGGTGTTATTTTAAATGTAAGTATAAATTTGGTTTTATTTAAAAAGACTTATTACATATATTTAAAAAATCCGTTTCCCGCTGTATCCCGCACACATCAGGGTAGGTAGAGGGAACCTAGTGTTAAGACACTCTATTCCTCACTTTTCGCCGAGTTCTGGAGGCATTACGTGTTTTGTAGCAGAATGCAACGCCGCGTTTCGCCGCCGCTTATTTTAAATAAAAATATATGTTCACCGTGAACTCTAATAGCGATTTGAACCTTGGTCGACGTAGAAGTGTTGATTATACACATTTCAACTGCCCTGAAGCGTTTTACATAATAGATAAAAATAAAAAAAATGTAATAATTCAGATAAAAGATACTCGTAAATCTTAACTTAATTAGTTTAGGGTGGATCGAAAGGGTGCGAGAGATCACAATAAGATTTTAATATTATAAAAACTAAATCAAATATAAATCTCATCATGACTATTTAGGAGGAGAGTGAATATATGTGAACTAGTGTCTGGTCCTAGTTTTGCCTGGCAGTGGATTCAATTACTTCAGGTTTTTCAGTACATTTAAAGTTCAGATAATAACTTCATGCTGTGAATCCGGATTCGTCGTCGTGGATAGTGATAACAGTCTAGACGTATCGTATATTTGAAGTAGTACTCAAAATAAGTAAAAACATATGTATATCTTCAGTCAAATTTAAGCTCAACTCCATTAATTAGACCTATATGTTATTAAATCAGCTAGTCAGTCATTCAGTCACACAGCCAGCCAGTCAGTCAGTCAGTCAGTTATTTCCTATAGAAACAACAAAACATAAATAATATACGAAACAGCGTCGTAAACGTTAAAACCGGCAGTGGCAGTCTTGTACAAGACGAGTTTATAGCCCTTATAAAGAGGACGCTAAAAGCCTGTCACTAATGCCTATATTGGCAGGATTCTAATATTAAAAGTACTGTCGCCACGTATTTTAGTGGTATTTTTAAATTTTAGTACTTTCAGATACTTTTATTTCTACTTAAAGTTTTATAAAATTAATAGCGTTCTACGCGTCGCATCGCCTGCTTCTCATTTTTTTAATATATATTTTTTCCGCTTCTGATATTAAAATAGCAGTTTGAATAGACAACATGTAACTGTAATATTGTATTATTAGGTTTAATGTAATAAGTGCCTTGAAATAAGCAGAAAATATATAATTAATATAATTAAAAGCAAAAAAGAAATGATGTAAGCTTATACTATTAAGAGTAAAACACTTGAAACTTTATTTTTTTACAACAACATAATAAAGAGCAATAAAAAATAAAACAATACAAAATTTTTCTTCTATCCTTACAAAATAAAGCTATATTAATTGAAGATCGCAGATACGCTGTCTTTTCGCAGATACCTACTCGTCTCACGAATTTAATAGAAAATTTAAACAAGCCTCGCGGTACTTGCTCTGATTAAAACGACTACATTTCACCCGCTTGGTAAATTAAAATCTTAGGATGCGTGGTTTATGTGATACACAGCTACGTTGGATAGATGACTTAATTAGCTTATTTTTCATTTAGATTGCTTTTTTCGTATAATTTTGTTATATATTTTGTAGATTTTTCTTTTTTTTTGGTCTTGTATTTATTTATATTTTTTAGCCTATCGATGTGGAGGAAGACGTGATACACTGACAAAACCTACTGCTACCACCCTAATTCAACAGATTGCAAGTTATATTGCAAGACAACGCTACGTCTTACCAGAGCAGCAATTTTAAAACAATTTAAATATAAAATCGATTCCATAAACGTAAATTGAACCCCGAACCCCCGCTTTTACGGTCCAATAAATGATGAATATTTAATAATAAGCCTGTCACAGCTACCGTGTGTCACATACGCACACAGCATTATCAGATTACGAATATGTTAGATCGTTAAAACGAAATTCTTGCGGCGTCGCCGTCAATTTCAAGTTTAGAAGATTCCTTGACACTTGATTTATTATCTTACACGTTAAATTAGTAGCTCTGATAATAAAATTTTGCACTGTTATTATATATATATATGTTGTTTTGTTAACGACGACCTCGTTAATCAATCCTTTGGTTTGGTTTTCAGATATTCTATGGGTTTTTTCGTATTTCAATGTGCAATAGAAAAACAAACTGGGAAACTTTATTACTTACAATGTATATAGGTATAAAATACTCACAGTGTATTCTCAGCGGCGACATCATACTTCTATCATATTATGTTAAAGTATACTTACTAAGTTATAACTTAATAAAAATATTCATACCTGAAAAAAAAAACAGAAAAACGTGTGATTATTTTATTATAATTATATACATGCAAACAATAATAACTAATACAAGTCAGACAGTGTGTGGGTTCGATTCATGTTCTACACTTAAAAGGATACTTTGACACTCAAACTAGTTGTCACTACTTTTTATTTCTTTAAATGTACAATTTATCAAAATAAAACTATTTTTAGTGTTTCATACCTCAACTTTCTAAGTTATCGTAATCAATCACCAATCAAACAAAACCTATAATTCACAAGTTACGGTTTAAGAAGAATTATTATCAAGAAATTATTTCACTCCTTTAATTTTCAATATATTTCACAAAATAATATTTAATATTTCGTATTTTCATATATATTTTTTGGTAAAAATACGAACGTGTAAAACTCTATTCAACTCACTTTAACGACCGTAAATCAGCGGCAAAGGAGAAATGGCGCGATATTTTTACTATATTACTGTGGATGGCACATAAGGGATTTAATACATTCATATGGAAAACGCTAAGCAAAGCGGAACGATCTGTGAAATGGCGTATTATATATAATTGTTTCAGTCATTTGTTAAGAAATGAGTTCAATCGTGGCGTCGGGACGCGTGTGGTTGTGGGTTCGTTTCCAGCTCAAAGAAATTAAATATTTTATTTTCTTCGTTCTGATGTCAAGGTAAAGCGCGGCGTGGAACTCCGCCACTCAAGGCGCCATGTTCAGCGGCGAAAAGTGGGGAACGGAGTGCCTTAGCACTAGGTTCCCAGATACTTCCCACGTGTGAAATACAGCGTGATGAATGAATCACGACAATAAGTAAATTATTTACGATAAAAACAACAACAAATCCATATACACTTTGGCAACTAAATCTCTCTTTATTAAACTACCGGACATAACACACTCACACTTCCGAACTCGAGGCCGCACTCTGCTGACAATTGTTTATTAATTATTCTATGTATAGTACTTCGAGTCTAATTTATTAATATATAATGGGTATATAAAGTCACAAATTTTACAATTATTATTCTTTTTTCTTTAAACGAGTGAAAAAATTTGTTATTGGTAGAAACAGTGCAACAGCGACTGATAAATGAAACGCTTGTGGGTTCAATTCCCAATTGGGAGAATGGATTATTTTCATTGCTGCTGTGGTAACAAGACAAGGACCGGCGTTGAGTTCCGTCACAGGACAAAGTCTCGATAAGTGGGTAGAAGATATGTGTATAATGGAGTGTGGTTAAGATACTTACATTTTAGATAGACTACTATGCTAAAATGCAGAATACAGAGTTAAATAAAATTTGAGAGAAAGCTAAAAATAATATTTTTTTGTATCCAAAACAATTTATTTATAAGTCTATGTCTACACGATAGGAAAGAAAACAATAAAAGTGATGAATAAGAACCCATCATTAAAACGAATCTTCCAAGTCATATAAGTTGCCATTATTATTTATGAGGCTAGTTCTAAAACGTGCAATTTGGTAAATGTGAACTTTATGCAGTGCGCAATCTGACTTTTGAACGATGCCACTTCACACGACCATCTAGTGTTATTGCTAGATGCTATATTCATTCTAGACTCTACTATATTATAAATGTTAAACTAAAGCAGAACTATACAGGAAAATAATGATTTTTTCCACATTTTCATTTTATCAGAGAGGGGAAATGAAAACAGATAATTGTCTTGAGAGTGGGTTGAGTCTACAAAACCAAACTTTTCTTATGACCAGAGCGAAGAAAATGAAAATAATTCTCTCGAATGAGAATCAAACCTACAATGCTTACAGTCACTATCCCAACTAATATTACATGTATTTAAGAAACAAACATAGAATAAAAAAAACAAATTCTCATAAGAAATTCTATACGTTTTACTTAATAGTGACCCACAAAGACGCGTCACTACCGTCCAGCAGTAGTGACGCGTGAATCTTTTATAAACAGACGGTCTAAGTCATAAGAGCTGTTGACGAGTAAATTGCTGTAATTCAATTATGTATACCACTCTATACATCAAAGGGAATTATTGTTTTACAATAACACTGTTTGTTAAACTAGTAAGTGAATAAGAAACGAAGGACTTCTAACAGTTAAAACCTTTTAACTGTTAGAAGTGAAACTGATTTTAATAAGGATTTAAATAAAATATATAGTTTAAGGTTATTTTAAGAAACTGTATCAGTATTATAACTGTTATTTTATTTAAACTAGATGATAAGGAATATTTGCCAACACAAGGAGTAGTATTCTACTTGTTTATATTTTTTTTGTATCGCCTTGACGCTCTATCCGATAGATAGTATAATTTCAAATAAGTGAAAATTTTTAACCGGATTAATTAGGTATATTTAGATTTATAAATTTTGGTGACCCGACATTTCCAACATTTTGTGGTAGTTCTTAGTCATGGGTAGATTGAGGTGACATTCGTCTGTCACTTCACATCGGCACAAAGATGTGACTGTAACGTGACGGTTGTGGTTTCGATTCCCACTCGAAGAAGTGAAATATTTACTCGACTTCCAGACAACGTCTCCAGAATTCGGCAGAAAGTGGGGAACAGAGTGTCGTGAACGATTACCTCTGCCTACCCTGCAGTGTGCGGGATACAGCGTGAAGAAATAATCCATTCACACGAGAGGGAATCAAGCCAGCAACCACCAATAACTATAAGTCTAAATTATATATCTATTTAATAATATGAAGAACAGAGAGCGATATCACTAAACTCTCTTCTCTCCCACGAAATCCACAACAATATTGAAAACATACACACATTATACATATTTATATAACTAAAACGGACGTAGCATCCATTAGAGTGATTGGTTCACTCGTAACTTGCAAACGTGAAGGAAAAGACTACTACTAAGGTACTTAAATATTTAGCGTTTTTCCCGGAACGACGGGTGCAGTTGACAGTGATTGCTATTAGAATTTATAGAAAACTATTCTTGTAGGTACTTGTCTTATAACTTTAATTTTATATGAGGATCGATGGTTTGTGGTATTTTTTTTATGTTTGAACTAGTCGTCGCTGGCAAGTTTGTGTGGACTTTATGGACTTGAAGTGGAAAACCTGGTCAACCAAGCAAACCCATAGGAATATCGAAAAATTAATTTCTCTAAAAAATCTATTAATCTATTTTAGTGCTCTTCTACATTACCAAGTGTAATAACATTCCTTTATCTGGTAGAGAAATTCTCAATAAATATTGACACGCTAAGTATGGCCGATTCTCATAAAATATACACCGAATTCGAACTGATTACCAACTTAAGCTTGAAAATTTAAATTATTCAACTTTCACAATAAAAAAAAAAGCTAAATTGGCAGTAACGTCACTCGCGATTTAAAATTCACGCAAAACGCGGCGCGGTTACGACGCGATGTTCTTAATGAGGGGCGATTAAACCGGAATGTTGATAGCAACGAATTATTTTTTTGTGAAAATTAATTTTGCTACCGCTATTTGAGCGTTTTATATTACCAGCGTGTTATATGTATATTTAATGACAGTGTTAGTCATTTCTGTTGACGCTCAAAAAAGGAAGTCTAAGGTAGACAAATTAGATATAATGCAAACCTTTAACAAAAATGTTTGTTTCAGTGGGAAATAGGGAACGGAGTGTCTTAGTACTAGGTTCCCAGATCCCTTTGCCTAACCTCTTATATACGGAATAGTGTGTGAAGCTAAAAAGAAAATAAAAACAGATTTTGGCTTTTCTCCCTTCTAGACAGCTGACATTTTTTAAGGCAGGTGCAGGCATGACCGTGGCAGAAACTATTAAGATATAAAAAAACATAAAAATTATATATCTCACATTCTTGTGTAATTTAATTTATTATGACAGGTAGAAAGCTAGTGATAAAATAAACATTTATTAAGGAACAAGCTTTTAATGAATCGGTTTCATTTGAACGATAAGATACATGAATCAATTAGGGAATTAATATATTAAAATGGTCACAATAAAATAATAAGTTATAAATAGATGATCCAAAGCAAAGAGGTGTAAAATATTTTTTTTATTAGAAAGCGTTTCTAATGCGATAGAGATTTCATTTTATTGTATTAACAACGTGGTAGTGGTTGAAACCGTCGTGGCGCAGGACACACAACGTTGATTGTAAACGCGTTCGGAGTTTGATCCGATTCAGGGGATTAAATTATATTTTTTTCTTCGTTCTCATTAGAAGTAAAGCCGTAGCAGTAATGATTCAAATAAATTTTAAATATGAAAGTGAGATGGAGCTTAACGCCAAGCTCTCTCATGCTCCGGCACAGAAATTAATTCAATTCTTCGAGTTAGGATGGAATCCACAAGCATCATGTTAACAGTCAGATCCTATTCTACTGAGCCACAATGCCTACATTTATTTTACGATTTACAATTTTACCATTATTATTTTAATTTTAATTTACAAATAATCAATTTTAATCAAAGTAATCGACATAATATAGTATATAGCACAATAAATCGTTAGAGTCGTTACACTGGTCGTATTAAATTAAATAAACTCATCAGATGGGTATTAAAATTTGAATAAAAATGAAAAGAGTCGTCGTCCCATAAATCTTTGTGTGGGTGCAAGATTGATAGCTGTATATGAAATATACGCCAGCCATACAACGATGTATGGCTTATGGATGTGGCAATTAAATTATAAATATTATTCATTTTCATCCCAGGGGCCATCTGCGCCGGTAATGACGATGTCTCAAAAATTGAACGGAGTGTACTTACAATTTACTATAAATGTAAGTATAATCACAGTATGATAATTCATACTGTGATTATACTTACATAAAACATTTGTTTAAGAACAAAGACAAACATAAATATAAAAGATTTAAATAAAGTACCTATAAGATTTCTGTTTACCTAAGAAGTCGAACCTGCTATCTATACATAATACCCCACTCCACACCAATAAACCTTATCCACTTAAGAGTCCAATATAAATGAAATTCCTCTCATGATTTAGATTATGACGTGCGTCTTAAGACTATTAATTAAACTGACCGGGTGGTCTTGAATTTATAGAACTTTATAATGTCATATTTAATTCTTAAGCAAACCAATGAAATTAATTTTGAAATGCATCGAGCTATAATTCTTCATTTTGTTGTATCGATGTAAAACACAATTTTTATGGCTTTTTTAATCGTAAATGCTTGTTTTTTTTTAATATTATTATTTTGATATAAAATAATAATTTACGATGAAAGCAGAAAATGTATTAAATTTACTAAAGGTTTACTAATTAGTGAATTTTATAGGTAAGTGAAGACAGAATATTTAAGTAACGTAGATGAAAAAAGCAAAACTGGACATCTTTCGTAATATATATTAGAAAAACTTAAAATGTTGTAATTCAGTCATTTTAAAATCATTATATGACCAGATCAGTGCACATTATTATAAAAGTAGGAATTGAACCCACAACTATCGTTTGTAGAGTTGAAATTATTTTCAACTGCGCCATAACGTCATAAAATAATTTAATTCAATGCTTTTTAAATTTTAATTAAAACTCAAAAGTTTAGTGAGGCCTACAACTTTAATATATTAAGGAATTAATCAACTTTATCCACTAATTACTCTAGAAATAGATGATGGATGATCACATCGCATGATATGATACCATTTAATAATTTGATTTTGGAAGGCTTAAAAGCAAAATAAGTTTAAGTGAGAATAGAAGTTTTTTATTTGTATAATTTTTGACGTAAATTGTAATTGACTTCACTTTACATTCTATTAAAAGACCGTACCTTCTAGGACAGGTTATATATTAAAATTTATATATATTTCATTTCTTTGAGTGGGAATCGAACCTGTAGCGTTTACAATGATATAAGGTAAAATACCTAAAACGACCCATTTTTCATATCAACATCGGAAAATTACATAGCACAGGAAAGATGAGAAATAAGAAAAGGTGATAAGAAAAGAGCTTTCTTTTCATAATTTTTTTTAAAGAATTCATAGTAAAAGTACGCGACAAATTGCCTCCAATAACATCTGGGGGCAAAGTTTCGAAATAGCACCGAAGTAAGAGCCAAAACGTGTAGTGGCTATTTTGATAGGCCTTTGAAGTATCAGACCTTTAGCGACTAGTTTTCTTCACTTTACGTGTAATTAAAACTTTACTTTGGAAATTGTAACTCTGTATAATATCTATATAATTCCATAGGGATCCATTCCATTCCATAGGGATATCCAGTGGGATAATATAAGACTGTCCGCGATGGATAGATTCGATTATCACTCAGGCATAATAATTATATTTAAATTATTTTCATTTACAAATGCTTGTAAAAAACGGATACAAGAGTAATGTGTAAAGGTACTAAAATATATAATTCATGTATACATAATAATAGGTATCATTTTTTTATATTAACATACATGAAAATTAATGAAATTAGGATGAGAAATAAAAAAGCTCATTATTTGCTTTGTCAGTCCTTTCCACATAAATACTTTAAATCACAAAAAATATACAGTAATTTAGTTCAGAAACAACAAACAATATCACTAACCAACTATATTACTTGTGAACAAAGAAAATATTTACGTATATGGCTCTTAATAGCTAAACTTTAGAAATAAAGCTTATCATTACCATAGTCACTAAAAGTAATAAATAACTAATTTTCTTTATATACCTATGAATACGATAGGACTAATAAGGAGAAATCTAGTTTTTGATAAGGGAGAGTGATTACAATACCTCAGTGGTAAACCATTTCAGCCATTCATGGCATCCATTACTTTCGTACCAACGCGTTCCTGCCCTACGCAACGTAGAGTAATGAAACCAGAGAATGTCATTTATAATATATTTTTTTAATATTGACGACGTTTCTTATAAATTAAGAAATTATTACGGATGTATAAACTATTATATATAAAATTTATATTATTAAATAGTAATAGCATATTACAGTATTTTTTGCGATTAAATTTATTCATTTCATTGACAAAATATGTCCTCTTATGTCAAATCATAATATAAATTTAAAATTTCAGCATTACTCATTCAAAATATAGTTATTAAGTTTAATCAAGAAGAAGTATCGTGGCAATATTTCACTCCCACAATGCTATTGAAAGCTGCGACGTGACAGTTATGATAATCACTGGCATAATGTAAAATGAGTTATATCCTTTTGCGGTGAAAAGTTAATATTAAAATCTTCTGTTTTGACGTGTCGCCTCCATTATAAAAGTTTTAAAAACGCAACGGCGTACTTTTCCTAAACGGACCTACCTACCTAACAGAAAGTTTTAATTTTGAATTATTCTTTTGAAAACATAGCGACACATAAATAGGCACTTGACTTTTAATGCGATGGTTGTGAAATCGATCCCCATCCGAAGAATGATTTATACTCATTTTTTCGCTTTTTTTTAGTTGCACTTCTCAAGTTCAGTATCTCGAATTCGGGCAAAAAGCAGAGATTGGAGTGTTTAGACACTAGGCTCTCTCTATTCAGCTTGATGCGGAATAAATTGGGAAGCTGAAAAAGAAACTAATGAGAAATTGAACTCACTCAATCTTCGCCTACATTACACAGTTAAACATCCACCGACTGCGGCACGATAACGTAACATAATTAGAATATGGTAATTAAATAATTCAAGTTCTTCAAAGTTTAACTCATCTAGAAAGTTTGTATGTAATATACGACGTATGTATGTAATGCAATTGTATGAAGTTATTAAGTACTCGTATAATAAATGTATGACACGTTTGTAAAACAAAAATTGTGTACTATATCACATACATTTATACACATATTTTCGATCAAGAATATTTAATTTAGCAATACTATAATTTTATCTTTCAATCACAAGTTACTCTACATCTACTGAATTAAGTTCCCTCGCGATCACAGCACGTGAGAACTCACCAACGGTTCTGACTAAGCATAATACAAATTAACCTCCGCCAACTCTACGCTGTTGTATAAAACTACATATACTCTATGACAAAGGTCAGGGGGTTCGATAGAAATACTATTTATAGATTATAGCAGGATATTAAGGAATGAGAATTGATGATTTCTAATACAAAGTTAAGTGTTTTTTGTGGGAGAATTGGAAAAAAGATTTGAATTTTCTTTTCACTTCTCACATATGTAATGATTTTGTGTAATGAGTTTTTATATTCGCAGTAATTTATT
>JBAIZZ010000321.1:861536-1022235 GCA_037355905.1 Heliconius aoede | reverse complement strand
GAAATATAAGTTATGTAAAAGCATTGAAGTATATGATTTTCATTACACATATAAGATTTTACGTAGAGGGGCCATTTTTTAAGAAATTAAGCGTTGAGTGGAGCGTTGTCGACTTTTATCTTATTACCAGAAGAAAATGAAAACAAATAATTTCTCCCGAGTCGAAATCGAACTCACGATGGCCCTTGCACCAAGAGGGCCTTAATACTTTTTTTTTCATTTGATAAATGAAGTCCTTTCATTTTCTTCTCTCTCAGATTACACGGTAACAAATGGAGAGGCCACGTTGAAAGTAATGTTAGTGGGTAGGTTCAGTTAGTTGGTCCCATGAGGTACATTGCCGACGCGATAGGGGACGGTTGGTCAGAGCAGCAATGATTGTACGGCTCTTGTTTTATGGCTGCAGCTTGATGCTGTATGTGATTTGGTCTAGAGAAAAAACTTTTTTAAGAACGGTGTAGTGGTGGAAATATTGGACGGATTATAGACACAGGTTCAATTTCAAGTTAATTTTTTTTGGAAAATATATGTCTTTTATATTTGAATTTTTTATCTTACAAATATAAAATGTCTATCTCAATGTCTATGTATTTATAGACATAGGGATGAGCAAGTCTTTTGTATCATATAGTCAGTCAGTCTTTCATAACTTTTATAGAATTTAATATATTCGTTTTGAATATATATCTTATATTCGTACTAATGTTATTTATAGGAATATATAATCCAGGAATCCGAAAACTGTTCCGTTATTGACTGACTGACAGACAGCGCAAATCCTAAACTACGCGGTGTAGAACGCTGGCATTTGGCACGCAGGTTCCGTGGAAAGCGTAGCACTTTAAAGATTTTTTTAAAATCTCTAAAGGAACAGTAAAGACTGGTTTTTATTTTTTATGTAAATTTAAATTTTATTAGTATAGATGAATAGCTCATGAAAACAAAATTGCTTGTTTTTTGTATTTACCAGAGAAAAGATCACGAAGATTTATCCTTATAGATCTTTGAATATTTACCCTTACTTTGTAAGTAAATGCATTGAAGGTATTCAACGACGCGCCCATAGGTAGCGTAAAGTTGTGAGAGCAGTTCGCGATCGACTTCCTTTACTTTACCTTCACTACTTGGGGGCGAGGACATATAAATATCTATACAAGTGACCCTCTCTTGAGATCTATAAGAACGATGCCTGCAATAAATGCAAATAAACACAAGAATAAAGTACACTTTGGTAGAGGTAGGTATATTTATAAATAAAGAAGTTTTTATTTAAATATTAGATAGAGCTATAAAATAACTTGACAAACGATGAAAACTTACAAAATTGATATTCAGAGTTTCATTTGAGCCCAGTACTTATAAAATACTTTCCACGTCATAACGTAATATTATTTAAATATTACAAATTTTATGAAATTAAAAGCGAAGCCGAGCCAGAGCGAAGAAATGAAAATACAAATTTACATGAATATTATCTTTCCTCGAGTCGGGATCGAACCCATAACCGCCCGATTTTGCAGCAAACTTCTGTGCCCCAGCTCCAAGACTAAATTTTATTATAACTTTCAATATCCTTTTATATCATCGTCATTTATGTCTCTGTTATCTCTTATAACCTATTGTCCTAAACTCAGCTTATACAAAGCTATAAATTATACTTCAGCCATCTCATGCTATATTATAAACCTTATACAGAGGACATAACGTCTAAAATACAATACACAATGGATCATTACCGGCAATTTTCAATTACGTCCACCTGAAAGGGCTATGTTGTCATCTTTAAAATTGTATTTAAGTTGTTAGTTTTTAACAGCTGAAAGGAAACTTGATATGTTTTACTTATAAAAAGGAGAAAAGTCGTCGTTGCGTAGTTTGAAACGGTGTGACTGAACACGTGATGGTTGCAGGTTCGATATACACTCAAAAGAATAACATAAATAAATTAGCTTGACGCTGTATCCCGCACATAGCAGGGTAGGCAGGCATCATGATAAGACACTACGTTCCCCACATTCTGGCCTATTGTACATATGTATTTTTTTTTGTTTTAACATTTATTTCAAACTCCATTGACAATTTTTTTTTAAAAAACATTTAATACAATAATACAGAAAAAATTACCGCGATGTTACTTTCAATTAAAAAAATATCTAATCTAGTGTACAATTTCAAAAAGTTTTTACAATTTTAACTGAACTTAACCGTCAAACTAAACTGGAGAATTCACCGGTTTCAGCAGTACCTTCTCCACGTGTACCCAGCCAGCTTAAGCATTCAGACGTAAAAAAGCACCCTGAATATATTCTATCCGTGACAACAAAAGGGCGGCTATGATAAATAGCAACCGATTTCCATACAATCCCGCGTAATTAAAACACCTATCATATTATAAGGGCTCGATTATCCCTTTAGGTGCACGACCATCGGAAATAATAAATTTGCTGGGTTTGGCTTCATATCAATGGGCGGTGGTACAACGAGGAAGTGCTTATTTGAATAAATAACAAATGGTTGTATTGTGTATATAGAGTGGATGTTAGTTACAACTATGTCAGGATAAGCGGTAAATTTAGTTATATTATTATTTGCGCGGGATATATTATTATATTACTGCTTTATTATAGTTAGAAGGTCTCTCGGGCAGGCTGGTGGTGGCGCTGTGGCACAAAGTATGACTGTTAACGTGACAGGTTCTGAGTTCAAGTTTTCCGCTCGTGAAAAAGAAATTATATTTTCATTTCTTTGCTCTGTTATCATAGCGCGGCGTTGAGTTCTGCCACTCAAGGCACATTGCCTCTAGTATTCTCTTAATTGCAACGCAGTATATTAACACTAGGTGATCAGATTCTCATTCTCTTTTTTTTATTTATATATTTTAGATCCATTTTAGAAACGGCGTAACGTCCCACCTTGACAACGTGTCAATTGTCAATTATCCAATTAAAGTAGTTAAAATTTTAAATAACGAGATATTTTTTTATATTCAAAGTAAAGTACCAATAATCTACCTTTATTACTTTAACGAAATACGTGTCATTACAGACTTTAGCCGTTGTATTTAAACGTTTAAAAATTTATAGACAATTATTTTTAAACTAAATATTTTAGTTTTATGACATGAAAAGAAAAACTCTTTATCTACATATAATACATAATACACTCTACCTTCGTTCACAGTCGAGTAAAAAGCATATGCACACAAATGAACCGCATTAAGCTCCAGTAACATTTCGTTATGCAATATCAATTTAGAGGCTGATTCTTTTTCGTGGTACTCGCCATAATGGAATATTGGCTGTATGCCAAATTTTATTAATTTCGCTTCGTATTTCAGTGCGTGGTCTCTCGTTACATCAAGAAGTTATTATGTCTAGTCGCTAGTTATTATTGTAGAATTGTAGTGCTTTTACGGAGTGAATAAAGCTTACGGCTTAGGCGCCGGAAGCGTAAAGCATTTTATGCGATGCTTAATAGATATCTAAAACGCGGCGTTGAGCGTACATAGCGTGAAGCAAAAAAAACTTAGTAAGTAAGAAATTAATTCCTGTTTGAATAGACTGCCAATATATTAGAGTTTGAGCTTGAGAGGCATTTGATATCGCAGTTATCAAGTTGTAGGTAGTGTTCAACGATAATGTAATAAAGGGGTTAAAATGTGCAAGCTGCCTACCCTCATCCGCCCTTTATCTAATTTTAAGTACCTCTCATTATAAAAGAGAACGATGACATTGGAGAAAGTAAATGGCTCTCCATAGTTAGGCTCCAAATGCTAATCGTAACTATTGTAAAAAAAGAAGGTTCACATTTTGTAGAGTGGCGTAACTTAACTAGGTATATAGTCAACAAGACGTGAAGAATAAGAATAAGATATAATTTAATACTCATTTTCCTAAAGAGAATGGAACCTACGATCATTATATTTATGGCACCTGGCCCCCTGCGCCACTACGGTCTCAACTATTATATTATAAATGTAAAAATATAAATATAAAACAATACAATGGCAAAGTTTTATTAATAAAAATCCTTTTAAGCTCCAAATTTTGAACACGACATGAAAATTGAAAAGTTTTAACGTGCATATTTATGCAAATTGAAAATCTTTTTATAGCATATTTTTTTTATTATCATTCATCTTATGTGTTTAATAAGTACATAAGACTTGAATATGAATTCAATTATAATATATAAATTTTAAATGTAGTTACTTTAACATTTGACTTGAATATATAATAACAGTAATAGTAATTTCATTTTACCTTGTTTGCGCTCTTTAGTAATATTATTTATTAATTGTAAGTTTGGCGGGTTGCAATTCTTTTTCATGTTGTTATATCTTATTACAAACGTTGATTGTGGATTCTATTCTAAATTATGGGAACATGATAAAAATATCTATAAAAAAAATGGAAATTTCATTTATCCCGTTGTTGTAAACCTACTTTTTAAAAAGTTACACAGGAGCAAATAACGCTAGAATCAGTCTAATTAAATAGAGACCGTCGAGGCACAGAAGCGCAACGTCTGGCATCGAACGCAACGGTCGAGGATTCGATTTTCACTCTGAGGAAGGAATTATTTAAAATTTCTATCTCTCGTAACAAGATAAAGCGCGCCGTTATGTTCCGGCATTGAACACGAAATGTTTCAAAGTTTGGAGTAGAGATATCAGCAAAATAGAGAATCTTACATTCTGCCTATCTTACTATATGCAGGATAACTACTATAGGTAGAGCTAAAAATGTGATTAAAA
Organism: Heliconius aoede; assembly: GCA_037355905.1. Classification (NCBI taxonomy): domain Eukaryota; kingdom Metazoa; phylum Arthropoda; class Insecta; order Lepidoptera; family Nymphalidae; genus Heliconius; species Heliconius aoede. The sequence continues at coordinate 1,017,479 of JBAIZZ010000321.1, read as the reverse complement.
AGACTTAATATAGTACAAAGCAAGATACATAGTAGGTCGTGGACGTTTTTTGAAGTTAATTTGCTGATGCAGAACAGACGGCTACATTCATTTGCACTGATAGCAATTCGCGTTTGATAAGCGGAACCTTTCACAAATGAGATCTTTATAAGATATGTATATGGGGTTTTTTCGTCTTTTTCGACTGACACTGTAGCTTTTTGTTTCTTAGAGGATATAAAAAATGTATACGTAAAATCCATGTTAAATACTAGTTAACGTGTTTAATTTAATGTTTTATGTGCATGTACTTTAGGAATAGGTGTATATGTTGCTTAATAATAATATTATTACATGTCGGTGGATCGAGGTTAAATTTCCTATAAAATACATTAAAATATAAATTACTTTCAATTATAATATGTTCAAAGCAGCGTCGGTATGTAATAAAAATTTTAAGCTATGACAGTTTTAGTCAAAATAAGAAAATGTTTAACAAGAATTGAAATTGAAATTTTGAGAAAGAATTGCTTAACATAAAATTTGATGATATCAGTTATCTATTAATATAACTGTTTACTTTCTGACGAATTCTGAGGGCATTGCGTGTTGAGTGGCAGAACTCAACCGCGATTTTGCCTCGACACCAGAGCGAGGAAATGGACATATAAATTTAAATAAATATTTCATCTCCTCGAGTGTGGGTGGAACCCACCACCAATCGATTTGAAGAAAACGAAAGAAAAAAATGAACCTACATTGAAAATTTAATTCGGAAATAATTATAACGGAACTTAATGTTTGACAAGAATCGCTATAAATCCTTACAATTCAATTACGAAAGAAAAAAGCGTTTCCACCCAAAAGATGGCCGGTAATTTAATTAAAGGACATCTCGTATATGATACGGCAAAGTGATTTTAACAGTAAAAGTGCACAACGTAAAGATTTTTCAAGACATTGCATGTTGAAAGGCTCAACTCAACGTTTTTCTTTACTAGAGAGGGAAATGGAAAAAAAATATAATCATTAGAGTCAGACGATATTTTAGTGTCTCATATAAGTCAATAAGTGAAAATGGAGTGTATTAACAATAGGTTTCTTCTGCTTTCCAACATGCGGGACACAGCATGAAGCGAAAAAAATCTTAAGCATATATCTAAAAGGAAAACTTAAACAGAACTCAAAAATAATGTATGCCCCACTAAGCACTGCAAGTCAAATGCAGAACCTCGAACAAAAACCAATTTCAATTTGAATGTTATTTAGAAACTTGCGTCAGTCTTAGAGCTCGTGAAGATTCGGTTTTCAACTAACGTTATTGCAACGAGAATAACATTTTGATGACAATTTCACAGAAATATAATATAATATAATTTTATGTGAAATATTAACTGTATTCCACAATATCTATATAAATTACACCATCATATTAATTTAAGGTAATAAAAAATACTTAATATCGCGTTGGTTTGCGTAACCTAACACCTAACGTAACACATGGAGTTATGGCTTGTTGAGTCCCCCTTTTTTCCCCATCTAGTTAACTAGACTTCTCGGGTTAGAACAAAGTTTACATCGGGTTAAAGCAAAAACTAACCATTGTATACGATTAGATCGTTCTATGCTATTATAGAGATTGTTAAAGTTACATACTTTATTTTTTGAACGTCAAATAATCTACCACCAGTTCACTAAAGTTAATGCTTCAGACCTAAGAAGAAACGGCACAAGCAACTCTGCAGGACTTTAAAATCAATTTATACGAATAAAACATTTTAAAATTTAAAAATAAAAAAAAAATCAACATTATTAAAAAAAGCTATTATTACAAAAAATCTAAACTTTACTTCACCGCCACAGGCCAAATGACTAACAATTACGTTACAATACATCACCTAGAGATGGCGCTGGGTGTATGAATGAATTGAAAGTTAGATTACACAATTTAAATTCCCCCTTCATGCAAAACAGGGATGGCAAGATGAGGGGTTCGGAATATATTATACTTGGGAGTGGGGAGTGGGGGGTGAAATATTTACCTCGCGGGAGTTTGGAAGTGCGTTCGACGGAGCGTAGGAAAATCTTAATGGATTATGGTATGATTGGACTTCTCGGTTTACCTCATATTTTGCAGATTCTTTTTTCTTTGCAATCTGTTTTCTATGAGGATTAAACGGTTACGCCGTACCAGTTCAAGCAATTAAGAGATACTGTTTTAATTTTTTTCATCTCTGTTTGTTTTTTTCTATTTTTTTTTTCATCGTTCATCGTTCAGCTCGTATTGGCAATCTAAATGATTAGTTAAGTGGCTCGGTGTGCGTATTGTTTTCGATACTTCAATCAATTGGAACTTTTTTCGGAATTTAGGATTTATTACGCGAAGTGCTTTATAAGCTTTGAGCTTTTTATTTTAAATGTTCGATAAAAGTGACGTTTTTCTACGTATATAAATCCTAACTTCAAAAACTTTCGGAAGCTCAACACCATTTATATTTATTTATAACATAAATACATCTGAATTTAAATGACAAAGCCCGAAATAAAGAATGAAAATGGAGTTAACTTAACTTAATAACATATAATATCTAACACCTACACAAGGTAAACAGAGCGAAATCGTACTACAATAGCGGATTCGTTACAAACTTAAACTAGCAAGTTTCCGAGCCTACAGTTTCATCCAAGTTAGTAGGTAGTGGTGTTTTCTTGACAGGTGACGTACATAACGAGTTGCCTCGTGTTTGACGGAAGGTCTTATCATATTTTACTTTTAGTTTAGTTCAGGTAAACCTTTAATTTAACAAAACGGTACAACAATATAAGATTTTAATATTTCGTTCATTTTAAATTTAATGTCTATTTCAAAAATTTCTTAAAGTAAGAGATATCTTAAAGTTAAGAGATAGGGATTAACAGAATAATTTTATGTTAACAGTAAATAGGTTTAAGTTTATTATCAAGGCTTATACTTAAGTAGTTCGAAAAATTTCTTAAGTCCAAATTTTCACTTTATATTAATAAATATATAAGTTTATTAATTTACAGAACCACAAATACACCAAAAATCCAAAAATAAGATGGGAATAAGAAATAACACATTTCTACATTGTTGTAAAGTTCCGAACGACGAGCATCATATCGGATTGAACGTAAAACTAAAATAACTTCATTTGTAATGCAGTCGATTTCTCAAAATAACATGAATGTGAAAAATAGCACACATTTCTAAATTAAAGTGCTAAAATCAATGTGTGAATTGCGAGGTTTAGTACAGAAACAACAGTGTTATATGCTTTGCTAGGACATGTTAATTGAGACATACCGTTAAGCTTTAAGCTTAAAGTCTCGTATTGTACATTATATTACAATTTCTCCAGCCTACGTAATATTTTTTAGGTATTTATATGATTTTGTTTAGAATTTTTTTTCCAAGTTTTATTTTGCCAAGGAAGATTTGATCCCATGAATTTTTCAATATCTAACGTCGTCTTGTCTCATGTTGTACGAGTGTATTTGGTATTTATTTTTAGACATTCGCCTGTGACGGATTTTTGCCTAACGAAGGCTTTTGAAAAGGTTTGCAAATTTAACGTCATTGATACTTATAAATATAGTCTGAGTATATATATATATATATATATATACATATATATATATTATTTCACTTTCATTTGGCGGAGTTTAACACTGAAAGATTGACAAAGGATAGCATCACTCTGTCCTCGACTTTTCATTCAAATGGAAGCAACAAAGCAATCAAAAACAGATTGCAATCATACTACGTCTAAAAAACAATCTTATGGTATAAAAAACACTTTTATATTTGTATAGTAATATAATATGGAACATAAACCAAAGGGAGGTACAAAAAACCTATGTTTCCGTTAGTATTTCTTAGAGTAGCTGAGACCATCTTAAGCACTTGTTGAGAACTGGTAACGATTTATGTATGCTTACAGCTCGTTTGTGAGGTAAATTATTGCTGTTCTCTTAGAAATTTTTCTTTAATTTTCATCTATTAAAAGTGTGGGTGGTTACTTGTAAATGGGTTTTTAAAGTGATTTAACATAATGGGTTTGTACATTTGTAGTTTATGTAAAATTTAATGTGAAACTTTGTATTAATTAAGGATTGGTTTATTTTTGTTATTTTTTCATTGTCTAATTTATTTAGTATTAATATTACTTTTATTATTCATTGAACTTACTGCTGCTTGTGTGCTTATTTAAAATTCAATCAATTACCATATAGAAACATAAGCAGCAAGAACTCAATATCAACATTATGTTTTTCATATTTCCTTTGAAATTTTAAATGTATCTACTTTAAAATGCTGTTGTATTTTTGTTTAAAATATTATATATATTATTTTATCAGAAAATAATTTTCCAATTTTTGTAAATAATGATTCCTAGTTTGTTCACGGCTATTTAATTTGTATAGTTAGGACAAAAGGTTGACGGATTAAATAAATACCTCCTACAACATAAAGAACCAAATCTATGACTAAGCACTTAACAGCTAGGATTACGATAATATTAGCGTGTCTAAGTTAGTCATAAAAATATGTTTCATGAATGTAACCGCAATTGTTTACAATAAGTTAGGCAGATTTTTTAAACAATAGCTTTATTTTGGGTTTTTCCTTTTTTCTGAATAAATAAATGTTTTCCGGTGTATTTTTCCTTTTTTGACTAATGGAATTATCTTTTATAATCACATAATATTGATGTTAAATAGAAGTATATACGTTATTACAATAACTTTGAAAGATTAAATTTATGATGTATCTTTCAAAACTTATTTCCCATAGTGCTAATATTTATTTATTTAAGCTTAATTATTTGTAATGGAAATTAAATATACCACGTACCTGCTGGACTTCTCGCCTCCACTTGCAGTCTTGTATCCATGAAGATGGCCACTAATAACAAAAACACTAAAGTTTTAAGTCTACAGCACCGCCCGCCACCCCTACACCTCATATTGCTTTCACTAAAAGTTGTGTCGTAACTAAAACTATTTAAGCAGTTCACACTGTCGCTAGTAATTTTATCCTTTTCAAAGACACTACGCTTAAAACCGCGTGTACTAGAATGAATAACGCCTCCTCTGTCTTCTAGAAGTGATTTTAGATCTAGAAGACTGCTCCTCTTGTTCTTTACGACCTTCTCTAAAGGTTCTGAAACCGTTTCTGGTTTCCCAATCATAGTTGGTTGGTTTTATGTTTGGATGTCAATATGTACATTCATTTATGGAGTAGTCAAATAGTTGCACCATCTTGTGTTGGCATCTGAAACAAAAGAAAGTTTAGTTAGTAAAGCTGTTGATATAAGAAAATAATTTGAGATCATGCAAATGAAATGCAACTATTGTGGCAGACAAAGACGCTCTGGTAGACAAAGCGCTGCGTTGAGTTCCGCCATTTAATGTCTCACTAGATTAGATTAGAGATAGAAGAACTAGATTCTCTAGATTTTTTGATAAATAAAGTAAGTTTTTTATAACATGTCGCTGCGCAAACAACTAAAAAGAGTATCGAAGATGAGTCACTACTCTATACGTACGCGAATTCAACGCGGGTCAAATGAATAGTGATTCACCACTTGGTTTTTTGTCAAGTACGCGTTGCAAATGTGCGCTCTTTCTATCAAGAAGTTAGATCGACGATACTTATTATATAAAATAAACACAATAAATAACACTTAGCATATTGACATTTATTAGGACTTATTCCCACCGCAGGAGTAAAGGAAAAAATAATAACCTTATAGGATAAGCGTCTGTAAATTCGCAAGATACAAGAAAATATTGGTTACAAGTAAAATTTAATATAAATTGAATTTTTTTTTTAAGATAAGTTTTTAATCCATATATTATGGTTTAGGGAGTTAGTCATCTCTATTTCATTATAGTTTTATTTGATTGTAAACATAATAGACGCGTGTTTGATTTCTACTCGAAGGAATAAATTATTTTTAATTCAAGTCACTAGTGACTAAACTTATTCTGCCAAACGTAATCTAGACCAAATTTTACATACAATTTTTAATATAGTTACATGAATAAAATTTAAACATTGTTCCTATAAATAATATGAAAAAAGTATACGTATACCAAGATAATAATTTCCCCCTTCAAACCTACAAGTAATGGTATACCAGTATCTCATTTCTATTAAAAATGTGCGATCTAATAAGCAATTCATCAGCTCGTGACAGTGTTATCGAGGGCTAAGGGCCGTAAGGGGATTCACACCTGTGACTTTGATAAGAGTGAATGAGACGAACTTGTTCTTGGATTAACGATCGTCTAGACTAGGGGGTTAGGGGTTTCCACTTTCAATCGGCGCGAATAGAGTGTTCCACTGTCAAACTGCCAACTTTTGAAGTTCGCAAATTCGGTATATGTGACAGGTTCAATTTAAGCGTTTTGCGATTGCGAATCACAGTTTGTAGTTAATTTCTTTAATGTAACTAGTAATTATATATTAAGAAATGAAAGATGATTTTCAAAGCTCATGCAAAAATGTATTGTAATTCTACAACGCAGTTTAGTGTTACAATACGTAGAAGAATTACAATACGTGTAAACACGTTACAAAACACTTTTTTGAAACTCTTGAACTTGATGCTGCATTTGTTAAGTAATCATTTCATTTATTTTTAACATCAAATTACATTATCATAGATCAAACAACAGATCTTATTTAAATAACGTCTGGACGCATTAAACGTTACATTTGAAGAAAAGAAAATGCTAAATCTACATCTTCCTAAAAGCTGGAGCTATCATAAAAAAAACCAAGAAGTAGGCTTAAAATCGAGCCAAATTCATATGCACTTGCACTTGGGCTGTATTTGCGAGCCGTAGTTTTGAGTCCGCTGGTCTAGACTTACACTAACGAGTTTTTGTTGGAAGCTCGTTATTTTTGATCGATTGTGCTCGCGAATGACCGGCACTGTTTGGAGTGTAAAATATTTCAACTAGGATGCTTTATTGAGGATATTTATTTTATACTGTTTTTCCACTTCCTAGTAATAACATTGAAATTGTGGTGGTTTTTTTTTTTGTTTGTTCGTTTGTGAAATGTTGATTTTTGGAATTGTTCAAGTGTTTTGACACCATCAAGGTGTAATGGCAACGCCAGCCTTTTTAGAGTGTTTAACTGATCGTATATGATATATTTGTTTCTATTTTCGGTCGAAAATAGAAACAAAAGTGTCTTAATGGGAACGGAGTGCCTTAACACTCGGTTCCCATGTTGCCTCTGCCTACCTTACTATGTGCGGGAAACAGTGTGAAGATAAAAAATAAAATTTATATAATACTATAAAGCAAAAGGGTTTGGTGGAACGCGTTAATATCAGATTTATATATATATCATTAAAAAAAACTACAAAAAAACTAAAAATAGAGGATAATTTTAAAAATATCCGAATCCATATAAAACAGGAACACTGAAACACTTGTATCTTCCAACCGGCTGGCCTCAGGTGCGGATGTAGTACGTCATCAATCTAGTTCTTATCCCAGTGCATTAGACGGACGCTGTAGCTACAGATCTGTTATCTTCAAACAGATAATGGGATGTTTTAATTTGTAACGAGATAATAGTTTTGTTAATTGTTTTCTAAACTACGTATTAACGATATTCTATATTGCTATGTTAGTATTTTTGTTGCAAATGAATGTTTAAGTCCTTCTAAAATCATAATTATTTTTAAGATAAATGAAGAATAAAAATAATCGGTTTTTTTCTTATTGTGGTTCTTTAAAACATTAAAAAATATGTATTATGTATATATGTGTGTCTATATTTAGCGATTTGAATCCACAGATTTTGTAAAACCAATGAAAATTGTTTAATATCTGTAATATGTAAAATTAATGGTTCTATATATGATATTTTTTCTTATTGATAAGTGAAGCAATAACTATGATATGGAGAAGCGTAGGTGCACAAGCGGGACAGGTTGCGAGTTTGATTCCCACTTGAGGAAATGAAATATTGAATACTTTCATTTCCTCGCCCTACTACCGGAGCAACAATTACCCGAGCGCAACGACTCTACAATTCGGCGGAATGTGGAGAGCGGGAGTGTCTTACTAGGGACGGAGTGTCTTGTATCCAAGTTTCCCCTGGCTTCCCTACAGCGTGAAACTGTACAACAGTGTATTTATATCCCTATATAAAAACTAAATCAACTATACAGAAAGGAAGTAAATACCCTATCTATGTAAAAAATTAGAGCAGTAGTTCTAAAGCCTCAGGTGCAGAACGCGCTCGGTCATTAATCTCTCCCTGTTATCCCCAGTACGCTGCATATGGGTACATTTGGTCAGCTAAGTGTAGTATATCAATTACTGAAATTACTTTCTATTTCAGGACTTTTTAATGATCTTATTTTAAAATGTTTTTATTGGTTTTCTAGATTTTTTAGGAGACATATAATACGTACTAAGAAATCTATATATTTGTATCTCCGGTAATGTCTTAATGAGGATTGAGAAAAAAGAAGCATATATAAATAACAATATATTTTAATATTAATCAAAACCTACTTACTTATTTACTTCTGTACTTTAATATCTAATTATTTTTTTTTCACATGCATTCTAAATAGTAACCTAAAATAACATATATGTTAACGTTCATGCTTTCAAACGTATCTTCACACGAAAGCGTTGAACCTAGAATGATCATCATGAAAGTGATACAGCATCTACTACATCAAAGGTGAAATGAGAAACGAGAAATCGCGAAAAATTCCAAAACGCATTACAGAAAGCTCAATAAACATCCACTCTTACATTGTCGCTTTTCCCAAACTATTTCAAGTAATAGCAGAGTTGGTGCAATACAATAACTCATAGCACCTGCAAAAGGTCTCAAGCCCCCGGAATTTCTGAACCTCTCCCTGGTGAGTTCTAACAATTTTCAGTTACGATCTTTTTATTGTGACACCGAACAAATTTTCTTTTTCATAGTTAGATGTGGAAATATCGCGCGGACGTGATCTTTTGTTTCCAATAGTTGTTTTATCTTCATTTATTATAGGTTGTTCGATTTTCCTTGCTTTTGTTCAGAAACACTTAGCAGTGGAAAAAAAGCTGAAATGATGATGATGGCTGTGGGTTCGATATCAACCAAAGGAATGGTTATACCTTAATTATGTCAATTACTCCTTTGTGGAAGACCGAGCGGGCTGAATTTCTCCACCCAATGTCTTGAAACTTAGGTGGATATTGTAGAACGAAGTGTTTTATATGTATGTATTTATAGTGTATGTATAATATATTAGCGCTGCCTCAAGCACATAAATATTATATTGTCAAATAACCTGCGTTCGCCGGGAATTATTAATTTTACGCGTTAAATGAATATGCAAAGAATTAATACCAAAATGAAAACTTTACACAGCTTTTTTTATGTAGTGCGCATTTTCACAAAGCGATTCAATATTTACAAACACAATTTTTAATTGTACTTTAAAATCTATTCTCGGTTTTGTGGGAAAAATGCAATAGTAGTTGTGCCAGATATAACATAGAAATAAGAACAGTTATTTAATTAGAAGCTTTGAGCTTTTGTTTAAGTATCAAGTTCTCGTTTTTATGAAAGTTTTACTACAGTTCTATTTTGATGAGTCTAATTTCACTTTGTTATATTTTCGTTAATTATTTTAACTGACGTTCATTCTATCATATATAATAGTTATCGGAACGGTTACTACTATCACTGATAACCGATCGCTTTTATTACAAAACAAAATGGCAATTTATGTCCAAATCTCAAGTAGAAATAACTTATATTGTTCGGCGGAAAGTAGAAAATGGAGTATTTTAAGGGTTTTTAATAAATATTCAGTATAAGAATAAAGACACAACCACCGCTTATGACGGCCACTAAGACACAGTTATTTAAAAATAAAATTTTAAATATTTAATTCTTGGTATAAGTTTATAATTGTCAGAAGTGCAATTTCAATAGTAGAAAAACAGTTCAGCTAAGAAGAGTCAGCAAGAAGCAAAAAACTCACTTTTATACAAACTAATGTACAACAAAGATAATATACTTTACATCAAAAAATACTTAAAATAAGCAAACCTAATGAATTTATAATCCACCAAGCTAGATCCACTTGGCTTCTAACTAAATTAACCATTTGCAACTACCCGCTGACAGATGAAGGGGGGGCTAAGGAATGCATAGTAATTTATCCTCGCAATCCCCAGGACCAGACCCAGCGCAGGTGCTGCACGGTTGACGAATCGTTTGTTTTATCTTGGTTTCGCAAGTTTTTTGCTCAACTTACATTTTGCAAAAGCAGAAAAGCTAAACGTCAGTGTCAGCTTGGAACAAATTTATTGTACAAATTAATTGTAGTGCTTAGTTGGCCATGTCCTTTTATTTTGGGACTTAGTCTTGTTTATGTGTAAAGGATTTTGTATGGGATGGGATCTATTTGTGTTTATATATATATATAAAATATAATAATATTACGTGTATATCAATTTTACGTGCACTGACATCATATAAATATGATAGCGTTACAGTGTTCTACAGCGTTCTCTACTTTCCGCCCAATTTTAGAGGTATTACGGGTAGATATGGAATGACAATGTCATGAATATTTTAATATTTTTTATTCTTATAATTAAGAATTGAACCCACAACCACCTTGTTTACAGTCGGACTTAGGCCTAATGCCCAGCAACGGCTTTGTTGCAAAAGAAATTGTCAAAGTATCTAAATAGATATATCGTGATTTGTAGGCAGGACGCACGTCCATTTCAGTATCGAGTATTGAATCCCAAAAAAAGTCAGTGGACAGCAAGCTCTACTATTTGTAGAAATGTTTGTTTTATATCTATGTAAATATATGAAACATTTTATGTTTCAGCTGTATGCAATATTTCATAGCTCACATAAAATCTAGACTAAAATCTAGGATCGAAATGCAAAATATTACGTACTATCTTATTTTACTTTTAGTTGGAAATAAATGTGAATACAACGTTTTTCTATATACCTATACAAATATGTTATTGTATAAATTGACGAGCTTCTCGACTTTGATTTTCATTTGATTACAACAATTGAGAAAAGAATAGATAAATTTCAAATATAAATATAGTTTTTGAGAGATATTTTAAAGTTAAGTATTGTTATCTCAACATGGGCAAAAGCTTATTTCCCACATATTCTATACAATTAAAGCCACATATTATAAATTCAAAATAAGGCTCCAACACATCATATTGGACTACTGAACAGACCATTTTATTATAATTATAAATAACAAGCGCTAGTAGGTATCCTCTATAATGCGAGCCACCTCGTACCTAGTGAGCTCGCGTTAATCTTTAAAAGGAACGTGGTTATGTGGAGGCTATATTTAGAAATGGCTGGCTCGTACTTTCGATCTAATGATATAAGGAATGCTGAATCTATATTTTATATTAGATGTGTTCCATTTCGCTGTATTGAAGTACAATAAACTCTGCTCAAATATCTAATCGTGCGATAAGTGGCAAAAGATCTACATCAAACGGTATACTTATCATAATCACGGTAGTAATTATTTTTCCATTTTAATAATACTCATATTTATTTATGAAATATCCATAAAAATAAAATCAACTGAAAAAAAAACACTATCATAGTATGATTTTTTTTATAAAAAAAAAGGAGTTAAGAATAAACCTTCAATAACAAATAAATACAGCAACACTATCGCACAATTTCTTGTACAATATTTACCAGAATTTACTACAGCTTCATTACTATATACTGTACGAGTATTGGAAATACTATTTAAAATATTGTGAAATCAGGTAGGGTATCGTTATTTCCCTAGCCGATAAGCATCTATAGAATCAAGGTAAGCCATCTCCTGGCGCAGGCGAGTTGCGAATAACTAAGGTGGAATGTTAGAGGTTTAACATAGAATTTTAATTTTAAACCATACTTGAGATTAGTTTTTTTTTATATATACGAGTATACTTTGGAGATTTTTTCGCTAAAATATATGAAGACTTTAATAAGTATAATAAATATAATATTTCTGACTACAAATTTTATGCTGAGCATTCGAAATTGAAAAGCTTATTATTTATAAAACTATTAATAGTTCCTAATGTAAAATGACTTGATTGAAAAATACATCGTTACTTTATTTATTTCGTTAGGATTGTCAACAGAAAATAACATCAAGTAAGTGTTTTTCGAATTATTTAAAATAGCATAGTAAAGTAATAGATTACATTTCTAATGCACTATAGATTTTATAATAGAAGCAAATTACTCGTGTGCTATACCAAACTCAAATTAAAAAAAAATTAAAAGGAATCTTCAATTTTATATAATTAACATTACTTAATTAATTAAGTTACACAGTGTGAAGCTAAAAAAATCTATAATGGCGGCAAAAGATTGATGAAAGACAGATGTTTTCTAGTTTCACGCTCCATCCCGCATATCGCAGCCCTGCTATCTATCCAGATAGAGTGGACTTAGTGGCGAAACACTGTATTTTGAATGGAGGAGCTCAACATCGCACTTTGACCCACAAACTTTTACAATCTGACAGGAATTTTCAATTTGCAATTCAAAAGATTTTATGAATTCTACACAATACAAGAAATAGTCAACATTTTACACGTTTAACTTGGATAGATTGTCATTTTTCTATTCTCACCATTCAATTTACAGAGTGCAGTGGTCACTAAATCGCCTTTTAGCTATTGAGTGCATTTTCATAGCCGAAGTGCCCGCTCGGCCACTTGTTAAGGAAATGTATTGGTACGGAAATCATGAGAAAATCGTTATCTTCCATAGTTACGGGACGTTTTCAATATAAAATGATCGTAAAATTTCGTAAGTTACCTGACCTTTTGGGTCTTATGGAAATATACTTCTTTAGTGTCTTTTACGTGCTATTTTGTAGCCTACTGGTGGTCTAATAGTTAGCATTTATATATTCTTATAAAATCCAGTAGCGTCCTCTAAAGGTTGAATTAATTAATAATTAAAACACACTGTACACGCTGTAAAATAAATACTATCAAAAATACTATTTAATGTTATTGCTTATGTAAAACCCTGTAATCTCAAGAACTACTGGTTCGAATTGAGAAAGATAAATGTAGCGTTGGATAGTTTATTTATCGAAGAATAAATTATATTACTGTAATTGTGTCGGTATAAGCTATTGGCATCTGCAGTCAAAATTACCACTCGGCCATTAAGAATGTATCATGTGTCATACACGACTCTTACTCATTCCTATTTAATTGGACAAAGTCCCAGTCTTAAACTAGTAGTTAATTTTAAAAACAAAAATACCCGAAAATCACAACTCCAAAACTGCGATAAATAATAAGAAACTGTTTAAAATGTTAAAAAACGAATGCATACTCAATTATACAAAAAAGCAAATAAAAGTTGAAGTTTAGAGCGCTAAAGAGATCTCAGCCAGTTTTACACACTTAAATTCACGTAATTACTTTAAAATTACACCTGCGCAGAGACGAGTTGAACTCATTTGCTAAGAACCCTAATGAGATTTGATGGAATGAAAAAAGGGCAATTGCACGTGTCGGGCTAAGATTTCGTATAAATGCTTTGAAATTTCTTGATATCAGCCAAAAAGAAAGAATTTTTGTAGATTTCTTTTATACTTTCATTTATTATTATACTGAGTTTTGTTAAAATCTGCGGGGAACGGAGTGCTTTAACTCTAGTTTCCCCTCCTGCTATGCGGGAAGTGCGAAACTAATATTATTTAAATTGCAGTCTTTGTTGCCTATCAAAGCACCCCTGGCATGTACATATAAGAATAAACGTGATGGTTATGTATTTAAATCCCACTAAGAGAGCATTTGTACCTCGATCTGTGCCATTTGTTTTCTCGATTTATTTCGCCATAACAAATCGAGATTGACTTTTTATTTGTGCTTACATAAGACTTATACTTATTTAGAGTGGAAGAAAACTGTAAAAATTCTACCACAGCTTAAGTTAAAATACATTTGACAAGAAAATTTCAGTAGTAGTTCATTCTAACAATGGTTACTACATTGTGGAATAATGTGCGATATTTCTTTATATAATAATAAAAAAAATTTGCCATAAATAATCTGGACCTAAGAACAAAGAAAATATATTACAACCCGATTTATACGCGATTCTTTTAATACTATTGCCAAAGATTTAGATAAAACTAAATAATAATAAATGTATGGACCAATTCAATCTAGATAGCATCGTGTGTACATTTCATGGAGATTGCTTCGGTATGTGAAGCGTGAAAATGGTTGAAACGAAGACTTCTTTTTACTAGACCATAGCCCGCGGTTTTGTCTTTTTTATAATGTAATACATTTATTTATTTCTTTGGTCAAAAAAATGTGACTTTATAGCCTTATTACCTCAAGTCCTCAATCATGAAATATAAAAAGCATGGTTTCAAATGAAGTAACGTAAATAATTTTAAAATCATCATTTTCACAAAAGCCAAAAAAATTATTTAGTGTATTTCCTCATCACTATGTTATTTCATAACTTGTATTTAATATTGTAGACTTTGAAGTAAGATAACCACATCTTATAGAAATGCAGAAAAAAAAGAGATATGTTCTCGTCTTACATAAAAAAATTACACTTGCGTAAATGTCCAAAGTCAAAGAGGACCTACCATTAGCACCATCCATTCTTTACTAAATATGTGTATACATAAATATATAAGTAAAATAGTCTGTACGTCTGTTACAAAGGCGTTTATCCCATAAACTGATGTCTGTGATTAGCAGTGACAAGAGGAACGACAGCGCACCTGGCGCTATGTTTACGGCGACGACCTGAGCTTTATTGTAAACGTTACAGTAAAAATTGGGCTTAAGTCTTTTATTCGTGGGGTCTTTTAGGAATTGCTATAGGTTTTTTTTTAGTAGAATGTATATTATAGATATTTAGGCTATATTATAGATATTTTTTCAGTATATAGATACTGATCTTATAGTTTAAAAACACAGTCTACTAAATAGGTTAGTTACTATAAGTTCTAGTATTTGGCGTTTAAATACAAAATTGTCTTTTTTGTGTAGTTTAATCAAATTTCTCGCAGCATCCCGCACACGCCAGGGAAGGTAGAAGGAACCTAGCGGTAAGACACTCCGTTCCCCATTTGCCGCCGAATTTTAATGTAAGATATCTATACTAAATATTCGCTCTCAGTAAAATTTATTACTAAATGCATTTGTAAAATTTTTGAAGTGCCATTATAATCCTTTTAGAGCAGGACTTTAAACGGTTTTTTAAAACAGGATTTTAAGAACAATGAAATAAAAAAAAAATCCAGTCATCGTTACAGTCAGTCATAAAATATTCAACAGAGCTTCCCCGATGAATTTATAACTACTTTTTTCTTGCAGCTCCGGTCCAAATTCTTGATATTTTTTATGTAAACAGTACTTGGGTTGCCTTCAGTCGTAGCTGGAGTTTTGAAATACCATTAACACTTTATTGTGAAAATTTATACGTTTTGTTTGCTACTTAATGACGCGAAAGCGACTCGAATGATTTTTGGGTATATTTTCACAGGTATTTAGTTACGTATAAACATTTACTTTAATTAAACTATTTAATTAGTTATCTGCAACGACTCTTCATTTACTAGTTTCCTCTCTATTTTCTCTTCTAATCTCTTCAAGCAATCATCGTGTCAAAATTCAGCATTCTACCTCACACAGTTCACTTAATAGTCTTAATACGACTACACTATTATTTATTTTATAGTAAAGTTAAGAGGATATAATTAATGTTATAAAAAGATTTGTTTGAATTAAGAAATATGAGAATATGCACGAAAAAATACGTTTCGTCGGTATTATAATGTCACAAACAATTGATGTGTCAAGCGACGATCAATAAGAGCAGCGAGCTGTAACAGCGTACACAGACAGACCTTTTGAATACAAATATTAGTATTTTATATATTTTATTTATTTATTGCCGACCATACGGTATATATAATTTAGGCGATGCGGCGAAGTACGTTGCTTGATTGTAAACACGACGGTTGTGGGTTCAATCTCACCTGGAGAAATATATTATTTTCATTTTATAAATCTGAAAATCAAAGCGCGGTGTTGAGTTATCGCGATAGACACCATGAGCAATCTATATGCAAGTATTTATTTTATAGACAAGATATGTATCCAATTCTAATATATCATATTACATTTAAACTTTCAAGCTTTTCCGAGTGAACCTATAAAAAAGTCCAATTTCTCACTTAGTTAAAGTTCTACAACAAAACTATACAATATGTAAAACTATTCAGTTACCGAGTGACCGATAAACAACACACAGCGGAACCCACGCAGCGTAGAACGCCGGAATTTGGCGCGCAGTGTTCTTGCGAATCTTTCTGCGGTAATTATCATGTTACATCTTAAAGTCCACAGACACAGTGAAAGTTGCGGGCGACGAGTAGTTTAATATAACGTTTTAAATAACTTTCTCACAAATATAAAGAAAAGTGATGACATACAAATAACAATGACGGCACTGCACCTGGTGCTCTGTTTACGATCGACTCCCCGCTGTACTTAGAGTTTATTGTTACCGTTACAACAAAAACCATACATTATGCTATTTAGTTTATATCTACATGATTTACTAAACTTGGTATATAAAATAATATTATACTGCGTGACGCAGCGGCACAGACTGACTGTAAACGCAACGGCCATAGGTTCGGTTTCTACTCAGAAGAGTGAGTTATTTTATATTTTTTCTTCGGTAAGGAGAAAAAAAAACAATAATTTTATTCTCGCTCGCGCTGTGTCCTTCAGATAGCACGAACCTAGGAATAATAACCTAGGAATATAATACACTCTGTTCCCTATTTCTGTCGTGCTTTTTTATATGACCATTAATAAATAAAAAAACCGAACTCACCGAGTACTTCAAAAGTCAATCAAACTGTAAACGACTATATGTAGGTAGAAAGAAAATGAAACCAAATACTGCAGATTCAATATTTTCCACTCACAGCCACGGCATAAAGTTCCACGACGAGATATTACGCAGATAAAAACTAGAATTTATGCCTCTGCATCACACTTAACCGTTGTTCCACTAAAATTTAGAAAAGCTAGACGGAAAGGTATTTCGAGACCGGTCTAGTCGAAATTTCATTGTTATATAGAGCCCAATGTGTTCTAAATGAACAATATATATGTAATATATATTGTATTTAAGCAGCGATATATAAAAGAAGATGTTTCAACTGACTGAGGTAAGTACTTGTGTAATAAATAAAATTTAATTCATATATTGAATAATACAGCTACAGCTATTTAGTAAATTCAGAAGTTAATTTCAAATGAAATATGCAAAAAAAATATTCCATAAACCCCATATGAACACAAACTATCAAATTACAACTAAAGTAGTTAAATCTGCAAAATCTATAAATCACACGAGACTAATACAAAGTATACTTAATATTTAGTTTAGCATAAACCAACGAGCTCAATATAATATAAAATATACGAAAAAGATTTATTGCATCAACACATTTCTATGCCAACACGCGGAGAGCTCATTTAAATATGTATAAAGCTATAAACAACCGGTATTATTTTCAGGGTTCGTAACTTCGAGGATATTACACATTCGCTGATCTAAGATATTGTATTCTTATTTTTTTTTTGTTTTTATTTTTCTACGTCGGGTACAGCTGAAGGATTCTAATTCGATACGCTCGTTTGAGTAATATTTTTAGAGGTATGGGAGTTTTTACGTCAAAAAATTGTGTATGATCGATGTTTGAACCGATCTTTATATAATTTAAATATTAAATTTACTTGAAAAAATGGTTTTCTTCAGCCTTATCCCGCAAAACGGTGTTGGCAGCAAACCTAGTGTCAAGACTCATCATTATCCTATTTCCGAGTTTTATTTTGCCAGTGCGGGATTGCACAACGGAGAATGCTCCATTGTCACGGCGCAGGGCATAAGCATGTGGCTGTAACGCGGGGGTTGTAGGTTCGATTCAAATTGAGGAATTAATTATTATAACTCATTAGTATTTTTTTGCATGTTAAGTGGCGCGACATTGACTTCGGCCACTTAATGCCTCAAAAATTCGGAAGAAAATGGGAACAGATTGTCATGTCACTAAGTTTCCTCTCCTACCCTGCTTGCTATATGCGGGATACAACGTGAATGTCTTTCTCGTTAGAAAAAAAAACAGAAATAAAAACAATTCTACAAAGAATATGTCAAGTACATTTTGCTAGATACACAAAGGCAGCATTCACTATTTGCTTTCATTAAATATGCTTCAACGACTTTATGATGAGGCATGTCATGTCATTTCATTACAGGCAAAGTCAATATGTCTGTTTGTCCAACTTTGAAAAAAAACAAGTTTTTGTTTGCCGCGCGCCGGCGGTAAACAAGCGAAATTGGTTTCTGTTAACCAAGATGGTCGATTGTATTACTTATAACAATATTGGGAACGTAAATGTTATGATTATATTGAATTTTAATTTATGAACAACATAATCTATGTACGATATAGATATAGGTCCTTTTTTCAATTTTTCGCTCAAAGATAATTTTCTATGTCCAAGTCTCATTAGAGGATCTCTATTAGGTTTTGCAGGGTAGGCGTGGGGAACATAGTATTAAGACACTCCGTTCCCCAGGAACTTCCCTATTTTCGAATATTAACATATTTGGTCTAAACTCTTTCACCACCTAGTTTACGAGATTTTCCACGACAGACACACATAGATAATTTTTAATATTTAGAACATAAACTTCCAAATGCACTTTTTGCTTCTTATTTAAATAATTAATCGTTTCCCTAAGGGATTTGCATCCGTTACACCGGTGCAATTGACTGTACTGCATCTACAAAACGTCCAGGGTCAAGTTATAGTATAAATATATGAAATCTTCAATGTTAGCCAGATAAAATCACCCTTGTAAGATAGCAATCGTATCTTCAATTTGTCGGGGCGGTACACGCGCAATAACCGTTCGTATGCAAATGCAATACAAGTTTTAATCGTTTCCGAACCGAACCTCGCGGCGTACTTTTCGACGGTCTAGCAAAATTCTACAATGGTTTCAGGTTTTTGTTAAAATTATGATTTTGATTTTTTTATAAAGACAGAAATATCTATTTTTATATAATAAAAGCAATGTCACGACTTTTTAATATATTTTTCATAAGGCTAGCTAGGTAGAGAGAATTTTGCTAAAACGAAGTAGCGGAACTAAACGTCGTGCTTTTTCTACTAGAATGGTACACAAATGCGGAGGCAGAACTCAACGCCGCGCTTTGCCTTGAGACACTAGAGCGAAGAATAATGGAAATATAAACGTAAATAAAATATTTCACTTTCTCGAGTGGGAATCGAACCCACAACCGTAGCGTTTACGCGCGACACGACTAATAATACGACTAATAATTTAAACATAATTATTCCCCTAAGTAAGAATTGAATATACCTAACTTAAAAAAATAATAAATAAAGCAAATTCTTAGAATCCTAATTACTTAATTTTCAGTTAAGTTTCAAACAGCAATCAAAGGCAATTTGTTGTCGGCCATCTAAGAAATATGGGAATATAAAGTTCATTTTTTATTAATGCGAGAGCATTTGTTTTGTAAATAGTCTTTTAAAATGCAAATTCGATTCAAAATGTATTCGAAAGGTTCCTTACTTACAATTTTATGTAATATAATATTATCTCCACGAACACTTTTCATACCCTTTCATAATATAAAAAAAATTGTTTATGGCGGTGCAGTTTAAGAAAATTTGCATCAAGCAATTTATTTAGTCGTATCTATATTTCTTTTTTATGCGGACGCTTAAATGTAAACGAATTAAACAACTGAAAAGATTGATATCTTTATGTTTATTGTTATCATCTCTTGTTTGTGGTGCAATGAAAAAAAAATAAGTTTTTTAATATAATAAACTTAATAAATTTGGTTTTTACTTACCTCAGTTTCTGAAATAATATAAGAGGGACGTGACCCCATTGTGTCGGAATTAGCAAATACATTACTATAGGTAGTTGTGGCTTGAAATGTCATGCTAGGAACGTTTGTATTATAGAGCGGCGGTATTTTTTCGGCTCGTTTTGATAAATTTCTGTAGTGTTTGTTGGTCGACACCACGTCTTTAAAGAAAAAAAATGCTTTTTTAGATACACGACTATACACTAAGGAATTGTACTTGTGTATTGAATTGAACGAAAAGTTCCTATTATCAAAATTCTTTATTAATCTGTCATTATTATATTTTAATAGGTAACATGTCATATTATATAATTGCGTAACTTTGTTTGAAGATGAAAATATTAGAAATCACCAATTTCAGGCCAACCAAGCTGTCGTAAATATAACTAAACCGCAACGTATATTGAGAGCAAAATACTTTAACCATTAAAATATAATGTGAAACGGCTCTCATTTAACTTTAAAAACTTAAAATTTGTTAAACTCAAGCCCATTAGAAACCAGGTCAACACTCACAACTCAATTAACTTACAATGGATTAAATACTTGGTACCTGCGCCAAATTAAAAAAAAAAGTTATGCCTAATTTAAAAAGCTACATTGTCTATGGCAAAGAGCAAAAACACTCATCCCATTCACGTAACGTTGGTATAACGTAATGACAGCCCTAACACGACAATTCCATTCACACAGGGCTGTCACTCATTAGCATATGTACATAAAGAGTCGCTCATTGGCCGCCATGTTTGGATTGCAGACATTTTGTGACGCCATTTTTATTAATTAAAAACTCTGCGTTTTTTTTTTCCGCAACATAATTGTTTTGAAAATGTTTGTGCGGATTTTACGCGGCAATTTCTGGGCAAGTGTCATTTTAATCGTTTGTTTGTTTGTTAAGGTTGAGCGAAATTAGGTTATCAAAATTTTTATTTGAATTTGCTTCGAATTTTGCATGTTCCACATTCCGTAACGACTTGGACGTGCTCATGCAAAATACATAAATCAAACTGTTAGTTACGCTCTTTTAATGCATTATTCCATAGATATTAAATATAATTTGCTTTGTTTCCATTTCAGAACTCTTAATTTTAAATACTACGAATACCTACAAAAGCTAAAATTACAGAAATTGATATCGTTAGACAGTTTACGAGATATGGACAAGCTGATGATGATGATGATGATATAGTTTACGAGTTACGATGTGCAAATTGGACTTACAAAATAAAACAAATAACTTGTAAATTCTAACAATACGCAAACGCAAGTTATCTAGAAACTAAACCAACCTAATCACAATGTAAAAATAAAAGCTCAATGAAATGTAAATTTGACTAAATATAGTATTCCGATTTCGTCTTGTATCCGTAAGACCTAGTCGAGAAAGCTTCTCGAGTAAATAAAAATACGAATATATTGAAAACCCGAGGGATGGCCAATATCTCCTGGATTCGTATCTGTGTACGTATGTAAATGCACCGTTTAGTTTGTCGATGTCGATATTTAGAACATCACTAGTTATAATTTTAAATAAGGTAGCTTATACCATATTTAAATTTAAAGTTATATTTGTTTTATGTACCATTTGCTGAGTCGTCCACAAGTTGGCTTTTATATATCTATTAAAAGCAATATGTCTATATGAACGAAAACCAACGTTTATTAATATTAACATTTTCCAACACACGATATATACATAAGTATATAAATTATGTACACATTTACATATATAGAAGTTTTCGTAGGTTTCATTGTAGTAGGCTGTACAAAATTATTCTTAAATAAGGCAGTTGATTGTCCGGATAATCAGGTATCCGTATAACCGGGGGCCGGATAATCGAGTTTCTACTGTATTTATTTAAAAGACTTATAATTATGTAACGGTTGAGTTTCCTCCATTTTCTCTACATTTTTTTCGTGACACTATAAAAGTAGTTGTTCTTTCATTACAACGAAAATAAAAATATTTATTAAAGCAGAGAACAATCAGGTGAACCATAATTTCGTTAGTTCAGCGCTGATAAATGATGACAGGAGTTATGTGCACCAGCACCATCTAACAATTGCCTATCGATAAAAATGCAAATGCACATCTCTCGTTCAGGGAATGATTGGGTTGCCTCGAAACTCGTCTTGGGACTGTAAGTAGATTCTACACAGTTTACCTCAATTCATGGCTCCTGTGACCAGGGTGTAAGGTTCAAAATGGATGGCAACGCGTCTTTGTGGCCACACCTAAAGCACAATGCTTTTCCTCTTGACTTTATCTCAAATTTCGGATTTGAAACGCTAAATTTTTAGAATTCACATTTACACTTACTCTAAATGGAGTTTGTTTAAATTTATTATGCAAAAGTACTCTGCCGTGTGATCATTTTAAGGTAAAAATGTATTGGATCTCTGTTAAAAATATATTGACTGGTTTTTATAATGATTGATGTGGTTAACAAATCAAAGTACATGTTGTAAGTTGAGCTTTCACCAATTTTAAAATTGAAATTTTATCAAAAATGATTTTAGCCTCGTTACTATAAATTATGTAACAATCACCAAAACCTATAAATTAAAGGCTCTACAAGATTTTGACCACAGTAAAAGCATCAGCCATCCAAACACAAACATTTTCAGTGTTAGATATCTTTACAATCGTGATAGGTAGCTGTAAACAAGCAGGGTGGTCCTGCGATCCGCTACTAAGCCAGGATTACGCGATAAGGTGGATTCAAACTTATGATAATTTGCCCCCTTTTTACCCGGAACCTACAAGTATACGTATACGTTATATAAGTAACTTTAATTGTACATAAATTAAAAAATTTAATTAAATCAGCTTCAGGCTGTAGACCGCACACAGCAGGGCAGGCAGAGGGAAACTAGTTTTAAGACATTCTTTTCCCCATTCCGGAGGCATTGCGTGTCGAGTGGCAGAACTCAACGTCGCGCTTTGCCTCGACGCCAGAGCGAAGAAATGGACATATACACGTATATAAATATTTCACTTCCTAGAGTGGGGATCGAACCCACAACCGTCGCATTACGTCGCATTAGTCACACGTTTGTGCCGCTGCGCCACGACCTCCTTAAATTGTACATAGGTAATGAATATTATTCAGTGATAATATTATTAAAAAATTTTCAAATTGCCATCGCACCGCAGAGCCACACTATGTAACTGGAAGCGCGATGTAGGTTATAGGTTCAATTTACGGAGATATTGTTACTTTTAGTTCCTCACTGTGGTAACAAGTGTCTCTACCGGAGTATCTTATTTCTAGGTTTTCTGCCTAAACTGCGATATACGTACGGGACATATATTATAATTTTAAAATGACATGTTTAAAAGCACGAGTTATCAACAAAATATACAGCAACGTGGCCAAAAATATATGCGATTATTATAAAACAACTATATTTTAAACGATATGGTTTTCAATGAAGGTAATAGAAGTTTTGTTTTCGCGAAACGATTTCTATAGCACTTAAGCCACTGATATATAGCGCAAGTTCTGGGATAAGCACATCCCTTTATTGCTGTTATGTCCCGTTTTTGCGGGAACTTCTGAAATTATGTGGCGAGAATCAATGTTTCTGATATAAGGCTGGATAAATTAAGGCTCTATTACAATTATTTTTTATTACAAAAAGATTTAACGCGCGGTTCACGTGGTGCCCGTAAAATCAAAAGGTAAGAAGTTTCCCCACATGCAAAATATTTTTTTTATTACAAGTAAACAAACAGGCATAATTGTGAAAAATCCATCGAAATGACGAAAAACATAATAACACTGTTTCTATAAAATATATAAGGTGTAATCTATATAATTACTTCAAAACATAAAGAAGTCTGGTTCTATTACGATATAGTAAACAGAAGCACGACAAACCAAGTATATTTATTGTTATCTATCTGGAATTCTGATCAAAATGGCTTGTCATAGATTTCGGTCAATCGTATGTATATCCCTCGAAGGCGAGGATTACTTTAATACTTTAGGGATTATTCGGAACACAAAGACGGTTGAACGGGTATGACTGATAGATACCGTTAGTGACATTTACTACACTACACTTGTATATATATTATACACGAGTCAGATGGAATACTGTGGACCTTGTTGGCGCGATCATTTGAGAAACTGTCCGTTAACATCGAGGTCGTGGGTTCATTCTCTTTGGGTCAAATGTTCATGCGATAAGTGTAAATGAATATCTACTCTGTGTATCTTAGTTATTATTATATTATTTATATATTATTTAAATTTATAAGTTTTTTTAATTAAATTTAAACACCAATTAGCTGATGTTAAGAATTCAACATTTTGATGTTGAATTCTTTTAAAAATTACGATAAATTTTATAGCCATTTTTATTAGCCTCCTTATTTTGTCTTTTACTTACAACCAATTTTCATACATATAGACATAAATTATTCTTTCTTTTACTTTGTGAATTACTTACATAGTTATATTTAAATAACAAAAGGCATATCCCAAACAAAAGGTATTTTAGAATTTTCGCTTCAGCTAATTTCCTTTGATTCTAACGTTCACCCTTGACCTATCATTTGTTATTATTAACCATAACCGCCACACGAATGTAGAACGTTGCAACCGAAATCCAAAGTCAAGTAAATTACTATGTTATACATAACGTTATAAGGTGCAATTTTCTTTAAAAAAATTAAGTTATTAGGCGTTTTTAGGGGTAGTTGTGTGTTACTGGTCTAATTTAATGCTAACAAAATGTTAGGATTGCGTGTTACAAGCTACTTTTGTTTTGCATATATTACCAACTGCTATGCATAATGCCAGTTCTGAGTTTAACTCGAAATATTTCTGATATTGCAAATGAAGTTTGATAACTCGCAATCAAGTTTCATTATTATATATATTAGCTTGTGTGTCGTTTGTCTGTGTGTGTGGAGCGAATTTGTTGTGATTCAAAGTATTTTTATATTACTATCAGTTTGCGCTAATGGAAAAAATGTTTTACGAGTATACTCTTTAGAAAATTATAGACCTATTGTAATGATATGATAAGGAAAAATAAATATAATTTAGAATATTTAACGAAAAAAAATAGTACAATTTCACTCTCTCTCTCTCTCTCTTCTATGTCTGATAGTTTTTAAATTTATTCCAGAAATATTTTAACTTTCTGAACTGTATTCATTATCGCCATCAGAAATAGTTTTCATCCAAATTGAGAATGAATGTTAAATAAATGAAGACTGCACAACTAAAATAGACTCTTCTGATACTATTTTAAATGTGTGCCAGAAGTTGTTTTGAACTACTATTCTATTTTGAGTTAATAAAGGCATAGAAATTGAAAAATAACTGTAGATAGAATAGATTGATCGAGTACGTAGATTGTATTACAAAATGCGAGTTATCTATATATTATTTTATTTATTACCTTGAAATTTCTGTGAAATGAGTCTTTTCTTTGACTGGTAAGCACAGTTGTAGTCGGTTCTATCCCACATTGGGATAGAGAATTATTTTCGCCACTTAATACACAATCTCTTAAGTCCGGGTAAAAAGAGATGAACAGTGTACTTTTATACGATGGTCCCGCTGCTACTTACATAGGTATAACACAATATGTACAATAAATTATAATATTATTTCGAAAAATATAATTCATCAACGTTGTTTTGATAATATTATCAAATTACCTGCGAGTCTTGACAAATTGATAGAGAAAGGCTTCAGAAAGGCAATTTGATACAAGAAATAACTTTAATTAACAAATTTTATGGATAGAATTACTTGTGAAGACACCAAATGAAATATATTTAATTGATAAACTTTATACGCAGATCGTGTTTTAGATTGAAAAGCTTTCATTTATATAATGACAGTGATATCAATCCAGTCTGTCATGGAAGAAATCGAGGGTCCAATTTTCATTGTTCAATAAACCTGAGGCCGACGTGGCTCAATGAGAGGCTTTCCAACGGAGGGAATAGATTATTTTCATATCCCAGTTTGATAGACAAAATTATATTACAATTTACTTGGTACTGTATTGTACATTATAATATATTAGTTTCAATTGTAGGATATTTGTATTGAAATTAAAAATGGCGTTAAGAGAAAAAAACTATCGAGCCTTCTCAAAAACAAACCCAAGTTTGTGCGTGTACGCACTCATTTTATAAGAAACTATCAACAAATATATATTAGTATTGAAATATTTTTCTATACAATACCTATAGTTCTTCTGTTTCCTCAGTACTGCCAAAATTTGTAATCGAATATAGGTTGTGTTTACGGCTGAATTTCAGATAAAATGTAACAAAAAAGATACGACGCTCGTATTTTTTGATTAGACTAAGAACTTGATTTTTTCTCTGGATCGACCGTTGACCCGAATATTTATTTCAGGTGTATCATACGATATCCACTAGATAATTTGTTTTGACAGATGAACAGCCAAAAAAGATATCATATAAGGATACAATTTTTTCCTTTTAAGTTACGGTACATAAATATGCCTAAATACGAGTCGTCAGCTTCATTTCTTTTTGATATCGATATATACATGAAGTTAAAAAAACCATAAATAGTAAAATACACCAACATTTTGTTTTTATCATCAAACAATAATTACAATAATTTTATTATAATTAATGCTCAATGCTCGACTCAAATATTTAACAAATTTTCAAAGCGATCAAACTTTTTGGAACCGAAAACTTCTTCAAAACAAGAAATATTTCTCTTCCTAAGCGATCAAACTTTAGAAGATATTTTTAAGATAATTATTACTTATTTTGATAATTTGGTGTGACTGTAGTACAGTGGTTGTTGATACCAATTCCATTAAGAATTCATTTTTAAATTGGACTTGCTTGCTTGAAATAGTGATGTTCCAAATAAATTTAAATTGTAATATATTGTTTGATTTTTTCAATCATATTCAAAAAACTCTAATATTTTGGTATAATTATTAGAAGTTTTGATATAATAGGTAATATTTTATACGAAGAAAGATAAAATAATTTAATCATTTTCAAATTAAATTATATTATGTTGTGCAGGCAAAATGAGGGGGAAGGCCTCAACGTCACCTCTGACATTTGACAACTAATTTACTTTCATAAATTGTCCTTATGAATCTCTTAAATTATAACTTTGTATATTACATATTAAATTATAATGAAAATAAAGTTAAGAGTCTTTTAGTTCTAAATTCATCACACCACACCTACTAGTTCATCGTCCTTTGCGTTTTGTGAGGTACATTACAGAGTGACTGACAGAAAACGCTGAGACAAAAAGTAATTTGGAATGAATATATATTTCTATAGTATTAAAAATCAGCTGAGGACAAGGACAAGTAACCCAATGTTAAGACATTCTGCTCCCCACTTTTTACCAAATTTGTCAAGCTATATATATTATTGGCTAGCGGAATTCAACACCGTACTTTACGTTTACCAGAGCGCGAAGAAACATATCAAAGATATATTATCTAAATAGCAAGAACTTCATCTTTTATCTCCAGCGACATAAATTAAAGCCACACGTACATACATAAAACATAGAATATATTGAAACTTATTGTGTACGAACAAAGATTTGCACTCAAGCCTGCACCAGGCAGCTGCAGAAGGCACACGTTACAACCAACTCGCTGTTTTGACCTCACCGTGACCTTACCGTTAGAATACATTTGAATCGATCCTTAATAAGCTATTTCTTACTTATCCAAAGTTGATATGATAGTCACGTTTTGATACCTGCAAAGAAAAATATTCATAATATTATTATGGAAATTGTATCTTGGAAATTGTTTTTTGATGTTTTGAATTACAAATCTAGGTGAAATAATGTCTTAATTATTAAGTAACGGAGTGTCTTAACACTAGGTTCCCATGCCCCTACTCTTAATACACTTTGCACTTGCGGTCAAACTCTACCTAACTACGCCATGGGCTATGTAAATTTTAGCAAGATAATAAAAAAAAATCCATTTTAATTCACTTCTGCCTAAAGAATGGTTTATCAGTATACCATCAGTACATAATTTCAGGTCCAACTCATTTATTTCTTACGGAACCTAAAGCAGCGCTATATTTAACCAGATCGAGGAAGCGTCAGTATTTTAAGTACAAATATTTCTTCGAAGGGTATTTGTGACCATTATCATCGAATGCAGTCATACACGTTCCGCAATGACGACGTTTCAGGTCGTTTACAAGCTTTTATAGCGTGTAGTTTAAAGTTTTTTTGTGTTGTTGTGCAGTGGGCAAGTCTCGTTGAATTTTGAGTTTTAGTTGTTAAACTCATATATATTTAAATAGATAAGTTTGGCGCAGTAGATAACATGTTTGGGGTTTTCCACTTAGCTCGCAATACCTATAAAAATGTAGAAATTGATTAAAGAAATAAGTTGAGACTAAACTCTCTATCCTTCCTCTCCACAAATTGAAGAAAGTACACATACATTGTGTCTTGAGATATGCAATTCAACACCGCGCCTTGCCTTTTTACAAGATTAAAGAGAAATTAAATTGAAAATTGAAATTAAAATATTGCATATTTCATTTGCCCGAAGTATCGAACCCACAACCGCCGCATTCCTAGTCAGATACTGTAACACTGGGCGACGACGGCCTCGTGATTGCGTACAAATGTTTTAAATTGCAAAACGTATAAGTTGACTTAAATTTTCTTGACTAATGTTTGTGGAATAGCTATATATAATTATCGACCATTTGTACCCCGTATAGGTCGGTAATCAAAAAACACAAACTTCCATATTAACCGGCCAAATTAAAGAGATGTAAGTAATTAGAACCAATATTGACAAGGGTATGCATGTTTATTTTGTCCTCGTTTAAACAACTTTAAAAAGGAATCATTATTCCGGTAGCCCTGTGGCATCGTGTCATAGCATACGTCTGGCTGCCTTTGACGAAACGATGACGGACATTAAAGGAGTAAGTCAATATTATTTTATACTTTATGTATATATTTAAGTTGTTGTACTGTACAAAAAACAAGTTAGTAGGTGGATATTATTGGTATTTTTTTTTATTATATTTTTTCAGCTTCACTCTTTATCTCGCGTTTAGAATAATAATAGATAAGCATAGAGAAACTATTGTAACTTCACTTTGTTTAGCTTTTTGTTTGAATTTAATTCATTGCATATTAATTGGAGAAAGTAAATGCCGAGGAAATGCTAGAGAAGAACAATAATTCGTACCCCCGAG
Organism: Heliconius aoede; assembly: GCA_037355905.1. Lineage (NCBI taxonomy): Eukaryota > Metazoa > Arthropoda > Insecta > Lepidoptera > Nymphalidae > Heliconius > Heliconius aoede. The sequence goes on along the minus strand of JBAIZZ010000321.1, from coordinate 988,211 downwards.
TGGGGATTGCCACCATCACGTTTAATAATAATTAGAATTAAAAACCATATAATTGTGTCAAATATCTATAATCTATTTGTAGGTACTAAAAATGTTCTATAATAAAATGCAATATCAAATATGTTTTAAATGAAAAGTCAACGGCATAAATAATATACTTCGTTGTAGAGCATGTCTGCGTCTCCAGGGTCGAGGTTTTAGTTATTGTTTTACCAGTCCGCTGTGATAAATCTACTTACCATCCAGCCTTTTTTATTTTTATTTTATATTTACTAAATTTATTATATTTATTTATGCTTAGAAGAAGGAATTGTACGTTTTTTTTTAATATTTGCTTAGCATAATGTCATTTATATTATATTTATTTAAAAAATATGTAAAGTGGCTAAGAAAAAATTATGTTTTAAACGAAAACAAAAAGTATAAATTAAGTGTAGTATACTCTCCTGGGAAGAATTTAAATTCATTACGATAGCGCGTAAGTAATGGTTGAAATTGTATAATTTATAAATAAAAAAGGGATATAACCGTTATATAAAACAACATGGCCATTAAAAACTGATGCGTGACATATTCGCATCGGTAATAAACCCATTGCACTATAATTAAATACATAAGGCCTTTAATCCAAAAAGAAATCCACCAGAATTCCTAAATCGAGGGTCTTTTGAACAACTTCAAAGTTAAGTAACCCCTATGTATCGTAATATTAATAATATTAACAACACGTCATTATAAACTCTAATCCTATAACAATAGAACTCATTTTTGTGAACACACAACGACAATCTAAGAAACAAATGTTCAGAAGTTCAATTTAGACTGTATTTCCGGCAACACGAGTTACATTTTAAGTTAACAAATATTTAAATTTATTCATTGGACAATACAATCTAAAGTGAGCCCTAAATCTGTCACATTGGGTGCGAATTAAAACGGTCAGGCGTCGCCAGGGGTGCCCAGGCCGCGATTTTTCACCGCGTTTCACTGAATGATGCCTGTATATTCTACTAGTTAAGTGACAGATGGATAAAGGCTACCAACTATTTATTGTGCCATTACAGTTCGGTTGCCAAATGCCGCTCAGTGCTTGGGGTTGACAGTTGAAAATTGCGCTCTTATCCGAACGGGTGTGCTTTGTACAGCAGATTATTATACCATTGTATAAATGTATCTATTTGGAAAGTTATCGGAAGGTTATTGTCGTTTTATACGTTACGTATTGACGTCCCATAAAACGGGACGAAAAGCAATTTGTTTTTATTGTCTCAACCCTGGATATAAATTTCAATCTATTTATGATGGTTATAAATAAAAAATGTTTCTATTTCGATCGAGGATACATCTTTTGATCTGATTTTTGCATAAGTTGAGGGTTTTTATTGCGGGAAAGTGGGTCATCATTGAGACGTTAAGCTGCCAGATAATGTTCAGCATATTTGTAGCGGCCATAAAGTATCTACTTCTGATAGCCTCAAAGTTAAAAATATGTGAACTCTTGATATGAATTTCATGTTATTCGATATTTTCTGAAAATACAATCCAAATGATATCATATTTCTACTTTTTGAGTATTTTTGGTCTATCTCTTTCGCATATTCTTGTTACGTAACCGTCAACTTAAAAATATAACAGTAGTCACAACTCAAAATTCCAGCAACTTACATACAAATTCTAATATTGCTAAAATTACATTTTTAAAGAGCTAAAATTTGCCATCCACATTACAGGACCGTATGAATGATATAAAATTATGAATTGATTAAGAAAAATTTCCACCCCACGAGACAATTGAGTCACCGCTAGCCCGAATTGACAGTCATGATAGTTAAGTGCTTACGGTGCCAATAAATTTTACACCATTTAATAAATGTCACCTCCCATGCGGGCATGGCCTCGTATTTCATGTATATTCACATATTATTAAGCACTTAATATGTAGAGACTTGAGATATTTCGAATAATAATCTCAACTGAGAATCGGTTTTAGTTATTGTCTATGGAATTGAATCAGGTTTATACTTAAGCTTGACACGAATACAGTTTATACGTATTTGAAACTTTGAAAATTTGATTTGTCGATAGTTTTATTTTTATGAAGAAGGAAATAGGAGTATGGTGAAGACTTTACTAGGGGCTGATATAATTTTATTATTTGTTTATTATCAATGTCGTCTAATTAGCGTAAAATGTACAATATCTTTAGTAAGGCCAGTAACATAATGTCAATATATAAAAATTAACAAACGTCTGAATTTACAAAAATTGTTGGTTTGATTCGCAGGCGAAATTATATTTACAATTAAAATAATTACTAGACGATACGTAGACAACGGAGTGATACGTCACTAAGTCCCTTTAATCACAAGAGAATAAATTTAGAAAGCTGAACGATATAAAACAAATATAGTCATTATGGAATGAAATTGTATTCAATGTTGTACAAACAGCGTCGTAAAAACCAAAGCAATCGCCCCACTTATAGCCTATTCACATAATAGTCAGCAAATTTCCTTTTCATTCAAACTAGTCGGTTCTGATAGAAATTTATTATAGAATAAATTTATGACGAACTAGTCTTTTTTTAAACTTTAGGATGTATCTTCATATAGCACAGCAGTAAGTAAGAAACCTGGTGATATGTAATAGAGTAATTATAATTTAAAAACAACATATTCTATTGTTGTTGCTGTTTCTATTCATCATTCATCAGCTTCACGCTGTATCCCGCACGTAGCAAGGTACGCAGAAGGAACCTAGTGTTAAGACTCTACTTTCTGGCGAATTCTAGAGGCATTGCGTGTTGAGTGATGGAACTTAACGCCGCGTTTTTGCTTCGAAACCAGAATGAAGAAACGGAAATATAAATTTAAGTAAATATTTCGTTTCCTCGAGTGGGGATCATACCCGCAACCGTCACACCCTTGTGCCGCTGCGCCATGATTGCCTCCGATGTATAATTTGTATCAGATGAGAATCAAACTACAATATCCAAACTTCTAATGAAAGATAATACAAAAACCGCTGCGCTACAAGGAATTTCCAACTTTAGCGCGAGGCAATAAGCGTGGTTAATACCAGTTATCACTTCCAAGAGGCTGAGCCGCAAAGTCGTTACTGCGATATTGACTGTCGTTAGTTTGTCTATGACAGTCGTTAGAATGTCCTGACATTATTTCTGCATCACTTAAGGTCAATGCCGGTTTAGGGATGTTATTAATTGACATCAGTGTTGATGTACTTTTGTTTATATTTAGCAATACAATTGTGAGAAGAGTGATTTATTTCTATTTCATCCGTATAAAATATTGTTTTTTTAAATGTTTGGACTTAAGCATTGTAACATTATGCTAACTTTGTAACATTATGCTACTATTAAAATTATTTTAAAAAATCTTATTCTCTATTTCATTAAATAAGTTATTATGTTAAGAGTTATAAATCATAAATATCCGGCTGTCCAGTTAGATACATACGTAATTGAATGAAAAAAATCACAATTACAAAAATTCCAATATAGAAAATGATTTAAAACTTATAATTTACGATCACCTCAAAGCAGAAATTGAAGTTGCAAATGATGAATGAGGCATTTTGTAATGGCTACCAATAAATACTGATACTGCAGAGACAAATATCCAACTGTCAAATAACAAAACGTAAACATTAATTAGAGTGCGATGACAGCCATTCTCATCAGAAACAAGAAATGAAATCACGATATCTCTAGACCGTCTATTCATACGATTTGAAAACAAGTAGTGGCGTTATTCAAATTGCTGGCCCATAATAAATCAAACTACTCAAGGGTTTAATCAGATTTATGAGCCGCCTTTAGACAAATTCCGCTTTTGTGTGTTTTCTGGAGTTGAAAACTCTAGACGATGACATTTAAGTAAATCTTATTTACATAATATAAGGTTTTTGTTGTAAAGTAAAAGTATAACGCGTTGTTTAAGGCAAATGGGGAACTTAGGTATAAGTGCCTCCATTCTCAACTTTAAAAACATTGAATAGTTGGTGGCAGAACGCAAAAATGTTTTTTATCTATCCAAATCCTAATAAAATATAGTGTTATTTTTAAATGTACTTATGAATCGACCTTCAACCTAGAACCACATATCTACTATTACTAAAAAAACAAATTGAAAATATAATAATATTTTATTCCTTACCAAGTACAGAATGCTAAATGCAAATTTTAAACAGTAAATATTCCAAAGGAGAAGCAAAAAACGTCCTCACCTCGAGGGATGGCCTGCAGATAATTATGACATTGTAAAAGAAGCGACACTGAAGAACTTTAAATATATTGTAACATAATTATTTTGTTGCGAGTTTTTTTATGGACTCTAAAAAAATACTATAAGTATTTTATATAATAAATGAAAAATTTTAATAGGGTTTTTCTAAAACTCAACGTCCTTTGTCTTGTGTCGCGTAATTTTTCTTCATTTATCTTTCTCCGACATTTTGACCGTTTGTTTTATGACTTTATCATACGCAATCCCGATGTGATCTTCAACTGAGGTACTTTTTTGTGTCATCACAAGATATTTAAGAAGCTTATTCTGAACACATAGTAATGCTCATTTAAGGACTTTGAATCATCGAAGTGGAAGCGATAGACGGCACATCTTACGGCCGTCTCCCTTCTGCGAACGTACTACCAATCAGGCGGTACGAACACCAAATGCATACAGAATATAACAAACTTATACTAGCTGTTTACATAGACTTTAATCGGTCGTGATAGAATTGATTTTAATTTGACACGACTGATTTTGTTTGGCGCGGCGGTTTACAAAGAATAATCGTTTAGACTCGGCATTGTTCATTTTGATAAGAATCTAAATGTATTGACCGAAGAGAAAAGTGTTCGGTTGAACGTTTTTGGGATATTTATGGGTTTCTTATTCAATTAATGTTATTTGTTGGCATTCGACCTATGATACTTCGCTATTTTTGAATTTAGCGATGCGCGTAGGCCGCGCGGGTCAAGAATTAATTTTTGTTTTATGTGTTTTGAAATCTGCATACAATGAACAATGCACCGGCCAATAACGATGGAAGCTGCATATTTTATTTTGAAAATGTAAATTGTTAATGTGTCCTTGTTACTGTCGTCATAGACGTGGTGAAAGAAGAAATTCAACAGAATTTATGCAGAATTTTTAACAGAATAAAGAAAAATCTTACATGAAAATATTTTAAAAGTAAGATTTATGTATTTATTTTACACAAAGTTAGTAAACTTAAGTTTTTGAAATAATTTAAGGTAAATTACGACAAATATGGGAGGTATTTTAATGTTATATTATCTAAATTTTCGTAGCATATAAAACAATGCAAAATAAATAATAAAGTATTCGGATTGTGTGTGATCTTAATAAACTTGGAGCGATACATGACTTTCATCTTTTCCAGAATCCCTTCTGTTGCAATCCAGTCTATGCCATTCTATCCCTTGGGATTTCGCATTACGAGGGAGTGTAGTTAAGCGTAGGGGAAATAATTTCGTGCTTATATTTTTAATGTTTCCAGACTTCAATAGAAATATTACTATTTGGTCTATTGTTAAACAAAGTGTTATTTGAGAAGGGTTGGACAGTGGACTGCACATCTACTGTACAAAGTCGTACATGTTCATACATTATCATTTTAAAAGAATGATGAATGAGTGTTTAAACCATACATCAAAATGGGGTTTAGATTTAGACTCTCAAAATATATAAAAGCGCTATGTTCCATCTTTGAATTTAAGATTTTTCAGAAAATGTAATGAAGTTTCCTGATTTCTGAATTTCACATTGAAACGGACCTAAAAGCCTGCATGTTTTAACGGAGGGTCATAAAAGTCCTTTCCGGGCGCCATGTTTCAATTAACTACGCACGTGAATTCGTTCAAATCAGCTTCCGGTTTGTTATCGTGTAAATGCTTCGGTACCAAGTGATCATTCACAGTTATCGAATTCCCTAAAATTAGTTTTGTTCAATCTCTGATGAAAATCTATTTTTTTATTAATATACATGAGTATAACTTTTTTTCTTTCAAATGTGAAATACTTTACATATTTTATTTGCTTTATTTACTATTTATTTCAAATTAAAGCAGACAATTTCATTACAAGATCTACAATAACATCTGGCAGGGTAACAAAACGATATACCCTTAAAACCTTTTAAACAAAGTAGTGCTAACGAATGGCGTTCGGCGAAAATTTATTTCACTTAAATCTACACAAATAGCACAAGCCTCTACAAGTCGACACCATCAATAAGCCTTTTAAGTACCTGAATTATAAAGTAAAATCTAAACATCTCGGTTATACTAAACTGAAGATCTTGTTTGAGATTATAACGTTAACAATAGGTATGAGAACTTTATGATAAGCTCGAGATCCGTCAGTCGCTATCTCGTAATGTAATGCTAATGTAGAGATCAATCTACAATTCTGGAAGTCTAGACTTAGTGTCAGACAATCTGACTGATACAAATAAATCCTACTTGAAGTTCTCAGTGAGATGGGATTGCATTACAGCTAAGTAATCCTAATGCATTTGGCTGTGATTTGAGTCGCATAGTAAATTAACCTATTTCGTGCTGGTCCTTGCAAATTAAGTATAGTACAAGCGAATCGTTACTTTGTTAATTTGTTTACTTTCGTTATTTGTTAGCGTTTTTTCTTTTAAATTGCTTCATCAGCTTTCGTTTTCTTCATAAAAATAAAAGTTTTACTAAGAATAATATCAACAAAGCTCCCAAAAAGCTCCAATATTTTGATTACACATTAGATCAATCTTAACAAACAGACGTACACCATAGAATTATATTTAGTCATATATAATTTGATGAACTTAAATACAATCTGTATTGTTTGAATTACTGTTCACCGCTTCACACCTCTCAAATAAGAGGCCGTTGAACCCACAACCCCACAAGGGTGCTTGCTCGCTATTGTTCCAGCTTTTGATATTTGTAAGGTGTTAAAATTACAAAGCATCGTCTCTGAATGAAATTTACTTTACATTTGGTCGGATGTTACACTCATCGTAAGTGCCGCCTTATCATTTGTATTTTGTAGTATTATTTCTTGGTTAGAAACGGCTTATTTATAAGACAAATAGAACTAACGTTTTGTAATAATGTTGTATGTGACATTGAAAATCTATAGATGAATGTAGATGAATGAAGTATCAGAAATTGATTATATATAATTATATATACATATATAATATATAATCAACGAAATTATACGTACATATGTATATTTCAATATAAATAAAGATTTAGCAAATACATTATTAACAAGGTGTCGTTCAATATTATATATTCGTGGTATATAAAGAGCAAATGTAACAAATTTATAATCACAACGTAAGGGAGGTATTTTGAATAGCTCTGATTCTTAATGTATGTAAATAATCGCGCTTCAATTTCACATTCTGTATATTTGATTTGTAAAAGACGTCCTTTGACTTCACAAGTTTTGACGGTTCTTTGGAGAATAGCGATTGTAATAAATTATTCTATATACATATAATTATAATATAATCAATCACTGTTCCTCTAACTGACCTCCCAAAGGAGATAGTCGTGGCGTAGAAGCGCAGCGTGTGGCTTGAGGCGCGACAGTTGTGAATTCGACTCGAGGGAATAAATAATTGTTATTCCCTTGCTCAATTAACAAGGCCATTATCTTTTTTCTCAACACGCATTAAATTTAAAATTGGCGAACAGTGGAGAACGGAGTGTCTTAGCACTGCCTTCCCTCTGCCTATTCTGGTTTATAGGCGATATGTATAGTTTAGATAGGATAGTACCTAATATAGTGGATATGTTAGAAACTGTAATTTTATTTAATAAAATCGTATAATCCGGAGAAATTACTAAATTATACTTAGTTTCAGTACTAACAGAAGCAAGACCGCAGTTCAACTTTACAAAGCTTAAGTTAAGAAGAAAGTAATCACAAGTCGTTGTCCAGTTTAAACCTCTATCGTATCGTGATTAACGAAAGTTTAACGTAATCCTGCAGAAGTACAGAGTTCGGTTGGAACTTAAAATCTATTATTTAGTTTGTATTCAACCGCCCGACTGTACATTTACAATACTAAGATATTTTGATAATAATTGAAGGCTGTAAATTAAAAAAATACTATGCAAAACTGAAAAAGGCATTTGAAAATAAATTTTCTTCAATTTTCTTAATTGTGCTTATAAATATTTTTCAAAAGAATCAAACCCACGACCGCTTATATAAATTTCTCAACCCACTCATATATATCCTGTATGTGGAGACGTACATATAATTTTCAATTGCTCTATTCAAATTCAGATATTGCAGGAAGATAAATAGATGTTGATTATACCGATGCCCTTATTGTAATACACAGTAGTTACCGCCTCGGGCCGCAATTACTGGTGGGCAAATTTCCTCTAGCTGACCTGCCATGCCAGGCTTATTTCGATTATTGGTGATTCGTTTTCATTTGCGAGTACGTTTTTATTTTTCATTTGTGCTAGTTTTAGTGTTGTATGCATTTGTATGACGGATGTATTTGTTTGGTTTTTTTTATTACTAATTGTCTAAATATAGTTATTTTTAGTTTTATTGACTGTAGAAGAGTAAAGAACGTATATTTTTATATATCCTCGTCAGTACTGGCTATGTTGTCATATCTCTTTATTGCGGATTATTATACAAGTCAAGTTATTTTCGTGTACAATAACAACCTATATATATACTATATGTATTTATTTTCAAAACCACAGCCGCTATAAATTAAAGATTTTTTTTCGACAATATATTGCTTATCACATAATTTTTTGACTAACGTATTTACATCAAAGACCACCTTTAACTGAGATATAAATATGCAATACGTATATGAAATATTTTTAGAAATTCCTGTTCCACAGAACAAGCTAACATTGCTGGACGTCATTCCCAATACTGTTTTGAGGACACTTTGAATAGCATCGAATAGCGTGTATGGAACATCTGGCTAAATATTTGTCGTTTCGACCGAGCCATACCACATAGCTGCTGTTTCCCGGGGAATCCTAATTATAACATCGTACTGTATCATTTATGTCATTTTATAGTTTTGAATTGTGTATTTGAGTTGTGTGTTCCGGCTGTCCGCATTTTGCACGATATGTAGAGGGAAGTGTTAAGACACTCCGTTCTTCAAGTGCCATCCTACACATTGAATGGTTTAATTCAATGCCACGCTTTGTCTTGTGTTACCAGTGCGAAGAATTGAAAATTTAATTTATATCGAGTCCTTTCGATCGAGTGGGCACAGCGTTTGTTATTATTAAAATACAATATATCTCTCGAGCATATTTATAATTTATCACTTTTTAACTATCTTATAGAAACTACATGTATGAAGCAATAAACAAACAACACCACATTTTTTCAAAAAGAAAATAATTTACATATGAAATTTTCAGAGATTGAGAATCGAACCCACAACCATGTCGATATAGTGTATTGTTAATCTTAATTTTATGAAAAATTATCTATCTCACATTTTTACCTTCATATTTTATTACGAAAACGAAAAGAAAACATTTAATTTCGTTTCACAAAATAAATTTTAAATGTTAAATGTAACGTAGCGGGTACAATAAAATCAATATCAACCCTAGTGATTGGCGGCGACAGTGCGGCGGCTTTGAACTCTAATAAGAGGTAGGGGGTACGAGGGGTGCGGGGGGTACGAGCGCGTACATTTGTTTTACTTTTTAAGCCCCTCTAATTCCATATATATAAATTCGTTATAGAATGGCAACGTGAAGTGCGAAACGAATTTTTGATACGTTTGAATGGATTTTTTCTAAAATAATTAACCCTTTGATGTTTAAAAATGAGTGGAAGATTAAAAATATGCCTTTCCAGTTTAAATAAAAAATTTTACGCTTCTTCCTGTATAGCATAATTGGCAGAGGGAACTAAATATTAAGACATTCCGGCTAACTAAGTGGCGGAACTCAACGCCACAGTGTGCTTAGTAATAAGCATTTTTTAATGAAATATTACATTTTTTTTTGTATAAGAAATAGGCAAATTCACAAGAAATATGAAATATTGAATATAATAGTATCATTACTTTGAAACAGTCCGAACCCTGGATATAGCCGGATTTGCGTGGCCGTTACAACATTGAATTTGTTGCCAAATTGCTAGAATAAGGCTGCCCGTATAATATATACTCAAATGTTTATTTGTACTTACTAAATATTTAGAGAGCGAGTATATAAATATATTTACTAGTTTAGTTGCTAATTTATGTTAATGTACAAGGTATAAGTTTATTATATAATATAGTTTCATCTCTATTCGTTCAGTAGTTTTTGCGTAAATGTAGAAGAAACATCTATTCTAACAAACTTTCACGTTCATAATGTTATTATTACATGCGTATATTATGTAGGCATATACGATTACGTATATTCCTACAAAAAGCTCAAGTTCAAACTTATCAATAAGTCAAGTTATATATTTTTTATCTGTTTACAATAGAAGAGAATATATAAACTATACGGAAAATCTTTCATTTTCTGCAATAAATTATGCAACTTGATACTTTTAAATTCACAAAAAAAAAATCAATCAAAAGATCTAATTAAGTAAGAAAGCTTAATGAGCTCTTCTCGTATGAAATATAAAAAGCGGAACAAAAAGCACAATCCACTGTACCGTCCGTTTTTTAGTTTAAAAATAATTTCTCAGGGACTACGCCACGCCATTAAACGCCATTGAATGTTATTTATAGTAAGAATCAACGTCTTTCTGTCCGTATTAAATTAGTCGAGACGTTTCAGAGACACATAGTTTAAAGTTTTCTTGATTCTATAAAATAGTTCCTTACTGTATTGTAATAAGGTTGATTTTAAGACAATACTATAAAGAAAAGGGTAAATTATTGATATATTGCTTGTTTTATATCATCAATTTCAAGATCGTATCTATATATGTACATAATATATATTATCAAAGAAAAGTCAATGTGACTTAGACGTATAAAATAAAGGAGGAAAAAATTATAAAGGCAAAAAGAAATTTAAGTATAATTTTACATTTTACAACAGACTATGATTTCATAAATAATTATAATATGTTTGGTAATAAATACACTAAAAATATTTGATTTCTAAGAAATAGTTGATATTTAAAAAATGCAAATTTATATTGTTAGGGTTGATACGGCAAACAAATACATTTTATGTGGAAACAAATTAATTCAAATCAAGATGCTTTTACTCAAGCATAAAGAAAGATTGTTTTATTGAGCTGGTAGCGAGTAGGTAGAGTACAACCTAGTGTTATCCCGTTTCAAAATACTTCGTTCTCCACGGAACTCAACTACGTGTTCAGAATTGCCAGTGAGAAAATGAATTGAACCAACAACCATTGCTATTCGAGATAGACGCTGTGCCATTGTACCATGATGGTGTACATATATACGTTGTACCTACGACGTTGTAATTTATTTTCACTTTATCCTCTATCGTACTAAGACTATTGTTAGACAACAGCAAAAATTTTGCAGGATTCAAATTTTCAAAGTCCAAAAAAATGCAGCAAAATCTAGGCAACGAGTGTTTCTGCTAAAACGTAAAAAAAACCTCGTATGTTAGAAAAGAGCACAACAGGAACAAAAGGCAAAGTATGTACAAAGCAGGAGATTTGTCAAAGAAAACAAAATTCAAATATTAAAGTTCCTTCGTTGGATATTTATATAGTGTTTATTCGGTTGATTTGGGTTCATAAGATATCGGATGTACGAGTATGACAGGGATTACGTGCTCAGTTTCATGCACTAGTAAATACGAGAATAAGCTTAGATTTAGGTAAAAAATATATGTATTTAGATATATAAATATATTATTAATTGTGTGTTGATAAAAAAATTTTGTATGCGACGGTCGACTTTGATGAATGAATCTATTTCGATATATGGATATTATTCATAATGGTTGTATTACATATTTAAAATTTAGACTACACTTAAGACTTTACATTTTTACAAAAAAAAAAAAGGATTTTGATGCAGAATTATTAACGAAAACAGAAAATGTATAATATATTTAAAAATATTTCTATATAATTGACAAATGCAAAAAAATTTTCAAGCTTCTTGGATGGTTATATGGACAAGATCCAATTCAACGTTTAGATTTATGTATAGAAATCTGAACGAACGAAAGAGCTTTCTAAATAAGTAGGTACATTTTTTTTTACATTTTTCAGTATGCTTAAGCTATTTCTCAAATACGATTTTGAGTCCTTACCGAAATAGTAATCCTACATAATATTAATAGATTTGGGATCGATTCAATTTAATCTTAAATACGATCTTGAATTTTATCAAAAAGCTCCGATCTGGCCTTTTTACTATCAAATCGCTAAATTTCTTTAGGAGAGTAGAAAAAAATCCTTAGGATTTTTTTTCTGCAAATGTTATTTATATATTTCATTAATAAATATACAACACTAAAATAAATCGTGGAAATAACATATGTTGTAGTTACTTCAACAAACAAGTATAAAATAATAAGATTTTAATTACAAATATTACAATTATAAAATTATGATTAGAAATAGGTAAAATAAAAAACACTTACCCCAAAAGCAAAAAAAAACAGCGTTAAACACCACAAAATTCTACTTGGTATTGGTTATACTTAACATGAATTGTGAGGAATCTATTTAATTGAAGCTGTATTGTAAGTTATTTGTAATAGTCGGCTTTAACAAAGTCATTCACGCAATTAGTTTTACTTGTTGATAATTTTCACGCCGGCATCACCTGGTAAATTAACTTTGAGACGCACGAGTTCAAATGTGTAATAGGCGTACAATTTTTATTGATTCTGGCTATATAAAAGTAACAATATAAAAGTGTTATTATTATTGTGTTGATCGTAATAGTGGTAAATTACTATAAGAAGAATCTTATTGTAAGCATTTACAGTAATATATGTATGAGAATAAATATTAATAATATATAATAGAACAGTAAAATATTTGTTTGCTTTAAAAAAAGTAAGAATATTATAAAATTATGTTATAAATAAAAACAATCGTAAAATTCAAGAGAATAATCTGATATTAAGTAATTTAGGGAATACCTATAAAGCATATTAAATAACTTCAGAAATTATATATAAAAGTGATTAATCGAACATAATATGTGTACTAATTGTATAAGTCTTGTGGCTTCGTTCTTCAAATTGCTGTCGTGATATATATACTAATATTTAGTTCAATATTTTAGTGTGGAATAAGGAATTCATTTTAATTTTTTTTCTTTAAAAATAATAAATTTTATGTATACAAAAAGCGAACTAAGAGAATAAGTCCTGTATAAATAAAAAAATAATCAGGATTAAAATAAGACCTATTTCTTTTATATAACATTATACACATGTATACACAGAATGTGTATAACATTTTTTAAGACTAGTAACTTTATTTTATAAAGAAAACAATTTATCTACTATATGTTATTATATATAACTTTAAGTTATATATTTCGTGTCTGACAAAAACAAAGCTGAGACCATAAGTTGTCGCAATAGAAGGCCACGTTCCACAAATGTATGGGGGTCAATATTAGAAAATATTGCTTTCCGTTGGAATAATTGATATAAATGCCATGGTGTTTTCTGTCGCTGGAAGGTCATTTCTAGGATAAATATAATATTAGTATTGTTAAACTAGCGGCTTCGCCCTCATGGAGAGCCCCATTATGGTTATTTCTTTAATTCAACGGAGATTAACTCGTAAAAAAACATTCTACTAAAGATTTTCTACTAAGCAGCTACTAACATAAACTCACATCATAGTGTAATCAAAGTTAAACAAATATAATAATATTCTTCCATTTTTAATGAAAATTACATTTAAATCCATAGCGCACTTTGATAGTAGGTAATTGGCCAAAGAGCATTGTTTCGTGTAAAACTTATAATATTGATAAAATATCATTAATATTGACGTAGTAAGCTGTAGTAGTATGTTTACTTAATCACTCATTTCTTGTGAACAGTGTCACGAAAGATATTTAATTAATCCTTAAATTCATTAACTATTAGATATTAGACACGAAGAAAATGACATTTTTGATTCCAATGAAAAATGACTTCGCGGACTAATATAATTCAATAATGATAGCCAAGGGCGGGAAACCTTTGTTCTCTATACAATATTAAATTAATATTATAATAAACTTTAATTTCGCACCTGTCGGTCTGTCACGGCCACGACAACGTTTGGGGCATTTCCATTTCCGATAATATTTTGTTATTTCACATGAATGGTACAGTATAGTACAGATGGTTTGAGTCATAAATGGATTTTCGTTCATCATTAAAATCAATTGCTGCCTGCAATTTTGCATCGGCTTAATACGAGACTGTATTGTACAGAATTAATAAGTCCCCCTTTGATACGTACCCACGTTTAAATTCGTGTAAGATATTATACAGGTTGATGATGATTTACCTGCAAATAAATAAAAAGAAATTAAAATGCAAAATAAAATACATACATGCATACATGTGTACATTAGTGCACTGTGGTGTTATTGAGACATACGGAGTTCGAATCATACTAGTTGAGTTATGAAGTCCTTAATGAAGTCTTTAATAAGCTAGAGTATTTTAAAAGATCCATTATATAAAATATTAAAAGATCTTTTATTATTACGTAAAATTATAGAGTACAGCACTACGTACGAAAAATTTAAAAATACTAGACAAGCGAAACTGGATGATAAAATTAGTTTATTTCTTTCTACAACGATGAAAAATAAGTATATATAGGGGAAAAAACTTTTATCTTTATAAAATATAAAAAGCTCAAATGGCATCTGTTAAACACATTACTACTAGTTAATGCAGCACTGCCTAGATAAATTACAAAGATTTACACGGTGCCCTCACATAATTACGTTATCAACATATAAGCTTCGGTATTATATTATAGTATTTAGAGGTAATGCGTTACACCGTTCTAAGCCACGCCCATTGCCGCCAGCTTGAAAATACATTAAGCATGAAATGTAGAATTAAATGAACTTATGCGCTATAATAAAATGGTTTCATTAAAAATGTTTATTATTACTGACGCCGACCGTTTATAATTGATCTGTGGTTTATATAAACTAACTAGAAAATTTTTTGAGAGATAGATAAAAGAAAGGACTACTTAGTTAGATTAAGTAAAAAATAACCTGAAAAATTATATTTTTGAAATAAGTAATTCTTGAAATACATAAAGTATTTAAAAATTAAAGTTTTTAAAATATTTTAGATAATTTGTTTTTCTATTGTTATAGAATATAATAATTTAACAATATATAACGACTTACACAATACAATGTACAATTCACTGGCAAAATAAAAATATATTCCACATCTATTATTTAAAGAGATCCCAACGCAGATCAACGTGTCACAAAACGATTTACTTCAGCTCTTCGATTGGCCATAAATCCCATTCTACCTACAATGCTATATCATTTACATCGTTTCAAACAAATGTAGCACGAGAGCCTTAAGAAGCGGTGAAATGTGTATTTTTAAACATCTATAAATATATTGAATATAATATTTATAGTCGAAGCCGTCGGCGTAGCGGCACAGCATTGGATCTTAAATGCGACTTTTTTGGTTCGATTCCCACTCGTAGGAATTTTGGTATTTTCCTCCCTGTGGTTGGCGTAGAGATTAGAGTGTCAAAATATAAGCGTGAAACTTAGCCTAGCGGCTATCTTTTAGGCAATTCAAAATTTAATTTCCTCGAGTGAGAATCGAACTTTTGTGGATTCGATTGTCTTCTGTCGCGTCAACAGGGGCACGTGCCCCTGCGCCACTACCGGCCTTAGATCTGTAGGTATACCATTTATATACCTTACCTGCACCGCCTCAAACTCCACACGGTATATTTAGCCTCCAGTTGTATCATAGACTAAACCGAATCAATACTTGTTACTCAACATACAACTAGTGTGGAAATATATATATATATATATATATATATATATTACGTTAGACAACCTACCACTTTTCCGTTCTCTTTCCACCCGAATTTGAAACTTTCTATAATTACCAGCGCAACTGAACGCCACGCAAACATTGCATCAGATTTCCAACCAACAACACATAAACAACACATTCATATAAGCAACACAGGCAAGATAACTAACTCTAGTAATGTATCGCTACATTGAGCCTCAGGTATTCAACAGATACACGAATCAAAGTTCCGGCTATCCATCCATCATACGTATTCCTGAACGTAATCTGTAATGAAGTACGATCAATGTTCTGCTGCTGGTAATGTTTGAACAGCATTGAGTATTTGTGTTCGCGGCTTTATAAATGCCTCAGCTCAGGAGTCGAGGATTGTGTTGTGAAATTTATAATTGCATCAATTGTTTTTGTATGCCGTAAAGTTAAAGAACAGACATAAAGCACACAGTGACAAGACATTCCGTTCTCCGCTATTGTTCAGATATTAAGTGTTAGTGATGAAACTCTGGAAATGAAAATTATTAATTTCCCCAAGTGATAATCAAACCCACAACCTGTTTCTAGTTACTATTGCGCCACGATGCTTAATCAATTTAATAACAAAAATAAAAAGAAAACACATTTTATTAATTCTTGATTTCCAAAACGAAAAAAAGTATTTTACTAAAACATAAACTATAACACTTCATTACAACTGTAATGTCATAATTGTAAGTTCAGATACTTACATAGACAAATAGAGTCACAACACTGTACCAAACAAGCAAACAAACCGTCAGACAAAGGTCACCATAGATTTACGACATCTGTTAATTAACATGCAAACCTCTCGCCGGAAACGGTAGATGATGTGGATGAGCGGTGGCACTTGATTGATTGTTGAGATTTCCGCAATATTATAAACGTGTATGAAATATATATTAAATTATGTCAATTACGTTGTTTAGTATTTATAGGACGTCAGTAACGAATAACAATAGGAAGGGAAACTGGGAAAATGGATGTATTTTCTTATTATTTTTATATAAAGATTTTTTTTTAAATATAATCTATTAATAGCACTATAAGAGTTTGATCACATAAATCTTAGAAATGCGATCTTAGGGATACTCCTAACATTTGGTTTTTCGATATGCTATTAACCACCATATTTGGTCATAATCAAGTATTTCAATACAATGACTCGGATCAGCCATTCGACGTCACTGTCAGAAAACCATCGTTACTTCAAACATAAAAAACTAAATTAAACTTAATTTTAATAATTGAACACTAACTATAGTTAATAGCAATGACACGGACGAACGGATAAGCGTATAAAGTCATTTATCTATTGATGATTCGAGATGAGATAATACGAGATTTCACATGGAAATTTGTATAGGTGTTAATTCTTACAGTACAATGCCACGTTACTATGCATTTTTATAATGACAATCATTTAAGTATTAATATTTAAGGCCATGTTATACTTCTTGAATATGTTATAAATGTTTAAATGTTTTATAACTTCATACTGTATCCTGCATACAGCTGGGCAGGCAGAGGGAACCTAGAGCTAAGACTCTCCGTCGCATTTACAGTTACACTTTGTGCCACCATTGGCTTCCGCAATGTATGTTTAATGTATGTGATGTGGTAATGAGTTCGAATCATTCTCAATTAGCAATTAAAATATTTTATTGAAGTAGTGACGATAAACACTGTGTTAAGTTACGTTATTTAACAGACACTGATGAAAAGTGACAAACGCTGATTTCGTCTGATGATTTCGATATACCTATATAGATTAGTATGGATACTTATATAACGGGAGAAATAAAGTTAAAATATAAAGTGACATAATAATATACGTACAAAGACTATTTATAATATCGGAATTCCTCGTTGAATAATATTTTTTTTCGTAGCGACGGCAAAGATATTAAAATCCTTTGAAATAGGCTTCCCCTTAAACAAAACATCTAAGCTGATTTGCTGTTATTACAATAGAATTGATAGACTTAATAAAGAAGATATTCATATAATTATACTCTATTACTATCAAAGGGATGGTGTTGCCTTAATTGGTTGTTAAAGAGCTTTTATTAAAATAATTTAATATTTCATACCTTTAATATTCTTCGATCGACGCCGTTGAGATATTTATTTATTTACTTATTTATAAAGGGGGACTTCAGTAACTTAAATATATTCTAATAACACCCAATAAATTTTACACATATCAAACAAATTTCCAAAAATTACTTACTCATAATAATAATAAATCTAAAAAACAACAATGTATTTATGTCCGTCCGGGACTCAAGAGATACAAATAATCTATTGCTAAAAATATCTTCGCCTAACCAAGCACAAAAACAAAAAATACTTCATAAAAGCTTCATAAAAGTTTCTTTCTTTTAAGCTTGAAATTATTAAATTTTAAATTGAATATGTCGTGAATAGTCGTTATCCTTAAAATTTTAATTTATATACCTGGCTGTACTTCTTCCTGCCAGTCATGGGAATGTTTATACCTAAAATATAATTGTTTCTTTTATGAAAATGGACAAAACGGGGCATTAAGTTTGGCCAACCCAGCAAGTGATTAAAATGAGTGGAAAACAGAAAACTATACATATTAATAGTTCACTATACTTTTTTTTTAATATACTTTGTGGGTTATAAGTATTATAGATATTTTTATTAAATAAGCATTTAAACATGAAATATTCTTTTCCTCCAAAACTAAGAAGACATCATGTTCCCGAAAGAACATGACGTCTAAAATTAATCCCCAAGAGAGATTTGAATCGAGAACCATCGCTTAGTGTAACATGTAACATAGTTCTAAATTATCTAATATTATGGTAATATTGTCCATAATACTATGTTAATATAATAACTCATATCAGGAGTATTATACCTCAAAGTTTCAAGTAAACTGTCACTGTTTATCCATTAGGGCTAAGGAATTACTGTAAGCCAAACTTTAGGTGTAGCTTTTACATCCTTATATGATAATTTATATACTTACATGTAGTGTCATGGTTAGTTTGTATGAACATATAATATTAAATATTTTTTTCATAAATTTTATCGCTTTTATATATTTTTACATAACAGGAACAAGCGAGGTGTTCAAGTATTAACTATGTAAATATAACACCGTCCATCTGTTTATATCGGACCGCACTTAGGCGGGCAATAAGAATATTTAATTAACTCAACCCTCTCACGTAGTGACATTATGGGCTAATGACGCAGTACTTAGCCTCAGGAGTGGAGTGGAGGAGGAAGTGGTCTGATGAATAATTCGTATTTTAAAACAATATGACTATGTTGTAAAGGCGTCTAAGGTTTTGTAAGGGTGCTTTAAGGGTTATAGGTTCTATTAATATAAGAAAAATATTTATATATAACATTGTAAGTAATTGAAGATATATAATATAATTTGATTGCGATACATATAAATATTATAGTAGTTTAATATAAGTTTTATATATACGTAAAATTTATTATAATATTTACAAAAAACTATCTCGAAGTCCATTATTTAATGATTGTTGGTTCAAATCTAAAGAAATAAATTTATAAAATTAAACTGCCGATTGTTTTACCGATTTCAATAAAAGCGCAATTTTAATTTTAATGCCCAAACACAATTTTTATCTTTATACATTATATTAAATAAATATTTACAATAAATATATTATTATTAATACTAGAACAACTAGTGTAAATAAGTTAAAGCCCACATAGCAGTGGCGTCGGTTGGCGCAGGTGACACCACTTATCCTTCCATACTAACTTATCTTTGTATGCTTCCCTATTTACATTATTAATGAATCATACATATATGTATGTATGTGTATGAACGAAAATTTTGTTTCTGGTAATTAATATTATGTAAGGGCCGTGTTAAGTTTTCTCTACAAAGTTTTATTATTTAAATAAGATAATTGGAGATATGTCGCCGAAAGTTAAATCGGAGTTTAGATATGGTACAGAAATTCGCCTAATCAAAATATGAAGTCCTTTATCAAACAGAATAGGGAATTTCGAAAAATATTAATAACCCATTCGCCCAAGCGGATATCGAACCCAAAAACATCGTGTTTATCCAATGCGCCATGATAGCTGATTTTCTAGGAAACCAGTATTAAACACAAAAAAAAAATATTTGACAAAAAATACCGTTGGAAAGTAATAAAGCCACCGTACACTTGCTAACTAGCGAATCCAATTTGACTAAATGGACGTTAGATCAGCAAACAAATTTGTTAACTAATTATTCATTAAGCAGAGTGAACAGAAAACTGCAAAATTAAGGCCACGACGAAAAATCTCCGCTATTAAGAAAACCGCGAGTCATTGCAGTCAAATAATTCATTCAGATAAATGCAACTGGAAATGTTTTATTATTTTAAAAATAAATTTATATTTTGCTATTACTTTTTAAGGACTTAAGAAAATGATAATGACTTAAGAAAATGTTTATCATTTGATCTTTCTTGTTCCAGATAAAAAATGTCACTTCATCATCTGTATTGTATACACTGAAATTCTTAAAATGACATTTTAATACAGTTATTACACACAAATTTGTGTTATTCAAGAAAAAATTACAATACATGCATAATAAATCATAAGTTTTGCCTTAACTCTCCTCTTTCTCTCTCTCACAAATCTTCGTGACTATTTTTTTTTCAGCCTCACGCTGTATCCCGCACACAGCAGGGTAGGCAGAGGGAACATCCGTGTTAAGACATTCCATTCCCCACTTTCTGCCGAATTCTGGCATTGCATATTTTTAAGACATCTGGAACTAGAACGCCTTGAATTAACTCAAAATTTTCATAAAAGTCATAAATTTTAATTAACAAAATTTTAGTGAAAGTGGAAAATCAAGGGCTAAGCTGCAGAAACAGACTGATAAAACGTAATTACAATGTTCTAAATATTTATGTTAATTATGTGATTATTTAATAGTTTTCTTAATTCTTAACGGTATCGTAATTAATAGTAATATGAAAATCGGCAGGTGTTTTTGGTTGGATTGCGGCATACTTGTTAATATCAAATATGATGAAATTCTTAATTAGTATACCTTTCGTACGTTTGATCTTATAATGTAGAGAATGACGACATTTTGCATCCAAATTTGAGCGTTAACAGGGCTATAGATAGTGTAAGAGAAAAAAACAAATTTATACTATTTTAATCTCTAGCTTCAAACTATCTCGATCTCCTACAAATTACTTTTTTTGTTATATTACGTTTGAAACCGACAGAACTTAGCGTTTACCTAAAACAATCTAAATCATTAAAAAAAAATCTCAGCATAAACTAAGCAGAAACTAATGCAAAAAAAACGCATTAAGTGAACGTCTATACAATAACTCAACAACTATTCTATATAAGTAGTGTTAGAGTCGCATCAATTTATAGTCATCAGGTATGTATGTACTTAATTTACAGTTATTGTAATGTATCTATCGATCATTAGATATGTAATAATCTGAGAGGCCAGGATGTCATGGCATGCGTGTAAAAGCTCCATCTTGACAATGAAGCTTGGTTTATGTTTCTTAAGAAAGCGGTTATGTGTGTTTTTTATATAATTTAACGATAACATTTTTTTTATATAATTATAGTATGTAATTAAACGAAATGATTTATAGTTTTGCTACTATAAAAAATATATTTAAAAGTATGTTTTGTACGACGGTGTTTGTATCAGATCCAAAGAGAGTTAAAAGGTATAATGATAAATAATAATAAGTTTAATACAAAAGAAATATTTCCAGCCACTAACTGTACACTCATATGAGTGACTGACTGATCTACTAATTAATTTACCAAGAAATTGTAAATATAAAAAAATATATATATTTTTGTGCTAGCTACCATTCACTATTATCAAAACAAAAAATATTTCAGCTTAACATAAATTCGATATTTTATATAACTATTTCAAAAAAATAGATTTACGCTTCCGCTTGTCACTCTGTGTAGAACCTAGCGGTATAAAACATTACCTGCAGATTCATAACGGTAACCCTTTGTGCTCATACTGTATTTTCTTTATAAAATATTTACGCTGCGCGTGAAAATAGCTGTAGTGACATATACGACTTCATTACTTATTATACACATGTGTATAATGCAATATGGTTCTTATGGGAGAATCAAACATGAATATATACATACATACATATATATATACTCATTAAATATTTGAATTGGAATTTGTTATTGTAAATTCAATTCTCCTTCGAGGAATAGAAATATTCAATATTTCTATTCGCTCTAGTGTCGAGGCAAAGCGCGGTGTTGAGTTTCGCGATTTAACAAGCAATACCTCCAAGATTCGGAGGTAAATGAGGATCGGATCGTCTTAACTTCTTATATTCCCTCTACCTACCTAATAACGTAATGGCGACCCACAAATATTATTGCAAGTGTATTTTAAATATAATTAATAAAAAATATTAGTTACAATTTTGTGCATAACAAAAAATGACATTTTAATATATTTTGTCTTTCATACAAATTGCGATAATGATGCATTGAAACTAAAAAATGAATTTGAAAAAAAAACCATACATATACATGGACTTGTAATATTTTTCTATACAAAAAAAATAATTACCAAACTCTTCGTAAAAACTGTAAAACCTACTAAAACTTTATTCCAGCACGATCCCAAGACATAAACGTTAAGACAAAGTAAAAGGCCTTTCTATTGTACCAGCAATAAATCACTTCAAGTATATAGAGGATAATATTAAGTATTTATTCAAGACACAAAACACAGGCTCGAAGGAAACGCGTAAACAAGAACCTTCGCGAAGTTTTATAGCGAAATTAAAGCTCCCATTCGGTATTATAGCAAAAGTTTTGTTTGAGTGTAGGTGTGCCCATTTCATATTGTTAAATACAAATGGTTACTTTTCAATGTGTTTTGTTGTGGTAATTGCTTTATTATATTTGTAGGTGAGACTGAATTGTTTATTTTCTAAGTGGAAATATGTAGAGGCCAGTCGTGGCGCAGACTTGTGCCCACAAGTGTGTGAAAGCGACTGGTGTTGGTTCGGTCCCCATTCGAGAAAATTAAAAAATAATGAAATTAATAATTCGTTCTGGCGTCGAGGCAAAAGCGCGACAATGAATTCCGCCATTCAATACGAAATGCTTCTAGAATTCGTCGGAAACTGGGGAACGGAGTGTCTTTACACTAGGTTCCTTCTGCCTACCGTGCTGTGAGCAGGATACAGCGTGAAGGTGATTTTTTAATTTTTTTTTTAAAAGTATAAAATACAATCTAAAATTTCAAAAAATCAGCAATTAAAAAAATCAAATTCTGAAACAATCAAATTCTAACAGCAAATGTTATTATTAAATATCTAAGTAGCACTACAAAATTGTGAGTAAAAAGTGCTTCGTAAGTCGTAAATTTAAAAACTTTTATTTCAAACATCCGTCTCTTTTTGACTGGGAGAAATATCTGTGAAGTTTTATTGAATAGAATTTTAAGTACGTAGCGGACTTCTTGGTGATATTTTTATAATTCTTAGGTAACTTGTCAGTGTAAAAATAAGCTGTTTCCTTACATAGATGTATTCGCTCCTTCTGACTTCACTCATGAATTTTTACGTATTTTTTATATTATAATAAAAACTGTACAAACTAATATTAAAAAAGTTTTTAGTTTAAAAACTTTGTAAGTTACAAATTCGAAACACTTTTTTTACACGAAATTTCAAGTATTTATACAAATATTAGTAATTTAATACGATTTATGTTTTTTAGCGTCTCGTATTCTATAAAGCAGAGTAGGCAGAGGGAACCTAGTGTTAAGACACTCCGTCACCACATTTTGTTATTTATTAATTAAAGCTGACAATTTCATTCTTAAACAGGTATATGAGGGGTGGCGTTAAAAAAGGCTGGTGTGGCCCTTAAACAATTCTAAAGACGGCCATTAGTATGCATGTCACACAATAATATTAAATAATTACTTTAAAACGACATCTAAGTAAGATATTAAAATACTCTATTCGCAATTTCAAATAATTTAACTTTGCATAATGGAGCCAGGGGGGAGGACTCGATTATGAAATTATTATTTATTTAAAATAAAGTGGTCGCTGGTCTTTAAATATGAGAATATATTTATGTCGTTACTGTAAAAGAAATACTTTTGTAAAACATGTTATATTTATATTTTTTTATCTATATATCATTATAGAGACAACGCACTGTTGAAAGTATTCATTTTTAAATTAAATATGCATTTAGGTTTGATAGAGAGGTTATATAGGGGAGTGAAGGTAGGTAGAGAAGTGTAAGTCGAAAATCCTACAGCGACGGAAAAGAACGGAAAGAACCATTTGAAAGTCGTAAAGTCGTAAAGGGGTCAAAGTTACGGGTGACAACTAGTATTCAATAAAAAAATACAGCATATTCTTGAGCTCGACATTTAAAAGATCTACTAAACCAAAACGTTGATAGTACTTTCAGCGTTATGCTGCATCCCGCACATACTATAGTAGGCAGAGGGGACGAGGGAACCTAATCTTAAGATATTCCGTTCCTATTAAAGCACTTTGACTCCTCGTTTTTCGTCGAATCCATGAGGCAGTGCGTGTTGTTTGGCGGAACTCAACGCCGAAATAGTTATCTACATATTTTTTATATTTAGTTATTCTTTTCCCATTTTGCTACAATTTAATACACATTTCTGTATGAACAAGTTTCAATATTGTGCATGTTGTTTGTCATACATATAAAAGTTATATATCAAAAAAGTATACGAGTATTCTGAGTTCTCTGGGCGCGGAATATGTGGTCGGCATAAAAATTGTACGCGGGGCGGCGACAACGTTAGACATACCTACGAGTCGCCGGCTAGTTTTATTTTTACCAGGTGCAATATTAAATGCGATTTGTTTGACTTCTGTTGTTGATTTGTTTCGAGATATGTCGGTTAAATTTTAAAATTTCGATTGGATTCCAGTGTTGGTTCTCGCTATATGAAATACATTGTTGTATGAAATATGAATTCGGTTTAGTTTGGAAGATCTGTAATGTTTTTTTTAATATTTCGAGGAGGAGAACGAGGAAATGGAGATATTAAGCAATTCATATACTCGAACGAGAATCGAATCTACAACCTGCCGCGTTAACAGTCGCATACTAGTATCCCTGCGCCGCGGTTCGCCTCAAAATACATATTCATAATATAACCACCCAGCTTTTACATTATAATGTTATATAAAAATTAAAACAACACGATTAAGAAAAGAAAACCTTTACAAAACATGCATTCTCGTACATTCTTTACACCTCGTAAGCCCTGTTAACCACGTCAAGCTATAAAGCGTAAGCAATTTAAAGCATAATGTATTCTAGTGCACGTTATAAAACCCCTATAGTTAAGACCGGTTTAAAACTAAACGACAAACGCAATTATTATGATCCGCATAACAAAGTAACTTCTGCAATGAATACGTTGTACATGCTGTACCTGCGCTGCCATAGATTATGAAATATAGTGGTCGGCGTGCTCGCTGTGTTGATGTAACGATGTGTGTTTGTCTGTCGTTGTTAGCAAAAGGCGATTTCATAGGATCAGGATACTCTATTAACTATTTTTTTTCTATATCTCGCACAATTAAGCTTTTTTTTTAATTTATGCTATTCTATCATGCCATAAACTAAAAACCAGAGAGCGGAGGTTTTAATCGTTTCTGCGTTTTAAACATTTTGATTTATACAGTTCTATTTCATATTACAGTTATTGAACTTTTTTAAGAGGCGCAGGTTCGCTTTTGCTACGTTTAAATTTTTATATATATTTTTTTAATATTTTTAACGAGAGACCACAAAATAGACGCATACCTATTATTAAATAATTAGACAACTATTACTAACCACGTAATGTATATAAACAATACATAGATACTAAATAATTTACAAAACACTTGTGCACTATGTCTAACTATCGCCGGTTCGTTACAGAGCAGATTAATATTTCGACGCAGTAAATACGTTATGCGGACACTGTCCGAACTTGTCCGAGTAAATTGGCGAAGTTGCCAACCCCGTGGGATGGGAGGGGGTTTAAGGGTTGATCGTTGAATTTTCAAAATTATGTAGGTATACTTGGTTTTTTTTTAGCTTCACGCTGTATTTAGCGCGTAGAATAGGGAACATGGGAACCTAGTGATAAGATACTCCGTTTTCCGGTTTTGCTTTTTTTATACAAGTAACTTTGATATAATTTTGTAATTTATTTATATATATATATATATATATATACAACATCAATAAATCATTCTAAAAATAACGTATTTCATGAATTTATATTATAATTTCACATATTTTATGCGTAATTTATACATTTGATTATATACACACGCCGACTTTTCATTAACGTTCAAATGATTACATTTTAATTACTTTTATTTTCCTCTTGTATGAGATACTGGGATGTAAAATAAAATTATACAATATATATAAAATTATATATTATGAAGCTTGTTAGCGTTTACTTAAATATAATATAAATAAAGATGTATTGCACATAAATATCACGTGTCATTGTACAATACTAAATATTACCGGTTGTTATTTTATTTTAATTAACTTAATTGTCCAATAATCTAACGTTGATATAGATCTTACAACAATAGCCAAACTGTTATTTCTCTCTATCCCGCCTAAAGCAGGGTAGATTGAGGGGACCTTATATTAAGACACTCCGTTCCCCACTTCCCGTCGTATTTTGTGTTAAGTGGTGTAACTCAACACCTTTGTCTAAACGGTAGAGACGACAATTATCATCTAAAAAACGACGCACTTCCTTTTCCATTTTAAAGCAACGAGAAATATAGTTATACAAAACTGTAGATTCCGATGCAAATGTAAGAATTTTCTAATTTCCCCAAAAATACACATCAATATAAAAAAAAGATTAGAAAAGATTTTAAAGCACTGTTATCACGACTACGTCACTTAACCCTCTTCCACTAACCATACAAAAAAGAAACCAAATTTCATACATTTCCAAACAGAATATAATATAATACCTTTAACTTACCTAGAGCCCACCCCACTCCACAATAAATAACTGAAATTGTATTCGATTACATATTTATTTAAACAACACAATCGCGATCGATGATGGAGGGCATTGTTTAATTAAACCGTACAAGTATTTCAATAAGGTTGACACGCGACAGCCCTAATTATATTGAGGTAATGCGTAGCTGTTGCACACTGTAGATTAAAACGCACGGATTTCTTTTTTTTTTATATAGAAGATTTTTTGTAGACTATTTGTGTTATATGCCTTTTTTTTTTGGATACATTGTTAAATAGATGTATATAATTGCACTTCTTAAATGCTATTCTAGACTTTAAGAAACATTATAGAACAGAATAAAGAATATTGAAAAGAGTGTCTTAACACTAGGTCCCCTGGTTTCCTCTGCCTACCCTAAAAAAATATTACCTATATAAATGTGTGATGATTCTCACGTCGAATTATTACAATTAATTCAGGTAAAATCGCCACTTTCAAAATATTATATGTATATGGGAATAATGTATGAAATTTCATTAATTATTAGATGGAGGCTCTGCTTGTGGCACTGAACATTGTGCCTTTAGATTGTACGGGTGATTGGAATTTAGTGAATTGATGTTACTGGTACTTGTATGTTGCTGTTCTGTAGGATTTTTTAGGATATATGTGTGTCTGCCTGTGTGTGTGAATTAAAAAAGAAATTCTCCACAGGCACCGACGATTTCTATACAAAAATTGCTATATATGCATATAAATATAATTATCGTCTCAAAATATTGCAAAAATATTGTTACATGAACGACATATTTACTCAGCATATGTAAGTATATTTATACTCGTAGAAGAGTAACAGGATCCTATGGGATAATAGCTCTTCGTGAAAGATCGTACGTGCCCTCTAACTTATTTATACAAAGTAGGTTCTAACATATAACAGTGGTAGTAACATTAGCTGTTCCTAAGTTACGAGAGTGTTTAAGGATTTTTCTTTATATAGGTAGGTCATGAAAAATTCCCACATTCGATTATTAGGCATCCGTAGAGCAGGTAGGCAGTTTATGTTTATTTATTATCTTTTAAACGTTATGTATATATATATGATAAGATTTTGTCATTAAATTGATAAAATTTTTTGCTGTATTTTCTACAAATAACCCACTAATTTGTTCCCCTAATCCTATAATTTTCAAGATAATGTGAATTCAATGGCGGAACACAGAATTTTACTTTGTCTTCTTATTAAAGCGACAAAATAGACATTATAAATTCCTCGAGTGAATGTCGAACCTACAACCCGTGTTTACAGTTGGTTAGATGTCCCATTGTTTCACGACGGCCTGTAACTTGGCTAATTTAAATATATCTAAAATTTTAAATCAACTAATTTAATATTCAAAACAATGTCTGACTATAATATTTCGCAAGATCCTACCTTATAAAACAATGCTTGTTCCACTAATTATAAACATTGCTTAGTCTTACGTTGGTTTGTTTATAGGAACAGTTTATCGCTATATAGAAATAAATTTATACAGCTTATCAATTTAAGTTATACTTTATGTTATACTTATTTTCATTCTATACGCCTTTATTTTGTGTTAGTGTCTGTATAGAAATCGTACATGCAAATTTAATAGATTTTTATTTTTTTTATTTAAGTGCTTTATGTGAATTAAAAATAAAAAAAAACATGTATATAATCATATTTTGTCTGTATTTTATTCATCGAATCATAATTCGTCGAACTTGGATGGAAAATGGGATTGCGGAACGGGGTGTCTTTAATTTAGATTTCTCCTGTCTACCCTAATAATTGGGAAAATTAAGCCTTTAATAATTAATCTCTTTCCAAACAATAGACCTAAGAAATATTTCCCCTGAGCGTGATTGAACTTGTAACCATAGCGTATACATTCCAACTACATCCCAACATCGCAGTCAACAATTCTAAATACACGCATAGAAGTGACATCAGATGTTTTATCTCTTGAGCCAGTATACAGATTTATGCCGGCGTGGGCGTGTATTAGGAGATTATTTAACTAATTTATAATCAAATTTGTGTTAAACATTCATATTCATTGAGTCCATGTATGAATTAAATTATAATTTTGACACAGCGGCTCTCTTTGATGTAACGAACAAATATGACGTATTACTATTGCTTTGTAATATAATAAACCTTCTTTTTTGTATTTTGTTAATGATTATATAAAAATTAAGAAGTTGTTAACTCCAAACTGTTATGCTACCTGTTTTAATAAACTGTCTTCGAATCTATTTAAACAGATCCTTTTATACACATACATAAGTATGTATAAAATATATATTATCATTTTAATAAAAAAAAACAAAACAGGACTAGGAATAATGAATGTAACAAAAAAGGAGCTGGAGACTTCTTTTTATGAAAAATAGGAAATAATTACTCAACAGTACTGAAATTACTATATAATATATTTTTTGTCAAGTCTTTTCATAAAGAAATTATAAGGCTTGAACTTTAATAGCACGTTAATAGGTCAATGAGATGGTAAAGATTAAGTAGAAGAATAATTTTTGACATTTATAAGTAAAGTAACTGCGCCTCTGCGCCTTGTGAGAAAAACACCTGATCTGATATCTACATTGAGAAATTATTAATTTAGTTAGAATTCATTAGTTGTTCAATAGAAAACGGTTAACTTGTTATGCATTATATAGTCTAAATTAAATGTCAAAATTGCTTTTCAGTTTTTCTTTGCTATATACTTAGTAAAAAGAAATACAGCATCATATTTCATTTAAAATAAATTAAAAATAACAGAGAGAATACAGCAATTTTTCATTAAAAAAATTTCACAAAAAATGTAAATGCATTACACAAATGCATAATGGAAATTGAAAATCGGATAGAAGAACAATGTGAAAAGGTAAATGGTAGTAACGAACAGGCGTACCTGGCCGAGTACATTAGCGATAAAATTATGAAATATGGCCGGGACAGGGTAGAGGCGGTAGAGCTAGCAGACGCTCTGTTTAATGAAGGACAACGACATAAAAATACTCTTTTGATTGAAAATTTAAAGTGCTTGTGGTGGTTTTCGCACGTAGGGAGTATGAGGGATGGAAGGAAGGCAAAGAAAATTTATGAAGAAAGAGTTAGCTGTAAGAGAAGTAGGAGGAGACCTGAGATGACCTTCGAAAACAGCGTCAATGATATGATGAGGACCCTCGGTGGCCGTGTATGAAGAGGTTGATGACGATGGACGAGGTGAAAGAGGTATGCAGATGATAAAGTGTAAAACTAAGAAGTGGGAGATAATTTCTTGTTTGAATGTAAAGTTATTTCGAATTTTATGTACCTTCACCTGAACAATTTGTTTTATGATTTATTACTTTAACTAGATATTTAAAGATATTTTACATTTTTAAATATCAGATGCGTCATTTTTAAACTTGAACGTGAAATGACACAAATAAAAAATATACATGTCTGACCAGAAACTATCGATGTTTTTCTACTTCGTTCAAAAGTACAGTAGCCGTACAATCTCACAAAGAACCTCAATCACGGCAGCATTTTGGAAAGAACAGAATGCAAGGCGTAACGTACCCATTCTGGTTGTGGTTTATTTTTGCATATCTCCTATACTTAATATTTATTATCCGACATGACTTTTCAACAGTGTATATGAAATTTGTAGAATTATTCTTAGGTTAAAGTAAGAAAAAATATATAATCAAGTAGCTAAAAATTTTAAATAAAATTTTCATTTTTACGGTTGTTTGGAATCCTATTAAATCTTCTCTAATTTGTGCCCATTCGTTGTGCCCATTGTGTAAATGCGAAAAATATTTATAGAATTAATACAACATTCAATTTTACCTAACTAATAGAAACCACCTACTAAAGTAACTATTAACAATATTAGTAGCTTTATATTCAATACACAAATAATTCATAGAAAACCTACGTGTGTCACAGCGACATAACAACTTCATTTAAATCTAATTTTGAAACACTTCGGTATATTTTCAGCGAAATTTCTAACAAAGCAGATTGAATTCCCAAATATATGTATTTTCATTGAACGGTCGACATTTCACGCAATGGCGTATGCAGATTAAACGGGGACAAATTGTATTGGCTCGAAAACTGTGGAACTAATTATGTATGGTGCGCGAGTTTAGTGAAGAGTGCGCACGTTTTCAAGTATTTTCTTTTTTGTACTCTTTGTATAGTTTAAATGATAGTCTATTATTTTTTAATCATGATTTTAAATATAATTATTACATTTAGATTAGTGTCAGAAGTTTTTTTTTCTCTGTTTTACGTATATTTTTTATTCATCATCAATAATATTATATATTGAGTAATGAAACTTATATTAATACTTAGTTTTATGCATAAGATTGATCGAAATAAAATTTTGTTTTATAATTTTGAATTTGAACTAACAACTGTTTATTAAATTTAACACTTTCAAATTATGTCACTATGAACTTTATTTTTAATTGAAGTTTATATACGAGTAGACAAGTCTCTTTTCATAATAGTATCGTATTTCTTTTTCTATATAACATTTTTGTAAAAGGTTGGTTCCTCTTTGTTACCACAAACATAGCTTAAAGTTTTTATTGCTAGTAAACTTGATTTTTAATGGTAATGGAAATCAAACTCGCATTCCATTAGTGGAATTGGCATTGAGCCAACGGGGTTATCGTGAGCTTCACAGCTAAATCTCGATTTCAATTTTAAATACCAACTATGAAAGAATTACGTAATACCTTTTATTACTTTTTTCTTAGATTTTAATGTATCTATTGAATAACCAAATTATTTAGTTATGGGTTTGATTCTCACTCAATTAATTATTTTCATTTTATCGCTCTCGTGACAATAAAAGAGGGACATTGAGTTTCGTCCTTCAATACGTAATGTTTCGATAGAAGGAAGGTGCGTGGGAACCCGATTGCCTTAAAGCTACGTTCCCTCCCTACATTATGGATAGGCTTCAACTATATCCGGGATCAAATCCTCATACACATATGCATGTGCTACGCAAAATGCACACAGCCTCGTATATCAGTTCAGAAATGATTTTCAATTAGAAGTGAAACGCAAACGCAACGGCCACTGGCCGCGGTCTAATTACGTATCGCTTTTACGACTCCGCGAATAATTTCGATCTACATAAAAACGTTTTAATGACCACTAAATATCTAGACAATGGCCTCTTAGAAATCAAACGTTCGTAGTTCATTGTTACGCGAAAGTAATCAACAGTTTCATTTTACTTTATGCTTATTGCTTTTAAGTATTTATGGGAAAGTTTGCTCATAGTTAAGTCAAAATATTGTACATATGTGTAAGTATAGGCGATGTCGTAGTACAGGGATAATGTCATATGTAAATGTTTTTTGTTTTTTGGAGAAAGTGTCAAACATATTATTATTGTCATTGTATATTATTATCATGTTTACATTATAATATTTCTACCCAACCCCAATTGGAAGAATAGTGAGTGGCCACTAGATGCTGGTACCGAGGCAAAACGCTGTGTTGAGTTGAGCATTCAGTAGGTCCCTATACTTGTCCCTATGGAGATAGACAAAGACGCAATTTCATGCTTTATCACGGAACAGGGATAAAGAATCTAACGTCAAGACACTCCATGCCCTGTTGTCAACCCCAATTTAAGACATTTTTTTGTAGAATTTGTGAAATAGCTGATTTCTTTGAGCGAGTTTAATTAAAATACAGATTATGACTAAGAAATAGATTGTCAGAGCTAACAAATAAAAAAAATCGAAAACACAAAACAAATCATTCGAACATTATAACTCGGAAACTAATCAGTTCAATTATAGTTTATAATGGAAACCGATAAATTGCGAATTGGTCATTCCGATGTCGTAAACTCGGCATCGATATGCGGAATCGATGGTAGAATTGAATTAACTGTTTTATTATTACCGCAAGGAAATAATAGGTAAATGAGTAAAGAAAAAAAATATTGCTACATCACATAAGACGTTGACGATGTTAAGTTTCGCCATTCAACACTCAATGTCTCCAAATTTAAGTAAAAATGCAAAAAAATATTATAGGTAAAATTTTGCAAAAAAAAAATGGGAAATAGAATAACTCTACACTATGTTTACTCGCGTTATCTCGCTATAAGACGAATAGGAAATATAAATTAAATTAATGACATGTGCTATAGTGATTTGCTGTAGATGAAGATTGAATGTTGTGACGAGTCGCTTAATACCAGCCGCTATATTTTCTATTGAAAATCCTAACTACACTTTTATTTAATATAAATAAAAAATATATGAATTAATAATTATATTTGGAAATCATCGCCTTTTTAGTAATCACAATATCCTAAATTTTGAATGTGACAGCTTTATCTTAGGCTCACGTTTCGGTAGTCAGCCATGACAATAAAATGCTCTCCTATATATATTCTAGATACAGTCACACTCTGTGCCCCAGCGTAACGAATGTCCTCTTTGTTTATTTCATAATAAACAAATACATATTTAATACTGGTTATATCTAATTTATAAAGAATATTTTAATAACCGGAACCCTTTAAATTTACAAATGAAATGACCTATAAAAATCTTTATGTCAAAATCGATTGCACTAAAAGTAAAAAAAAAAGTCACCAAAAACCACGCTGCTACCGACTTGTATCGATCACCGATCCGATATTCCCAAGTCAACAATAGCCCGTACAATGAAACGTCAATGACAAATGAAATCTGACATCTATAAATTGTCACGAATAAAAGATTATCTATCCGTACTGATATAAATACAGACAATGGTCCCTTTATTGCGATCTGGCTGGTGCCTCCCCCTCTAGATGGTAAATGCATTTAAAAATTGCGGGGGGTATGTGTGAAATGGATAGAAGTACAAAAAATATTGGCTAATACTTTTCAAAATTATTGCAATGATAATTAGAAAGAATTCCTTTGAAAACCGTATATTTCGTTTTTCAAGTGTTAAAGCACTCTGCTCTCTACTTTTCACCCAATTTCGGACATGATGAGTGGCACCGCTCAACGACACACTGACTTAGCAGAGCGGGAGAATGATAATTAATCTTCCCGAATGGCGATTTGAACCTATAACCATAGCGTTTAATTAAATGGAATGGACTAATTAAAGTGATAATTTTTAATACAATCAAAACCTCTCTCTTGTCTTCAAAAACTCTCCTCTTTTCAACTTAAAACAAAAACACCATCCAATCAACCAAAAATAATTTTGATCATCAAATTTTTACTAAAATATTGAAAGACAAAGTTTCTCCACGTTCCTCAGTCTAGGTAGATGAATTATGAAGATTATCTATATCTAAATAAATAGGGGGGGACGCACAATAGGCCTTTTATTACGGGGACAATAACTACGATCAAAGTTTGCTACCCTAAAGGGGACGCTGCAAATGATAGAGTAATTTAATATAAATTTTCTTATTAATAACATTAAAGATTCATTTGTTGTGTAATTTAATAAAGACATATTTAGTAGACTTTGAAGGATTTATTCGTTCATTAAGTTGGATATTTGATTTTATTATTGAGTATAGTTTTTATATAATTTAAACAAGGATTTCATTTAAACACAGTGTCTTATCACTAGGTTCTCAAAATATATTATCACTTAACGATGAAATAACACAAAACTACAAAATCCAAATAAAAACGGTCTAAAAACAAAACACATTCATTTATCTGTGTCACAATTTTTTCTGGCTCATTTCTTCTGTCGACGCAAACAGTTGATTACATTTTAATATGACTTTAAAAGGAAACTTGGAAAAACTTTGACGATAGGTCTTGGAAATTACTTGCGTACCGTTTGTACACAGTTCAGTACTTTATTATAGTTGTTTCATGTTACTCTATGATAGAGTGTATGTATGTATGTGCTAGCAGTCTGTCCTGAATTTGTTTAAAGATAATAATTATATATTTGTTATAATTAAGAAGATTCAAAAGGCACTACAGCGTTTATTTTAAATACAATTTAAAATTGAATCTTGAATTATGAAATTGTAGAATACAAGAGTCAGTTCAGTCAGTAAAAATATGAAAACAATAAACTGGTACAAATCTGTAAATACTGGTCGTTTTCGAATTATTTAAAAATATGACATATGAAAAAAAATTTTTTTACGTAAGAAGCACTATGATTAATATAACCTATATAACCCACTCCTTATCCTTCTACTGGGTTATTACGCTAATATATTTCCACGTCCCCTATAAAATTACAACAAGCTTTCACATAATTTCCAAATTTTATCGTACAAAAATCGAAGCTGCTACCTCTAGAAACAAACACCATATAATGAGAGATAAAATAAATTTATTTCCATGATCAATCGCATTCCCACAACGCTATGGTGTGAGCACGCGTCGCTATCACTAGGGCATGGAGTGGCCACGTGTACGCAGTTAGTACTACTTTATGGTTTTTCCTAAATGTGCCCTTTTGTTAGAGAATGATATGTACAAAATAAATTGTTTGATTTCAATTGCGTTTTTTTTTATATCACATATTTCTCGTAAAGGCGCCAAAGAAGTATAAGCGAACAGGATCTAATTAATAACCGTTGTCTTTTTTTTTTTTTTTTATGGGAGAGGACAAGGCAAACGAGCGTTCGGGTCACCTGATGGTAAGTGATCACCGCCGCCCACGACCCCATGCAACACCAGAGGAGCCACAGGTGCGTTGCCAGCCTTAAGGTGGAGATGAAGGACACCGGGGCCCGGCATTACCTAATGCGAAACGCAGTGGCAAGGGCCACTACTTCACGCCGGTTTAAAATGCCGGGGGTGGTATTAAATCCGGTCGAGTCTGCCCATGCGTGTTGCCATTACTGGCGACGTGACTCTACCACACGTACTTTAGTCGCCTCTTACGACACCGACAGTACCAGGGTGATCCTATTCTAAGCCGGGACCACACGGCTTGTTTATTATCCATATAAAATCCACTTTCCGATGAGTTTTCAAGGTATAGCATGTTGGGTGGCGGGACTCAATGCTGCGTTTTTGCCTTGATACAAAAATCGAAAATATAAAAGTATTAGTAAATAATAATTCATTCTTTTGAATGAGGATCGAACTCCAAAGCGCCGCGTTACAAGCACACGTTTACACCCTTGCACCACAGCGATCTCTAAATAAGTTTAATTAAAAATAATTTAAGTTATACACTATATAACATGTAAATAATAATCTGACCATTTTGCCCATTTTACTCAAAAAGTATAATCAATCTATCAAATAACAAATTAAACTACAACAGTAGGAATTATTTTATACCCATTAAGTATAAAACCATGCATATTAATTGGAATATCTAAATCAAATATTTCATTCGAATCCACTTAGTCTAATAAACAGATTAATAAAATTCATAAATAGTTATGGGATGGGCGAGTAAAAATATATTAACGTATAAACAGTAACTAATGTGATATGGTGAGAGCATATTACTAAATACCTAATATACTAGATAAGTCTAGATTTTTCTATTATTTATAAACGATGATATATACATTTTTTATTAACTTAGTGGTAAGACACTCTATTTCCGCTGAATTTTCGAAATTGCTTATTGAAAAAAGGAACTCCAAGCCACAGCCGACGCATAAAAGCAACAAGCTTTCTCACTATCCTACGACGGTAAAAATTATTTTTAAAAAATATCTTTAATATTATATATCTTTTTATAAAACAACGCTGCCGCTACCGCTGTGCATTGTAATATGAACATACTCACAGATTATCGAATATTGACGGGTGACTGGTCCTAAATGCGAAATCTTTATTACATTAGATTTATGATAGAGATTGCTATACGCCATTGAGTTATAATAAACTTGGATTATTATTACAGTATTATCTTTGTAGTAAAATTATATCTCTATATAAAAACTCTTTGTTGTTTTCCTTAGGTGTAATCAATAACTGAACTGACAACTTTAACAATTGAATGTAACTATATACTATAGCTATAAAATAATTGGCATCAGAATGATAATGAATCAGTAAACTCTATATCAATATTATAAAGCCGAAGAGTTTCTTTGGTGAACCATACTAATCTCACGAACTACAGGGGACAGGGGGACGGCATTAGTTGCCACGCGGGCGAAGTCCTAGATATTAGATAGTCATTTAAAATAAGGACGAGCTAAGATTAGATCGTGCAATATACGGCATTGTATACTATTCCAGTAATTTCCAACTCGGCAATGACAGATAAAAATTGTAATTCTATACGAGGCTATATTTTTAACATTAATATCAATGTAACATTTAAGATAAAATTACTTAAATGTATATCAAAAGTGAAGATTGAAGTGTTTAAAACAGAGCCTCCTAAATCCAGCGTAACCATTTCTCTACGTGCTCTCATTACAGATGTAGGGTGTCCATGTTACAAGAAAAAATGTATATTTAATACATATAATGTCTATTAGTATTAGATGACTTATAACATAAGTAGTTTATAGGCTTGTAATTTATAGATTTCTAATTTACAAATATTAAATTTGTTAATCAATAAACTATAAATATAAGTAATATACAAATATATCTATAAGTACTGAAAAATAAATAAAACTTTCTATTCCTAAAATATAAATTAAAAGGAAAAAATATTAAGAGTAAAATTCAAATGGTTTCCCTACAGTGGAGCACCACGCGCAGATTCTAAAGAGTTTTTAATAAATATAATTATCCCATTACACTGAGAGCCAGCAACTAATTGCTAAATAACCTGTATTTAACCTAACGATAATATGTTTGAGATTTCGTAAGTATTTTAAAAGAAAAAGCTTCCTCTATAGAAATTCTAGTATCAATAAACTCCGTTCTCCGTTTTCTGAAAAAATTTTTTTGCCTCGTATGGGAATCGATCCTACAAAACATCACATTTTTATATCATATTATACTACTATTGAGATGATATGTTATACATATACCTACTTGCAACATAAAATTATACCTGCTAATTTTTAAGAAATTAGTGTTCTATCACTGTTCTGCTACTGGAGTTATAACACAAATATATTTTCAGATTATGAAAAATTATATTAATCATAAAAAATCGTACTTAATTACCCCTCTAATCGTCGTAAGAGCTTTTGCAGATACACTAGAAACGAAGCTACGACCTATTTAACTTGGTCGTGTTATAGCTATTTTAATTATAGGCCTTATTTTTTCAGCAATAAGGGCTTATATTAAAATAAACGTTCTAATGAAAGCGACTTTCAAACCGCTGTCATATCATAAACAGTATTATGGTACGTATTGTGATATCCATACGAATGTAGTAGGGAGTCGCCCTTAGGTAGTCTGTATAGGGTACCTGACCTACTTAAGTTGGCTGTTTTATAATGTGTATTCTATTATGGATCTTGTTACCCAAGACATAGGGGTTATAAAGTTACTATTGTAGATTTCTATTGCTTGAAGCATTTGTATGGAAATCTGGTTCAATGTAGGTATTAATGTAACGTGCAATAAAGATAATTTTGTAGTGTAAATTCATAACTATGATATATTTTGACGTTTTCAATAATCATATAATTTACAACATATGTTGACTGTTGGGTGCGATGGCTTTAGGTCTAAATTTTATTTTTTGTAAAGCTTTTTAACTGTATAAGGTTACATGCATATATCGTTAGTAATTATACTTAGTAAATTTAATGTATACAAAATATCTAATATATAATAAATATATAGCAAAAAAAGAACGAAGAGATTTTTCACTGGTTTCTTATTCTCTATCTTACAGAACTGAGAAAAAGTAGAACAGGGGTAGCGTTTCATCGAATCCCGTATTTTAAACTTTAAAATAATAACATAGTATAAATCTGAAATTGAATTAAAGCGCGGCGCGGCCACTCAACACGCAATGCCTCCAGAATTCGGCAGAAGGTTGGAAAAGGAGTGTCTTAACACTAAGTTCCCTCTGCCTTCCCTGCTGTGTGCGGGATACTGCGTGAACTACTTCTTGCCCGTTACCTGACCACAATTTCCACAACAATCATACAAAAAAGCAATAATAATTGTGATAAAAGTGATGTTAAGTCAATTTGCGTGGCTAATTCGCCAGAAGCGTTCAGGCTGTATGCACCAGCACTGACCTAGTTTAGGGTCGGCTCACACAAGAGTGCAGTAAACAATAAAATCCTATTAACTGGCGTGGTTTGTCTTTATTACTTGTGGTTTTTTGACAACTGATGTTTTGGAGTTATATTTGTTTGTTTGTTTGTTTTTAGATGGAGATTATTTTTTTTATTATTTGTTTAAAATAGAAGAGATGCAGTCACGTGTAGTATCTCAGAGTAGCTCTACTATTGTGATGCTTGTGCTTAAAATAATTTGTTATTTCTGGTCTTGCTAAGCAAAGTATGACGTTGGCCTGTGTTAAGGAAAGTCGGAAATACATTTTTATATGTAAAAAAGCTCCGACCTGCACAGCTGTAGCCAGAAAAAACAGAACTAGAGAAAACCTCGGTCTTCTCGGTGACTGTCATCCACCTCTCCATACATATATACAGTCCAGGAAGTCTTCATGTTGTATACGCGACCGCCCTCTGGTAATATAGATACTGTATTCTAAAGTCTCCCGGCCACTCTTAATTCTATCTAAATTAAGATTTACAAAGTGACAGTAGTTGTTGTTTCTAGTAATACAGAAATAAGACAGTGTTTTATCACTTTATTATTTCACAATTTTAGTGTCATTATTATTTCAAGTTGCATAACGCCATTTTATGATATTCCTGCGAGATTGCTTTGTCAATAATATGTTTGAAACTAATACATTGGTCACATACCTGCACGCTGGTGCGGAACATATGGTGTTATTACAGCGTGTTATGAAAACAAAGCTGGTTTATT
Source organism: Heliconius aoede (assembly GCA_037355905.1). NCBI lineage: Eukaryota > Metazoa > Arthropoda > Insecta > Lepidoptera > Nymphalidae > Heliconius > Heliconius aoede. Next base: position 948,144 of record JBAIZZ010000321.1, on the reverse strand, counting down.
GTTTTACAACATTATTTCCTAAGAGAAGTTAATCGAATATGAAAAGTATGAAATGTTAATTTACATGTATATTTTCACATATCCACGTTACAATATTGACTTAGGTTGAGATTTTTTTTAATGATTCTGTACAAAATTGTAATAATATAGAATTAGTTGTTATTGAAGTAATATATTACGAAAAAGCTGTATATGTATTAGGATTTTTTAATATATGTATGTATTTTCTTATCAATTAGTTTCAATGGGCATCCTTAAACTAAAAGAGAAAAAGACAATAAAAATTGAATCATTTACATTAAGGATTGCGTGTATAAAGTATTCTAGTAAAGTATATAAGCAAAGCACAATATCACCACGGTTGCCTTCGTTATACATAAATTATTAAAGCAGAGAAAAGTCAAAGTATAGAAGTAGTTATCAATAAACGTTAACAACCTATAGAAGTGGAAGCTATTAATCAAAACGACACAGAACCGACGACGTAACGAGTTTTAAGAAAGTGTCGCGCGAGGTGCGACTTAAGCGCAACAATAAATAATAAACTTTGTCGACTATTCATTGATTTTATAGTGGAATATTTCACATGCACAGGAACTGTTAGGATTATACAGTTAGTTTTTTTTGTAATATATCTAATGCAAAACGTTATACGGCAAATGATATACAGAAGAATTGTTTAATTAGATGGCTAGTTAATCAAATGATCAAAAACATTTTAAATTATTAAACTTTAAATAAAGTTTGATTAAATTTTGAAAATACTCACCATATTTCCCATACAAAAAAAAATAGTATACAAATATAAGCGAAAGCCGAGTTTTTAAATACTCACAGAAATACTTACTGTTTATCCGGCTCAAAGGACCAACTTGAAGACTTGTAATAATCCACGAGATGGCGAGGCGCCATGAACTTTCCAGCAATTGTAAAATGTAAAACACAGTGTGATACAAGAGTTTCGCTTCTCTGAGGCGAGTACTGCGAAATTTTCAGCCACGTACCTGAAAATAAAAAGATGACATAATATAACATTACAAACTCGTTTTGGGGTATTCTAACTGGATTTAAGAGGGATGTTTATTGTTTTCGTTTCGTTTACAAACATATGAGACTGACGTTTGTACTGAGCTTTGAGACTGTTACTAGAAAATAAAAACGATTCTCTCCATTTTCGGTTCTGCTAAATGTAATTAAACAGAGAAAATACATGAAAAACTTTAACACTTATTTATTTTTATGGCTCTTTCAATAAATATTTATATGTCGATATTAAATATCTATTTTATTAAATTTATTCACTTAATGTAAAGCACAATACAATGATTATAGAATTTTGCCCTCAAAGATCAATCAATACATGTTAAATATCCCCTTTTGATTTATGAGATTCCTTCATTCAAATGTATTCAGAAGCGAGTGCTACGCGTCACTGCATTGATCTCTCAATCTTACACTTATTGATGTCTCCCTTCATTTTAAAGAATAGAATGTAAATTAAAGACGACTTATACCAGCCACCGGCCATCCGCAACTACACTCCTAGTTATTAAACGGCACCTGAATAATTCATAACATGAGGGTAGATCGAAATAACTTGGTAAGTTTTATTGGCGTTCACTCCGATAAAATTTAAACTGTATGGTGGACGGGAAAAGTCCAATTTGGCACGAGTTAAGTAACATTTTTATATCTGTATGTCTTTTAGTAACAGCCTTGGGGATTGGAAATCAAAGGAGTTAAACGGTAAAGGGAATCTTAAAAACGTTTACTATTGACTTCTTTTGAGGGTTTGTCGCCTGCTAGAGAAATTGTAGGGCTCTGGTGAAGAATATTTAACATATGTAAATATTTAAGTAGGAAAAAAATGTATTAAGCTTATTTTGGCCATTACTATTTGTTTAGAAATGTGATGAAAGCATATATTAAGGTATTTAAAATTCAAAGATTTTTCTTTATTCCACCGAAAAGGTCTTAGTAATATTTTTCAAGCGTAAAAAATAATTAGCCTAAAATACTAAAAGGTTGCCAAGAGAAAATAACATAGAGTCTAGACATTAATTTATTCTTTTGTTTTAGGTTTTTGCGGATCATAAAATTGTAAAAGACAGCTTACAAAACGTTTGCCCTTTCATAGAAGTGTCACAGAGCCCAAAGTAATTAAGCTAAATACCATAATTCAAGAGAAGTTAGAAAAGATTCCGGTCAAAGAATTAGGAGCCTTACGGGTGGTTTACATAATAAAACAATGGTGGGCGAACTTCCCATGGACAAACCCCTCTTTTTAGTGGGATAATACGTTATTTGACGTGAATTATGTGAATTATTCGCGTTAAAGCGACTACGGCCACAAAATTTTAATAATGAATAAAAACATCCCTTTAAAATGTAAATTTTTAATTAGGATGGCGCCGCGGAACCAGCGCGCGACGTTTACGTAGATGCTCTACGATATTATGGTCACAGTATTAATTTCGCATATAACAAACAATTTTTTGACTTTATAGAGCAAGTCAAATTTCTAGAAACTGTAAATTAAACTATTAATGCTAAAAGGCAAATTTAAGAGCCCCGAAAAGTGCGCACATAAGTTTGTTAATTTAACTTTTAATTTAAACAAGCTAGAAAACTTAGATTTTTATATTTATAGTTAAGTTAAAAGGATTGCTCTTTCTTGTAAGGGTTATTGGGATGAATGAAGGTTGGTGCTGTTATTTGAGTCCTACATCATACATGAATCATAATCATACAATCACTAGTCATAGTAAATGGTAAGTAATGGCAAAATAATTAAATAACTGTTTGCTTTTTAATTAACAATGTATTATTATTTTCAAATGCTTTTGCAATAAATTTATTAATTGTAAAAAGGAATGTAAAACGAATTTTATACTAGAAATATGAATACTGATAAACTTAGAATCAGGCATGATCTGGGTCGGAACGGAAGATCATAATATTATAATAAAATAATAAACAAAGTATAATATTTTTTATGATAATAAAACTAACGAACCCGATGATATGAACATGGCACTCGAAAGCACTTCACACCTGAGTAAATAAGTAACAATGGTACGAAATCAATCTAAACGCTCTACTAGAACGTTTAATTTAATCCTTTTAAGTTCACAGCGTGTTCAATAAATATTAGGCAGTGGAAGCTATCAAACCAGAAACACCTCAATTATTATTCAAAGGGAGGACAAATAGGTTGGTTCTCCTATAATAAAGGGGTTGTCAGATTAAGTCCCACAGCTGGGGAAAAAGTTTTTGAAATAAGTGAAATATTAATTTTCTCAGATACCTACTGCAGAAACATGGAAAACGCGATACGTTGAAGGTTAATTCATATTAATATATTATAATAATTGCATCTAGTAGCATGTTCAAGCTGCAAAGCCAGTCGTGGCGCAGGGGCACAAGCGTGAGACTGTAAATGCGACTGGTTGACAGGTTCGATTCCCACTCGATGAAATGAAATATTAAAATTAAGTGCAACATACAACGTAAATAAATATAATGAATGTTACAAATTCGTAGCCGGAAAAAGAAACATAACAATTAATTGTACCAGAAAAATAGGAGGAAGAGATTTATTAAAATTAAAAGAACAATGAAAGGGACATTCCTTTAGTAACGAAAGCCTAACATCGATCTGCCATCATTTAATAATATTTCTATAAGAATATCACCCTTTCCTACTCGAGACGACTCTTTACCTCCTTTGTTCTTAAAAGGACAAAGTTTTGGTAATTAAATTTTTATATCCTCTTTTCGAGTTTTTATTTAACGAGCCGGAATATTTTTAAAGGGTTATGACAAAAAAAGCCATTTTATTATGAAAGTGATGACAAAAACGACTAATTAGGTGATTTCTTGGAGCCTCATGAAGCTTTGTAATTAAGAAATACGTTCGAAGTATGACGTCGGGAATAATTGCTTTATGTGATGTTATGCAAATTTGTGTGTGCCATGCTTGTGTGATATACTCGTACCTACCTACTAGGTAATGAAAGCAGATGCGGAATTTTATTAAAATTTAAAATTTTTTCCTAACTAAATATGGGTATTGTTATTGGCTGACTAATATAAATTATTATTATTATTGACTAATATAAATTATTATTATTATATTATATGGTTAGTCGAAATTAAAAATTAATAGTATACATATACAATTTTCCTTTTATTTATTCTTTAGTGTCAAAAATTAAACCAACGAAAGTGAAACCAATCAAATAAGCATAAGCTAACAAAAATAATACAAAAAATATGAGTGATTTTATATAAATTCGTAGCAAATATAACATTTTATACGATAATCCTTTATTTGCAATTAATATCCTGAGGAAGGAGTGGTTTACCTAGCGGTCGATGGCCGGAGCTACCTATGGAGTCGAATTAAAAAAAGTTTCGATGAAAAGGCTCGGGATGAAACTCATCGGCATGTACCGAGTAGAATATTAATATTGAAATGGAGATGTATTAGGTAATCAGACGGTAAACGTATCGTATACGATATTTTATGGGGCAATTAAGACGAAAGGTGAAAACTAAATGTGCAAGTATATCAGATTTTAATGCGCATCTTTACATGATTGTTTTATACTTTTTTTTGTGCGTTTTCTTTTTCATTATTAAAGTCAATTTCATTATTTATTATTAAATCAGAACATTATGAGAAAATTGTAAAACTAATTAGATTACTTAACGCTCCCTTTAGTTTAGTCTCTTTAATTATTAATTTGCTTTATAAAGTAAATTTCAGTTTTAAAAAATGTATAATTTTTGTTGAAATATTTAAAGAGGCGGTAACGGTAAATATACAAAATCAACGTTAAAAATTTCAATTCCAAAGTCATTCAACATTCTTACATTAACATAGTTACCTATTATAATAATGTCACTGCATTAGTGTAATTGACATTAAATAGTACTTGTTTATCCATTTATTTATTTCAAATGTATCCCGCATGTAGAGGGAAACCTAGTGTTAAAACACTCCGTTCCCGTTTAGATTAAGTCAACGCCGCGCTTTGCCGTTATGCCCGAGCGATTCCTCGGATTAGAATAGGACCTGCCTGTCGAGTTTACAGTGGCAACCCTACGCTCTTGCGCCACGTGTGACCCTAAAAATAATATCATTCCGGATAATTCTCAAAACACGAAGTAATATAAACATCATTCTGTCAATTTTCTTTCTGATGAAAATGAAAAATCATAGAATTCGAAAATACAATATTAGAAATAGTATCAAACAAATCAGCAGACAGTCGTACCAACAATTGCAGCCACCCTGACTAAGCACGGTCTCGTCATTACACACGAGCATTCATATTTTCATGCTCCCTGACTCCGTTTCCAGCGCAATCCGCCTAAATCCCCTCTCATCAAAAACTTTCATCCCCGCCTTTTCATTTTCCAACAAACATCTATAGTCTAAATGAAGAGTGATTCGAGAATTACTCCCGTACTCTCTACTTGTTAAGAATTAAGGTATCCTTTTGTGGAATATAGCAGAATGTGCGTTTAATCTCGAAAAGCCCACGCCTGGTTGCTTTTTTATAGGGACTTTTTTTTATTCGAGATAATCTCGGAGCAATTTTGGCGATACGTTGCAAATTGCATTCGGGTCTTAAAGATGGAGGTGAAATTAAAATATTCTACAGTAATGAATTCGTTCATACATTTATTAAATTTTTGATCTTTACATTCAGTCTTTTCCTTACATGTATGTTTACATATGCGCATATATATATATATATATATATATGCCATTGAAATCAAAAAAATATTTAGAATAAAAAAAAACAGTAGTACTAATCTTTTAATACTTTGTTATGTAAATAACAGAAAATATTTTCACACAAATTTTCAAATAAATATCTACGTGGCATTAGTAAAACGTACTTAGTCTATGTCCAAATAATCCCAACTTATGAAGGCAAGTATTTACATACCGCAGCGCTTACGGCGCGACACCGCGTCGCCGTGATTATTGAAAGTGGAACATATCTATTATTATGCAAAACCTAAGAGATCTTAAATGATAGCTTTAATATGTATGGACTTACTGTAAGTTACATGTATTTTAACGTTGATGTGTAAGTGGAGTATGTGTCATACATACATGTATGACGTTTAATAATATTCATTTCAAATATTACGAATAGAATTCAATTTCACTGAAAAAAATCTTTTTTTCACCTGTTAATTCACGCTTGCGCTCCTGCGCCATTACTATCACTTAAAAATAACTTACCCCACTTATATACAATATTGCAAAATTTTCACCACAGTTTAGCTCTACAAAGCCTTCACCAAAACTAAAATCCGTCCGTTACCGTTACATATATGAAACATTCTCAATAAGCCTAACCATAAATATAAGATACATCATACCGTATCGTAAGTCGCACGCTAGACAAATCGGGACTTGGGCTCTATTGACGCAGCCACGTCAAGCGTGGCTCCCCGTGAGATAGGGCAGGGTTGGTGGTGTTTAGAAATCTAATCATTTTAATATATACTAGCGATCCATTCGCGAAAGCATTCGTTTTTTTATATGTATATATGGAGACTCGAACACAGCTTCACTCGCCTAAGCTTATTTTTAGGATATTTTTTAATAAAAAAAAAATATACGAGGTGTTCTTTTAAGAATATGTATACAAAGTTTCATAATAAACGGTTTGGTGCTTATGGCGTGATAGAAATCAGGCTTTAAAAAGTTTTAGCCGTGTGGTCCCGGCTTAGAATAGGATCACCCTGGTACTGTCGGTGTCGTAAGAGGCGACTAAAGTACGTGTGGAAGAGTCACGTCGCCAGTAATGGCAACACGCATGGGCAGACTCGACCGGATTTAATACCACCCCCGGCATCTTAAACCGGCGTGAAGTAGTGGCCCTTGCCACTGCGTTTCGCATTAGGTAATGCCGGGCCCCGGTGCCCTTCATCTTCACCTTAAAGGCTGGCAACGCACCTGTGGCTCCTCTGGTGTTGCATGGGGTCGTGGGCGGCGGTGATCACTTACCATCAGGTGACCCGAACGCTCGTTTGCCTTGTCCTCTCCCATAAAAATAAAAAAAAAAAAAAAAATACTTTGAGAAAAATTTTAAAAAATTAAATGTAGTAAATAAAATGTGTAGCTCCTTACGTAAACAACAAAACATAGTCCTCATAAAATGTAGTATTGAAATATTTATATATTAAGAACGTAGTATTTCAATATTTAGAGAAAAATAAACTTTTACACCTATATTAGGACGTTTCTTCAACCCTAACTAGCGATCTATATGTGTTTAAGATGCTGAGACGCAGTGAGCGCACTACATAAGTTCATATTTTGAACGCGGTGACGTCCTCACTTAAATATTACCACTTCAAATATCACGTTCTTGCTGAAATTTATAACTGAGTGCAAGCACACTCAAAATTATTTATATTCCTAGTGTATCTATATTTCTAGATTATGTATCTTATTGTAATACAAAACTGTTGATGCCTAGAAAATAAATAAATTAATTAATATAATAAAATAAATAATATTATTTATTATATAAAATCATATTTTTTATTCGCGACATAAAATTTACTAATATGTTTGTTAAAGCCGAATAATCTTATTCATTTAAAATACTTAACATTATATTGATAAGAGGAAAACGAATTGATTTTTAGCATATTTTCACAGTTTATAATATATTGTATTCCCATTTCCGTCGAATTCTGGATATTACACCATAGATAATAATTCCTTTAACCCATAATACATGTTGGTCCCGAATAAATCAATATAAAAAGTCTATCCTGAGTTCTACTGATGATAAAAATGAAATCCATGTTTATCTAGTTAAGAGTTATGAATAGACAAAACAAACTAACTGGAACATGGAAAACCTATCAGGCTGCTTTGAAAGTCAAAAATTGAAACGTTGCATTGGTTAGTGATATACGGGAATACGATACGCTTTTAGACTGTCCCATACATATTTATGCCTTTCTGAAGAAACTTTTAATATTTATTTTTTGGAGTTTCTCAAATTTAACGAATATATTTTTAACTACTAATTTGTATATCATGAATGTACGTCTGTTTGTATGATTTGGTTCTTATCAGGTTTGTAGTGATGTAAATTTTGACGTTCCAAAATTGTAACGTGTAACTTATTTTTTATTATATATTAAATGAATCGCTAAAACATTTAAGTTGTGTGCGAATTTAAAAAAAAAGTGACATAATAACACAATATTGAAATATTAAATTAGCTACTATATAGAATACTAAAATTTTCAATTGAAAACCTTCACAAAAGAGACTATCTTAAGCATAGTAAACCATTACTAGAGAAAATAAATCCGGGTCACGACTTAGCCCCGGAAATCGTCTTTCTGAAATACGAACTGACCGTCGCTTCGCTTCGTTTCAGTATCACGTCGAACCGGAAACTTAACTTATGCTTCCGTGTCAAAGTGTTAAGAAAGCCGCTTTTCTCACTTACTCATGTGGTGTAACACTCCCTTTATCACGTAGCCATCGTCCATTAATCATTGTGGGTTTACGGTGTAATGCATATCAATAGTGTATATTATTCTAAACGTAATGTTATTCTTTTCAAAATATTTTTCTGCATGTTTATGCGCGGCGTTGAGTTCTGCCACTCAACACGCAATGCCTCCAGAATTGGGCAGAAAGTGGAGAACAGAGTGTTTTAACACTAAGTTCCCTCTGCCTACCCTGGTGTGTGCGAGATACAGCGTGAAGCTGATTTAATTTGATTTTTTATCGAATCTACTTTTATTTCATTAAAAACTACGTGGAAATATAAAAGAAAATATCAGTATTTCTTTTACATAACTTGACATTCCACACTATCAGTATCTATACTCGTACACATAAATCAGTAATATAAATACATTAGAAACAATCAATATATACTAGAATATAATAAAAGAATATTATATTAGCTATTTAGATTTCAGATAGAACCTTCAACCATCGCTCTATTAGGCATTGTTCACGATTTTACCCCCACAGCAGGGTAGAAGCAGGGCAGAACGAACTTAATGTCCGTGACACGTTCATCCCCTGATCGTAACTGTATTATCGAAACATTGCGCGTTGAGTGGGGGAAAACAACGCCTCTTTTTGACACTTTGCCCCGACGGCCTTAAAGATAATACAAAATAGGTAGTTTCATATATATTAATATATTACCAGCTATAGAGACAAGAGACGTTACTTAACTCCGTTTGAAGCCGACAATATTAGCTCTACCACAGTTTAATCTCATATCGAACTTAGTACAGATTTCCATCACCAGTGAAGCGATGGCACTGGCAAGTATCCCAATCGTCGGAACACAATATTGTTTAAATTGAAATGATGTTAGAATTGAAAATGGTGGTGATTTTGATTTAAAGTGAATTTGGATCGAATACCTGAAAAAAATAATGTTTATCTTGGTAATAAATTTAAAAAAATGGGAAAGCACAGTGATGAGATACGCCATTCAACACGCATGTCTGGAATCCGGGCGAAAAGCGGAGAACAGAGTGCATTAACACTAGATTCCCAAGTTTGCTCGGCGGCTACACTACTAATTGCGGGATACAGCGTGAAACTAAAAAAATAAATTATATATATACGAACCTATCTATAAATATCTGCTAGTTCAATTGCCACCCACACTCCTATCCTGCTTAATTCGATAAGCATCGACATATCAAACAAGAACGAACTGCGGCCAATATTTTTGCACCAAAAATTGTATTTGCCGAGTTGAAGCACTTGTCCTATTAAATTAACTTGTAGGGTCGGGGTTGTGGTAAATGAATCCGATGATGTAGTGGGTATTCAAACGTGATGTGCGCGGATTGTATTAAATTTTTCATATTTTATTCCAAATTTCAGTTATTTTTATTAACACTATCGAAATAGCAAAAAAAGAAAGAAGAAACCATAATATGTATCTAAAACAGATGTAAAGTGGAGGACGGAATTATTTATTAGTATGTTCTTTCTGCATATCTCAAGAAACAAAAAAAAATCAGCCAAGTGCGAGTTGTACACGCGCACTAAGGGTTCCGTACCATTATCCATAAAAAAAATTGTCAGGTATGTCGTATAAGACCCTCTTAAATATTTATTTTATTCACATTTTTTAATATTTGTTTTTTAAAATTTCTGTATTTCATTTGATGTTGTCTGTCACGTATTACCACACACGGAATTCTAAAAAAGCGTGGAAAGAAAAAAAAACTATTTTATTTTACATAGAAAGTAGGCCCATTTATACATTTAAGAAATCATAAATGGAATACTTGTTTTAGTAACAAAACCGTTATTCTTGAGGTCGGCCGTACCAATTTAACAAAGGGCAATTATCTGATCGTAATCGCATTTGATTTATAGATGAATATTATACATTTTTAGGATTATTGCTGTCACTTCTGATATATTAGTAGAGTAAAAGAAGACTTGTATAATGTATATATTTCCTAGCATAATAGTGATAAATGCTTTATTACTTACATACCAAGAATAGCGGTAGATTATATTCAGATATTACGCAGTTTTATTATTTAACTTTAATAGACTCTAATAATGCCTAAAACCGCAGTGTTGAGTTCCACCACTAAAACAATGTCTCAATTTGTCGGAAAGTGAGGAACAGTGTCTTAAAACTAGGATAACTCTAACTACCCGTCATACTTTATGTATTGAACTTTAAATATTATAAATACAAAAATATATGACTATCATAATAACTGTTTAACACACGACAACATAATCTAAAGCTATTCAATAACCTGAGCTAATAATGTATTTTAATGATCATAAAAAAAAACCCGAGCAATCATGAAGCGTTGAAGCCGCCCCCAATAATTGGCATTCACGGCCGGCTGTGGACCCGTTTGGGTGTTTTTTTTTTTGTGACACGCTCTGTACCCTCTGTACACCATGTCGGTAAAACGCGAACGTTCTGACATTCAATCGCAAACTTCATTTATGTACAGACTACAACGTTTTCAATTTTGTTTTCGCTTCACCAAAAATTCTCCTTGGTGTCGAGTGTCTTTTTACGCTTATTATTTTTTATGGTTCTTTTTAATAATAATAATAATAATGTTTTTTAATTATTTTCTTTACAAAATATTGGTATTAGTCAATTTTCTGTGAGCTGAGAGCCAATTTTACAATGTGCAATTTAACTGTATAATTCACAGTAGAATGCAAAAGGTGAATCATTGTGAAAACAAAAAAATTGAACATAAACAAAAGATATAAAGTAAAGGCAACAACTCTTCATACAGTAGCGACGTTTGGAGAAACGACACCTGCCGATGTAAATAAAAAAGCGTAGTTGACAAAGGGTTCCGGAACGCAATTTCCACTGGTGCCACACCCACTCGGATGATAGGGCTAGTACAGACGTGTAATAGGCTTGATTTTTATATATACACATAGAATGGAAGATAGAGAATAACTAGTGTTTAAAATCTCTGTCCTCCACTTTCCATACAATTCCGAGACATTATTGTTGAGTGTTCAACCCAAAGGCATGTTTTATCTAATGAACACATCACATGCACTGCCAAAACCACTCTAACATGCTCTGCTCATGCATGCTCTGATTTTAGCTAATCTAAAATAAATTAAGTTTGTAATCGAATTCGCACCCTCCATTGAGAAGCTTCAAAATATTAGTAGACAATAGGATTATTGGGCGTAGAATGGCCCCCAATATGGCCGGCGTAGTTAAAAAAGTCGTAGTGACTCTGATATAGGATAGGTTTTTACGTGACAAGCACAACCATATAAGGGTTCTGTATCTATCTATCTATCTAGAGTAAGGTTACCATGTATTTTTCTATCCCGCATACAGACTTATCAGGGATAGGCAAACTTAGTGTTAAGTTGCTATTCCTTTCCCAATTTTAGTAAACGTGTTCATAGCTTTGATGATTGAGATTGAGATTAGACTGTGATTTTATGTGTTGAGTATTAGTCGTATTACTCGAGCGAGGAAATTGTAGTCGACTGCCTCAGTATAAATTAATTTATTAATATATATATAATGTTTTCATTGAAGCAAGTTTTAGATATCGGAAAACATTGTGTATGCAATATGCACACAATCTGATACAAACATCGGTAGTGCTTAGAAACATTTAAGGTGGCAGATGAGAGACGTTACCTAAAATCATATGGAATGACGAGTAGGTATATTATTAAAAAGGGACATTTTGTAATCGAACCCAACAACCGTCAGGTTCACAGTAGGTTCAACGCTGCTTATGCGCCACGACGGCACTTTAATTATGAGGTTGATCAAACTCCAACCAAATGAAAGTTGTAAGCTAATAAAAGACAAGTGAAGTATTGTACAAGGCCTTACTATTTGACGCTCCGGGCTGTATCGGCGATAGGCGTAGCTTTCAGATTTTTAGGTCAGAGCTTTTTTGCTTTTGTTCCCTGCGATTTGTTAGTTTCGCTTGACAAGATTCATTTAGGGATACGCTGTTTGAAGTATTTTTGACGGGTTTTCGTCATGGTGTAGGTTTATTTTGAGGGTATATTTTTTATTATTTATATATTTATATGTAGATTGGCTTTTCTGGTTTCAATAAGTAGACATATTTCTTAATGCAAATCCTCCGAAACAAAAGAAGAACATTGAAAGAATGCGAGCGCTCAAAAGTGAAATGATTTAATCATTAGAATTATGTAAACACTTTGTTATTTTTCTATTAACTATTATTTTACAAAATTAATAGAAAGCCTTAGATTTTACTTGTTCTAAAAGCAACTTATACGTGTAAATAAACTTGCGTAATGTTATAATTATAAAACTATTTTAGTCTCAGTAAGGGCAAAGACCTTTCCAGACAATGAGAAAATTTATAATCAAAACGAAATATTTCTGGCTTTAGTCTACAGCATATGTACAAAAATATATTATACAGACTAATTTACCACCTCCAAGCGCATTGCGTGTGCAAGAAGGTAAAGAAGAAAGAGAAAATATTGCCACCTAAAATCGGTGAAAAAATTGAGAACTAAATAAAGTATATTAAATGCTCTCCACTCACTTCATAAAATAATTTAACTAGATAAAATGATAGATTCGGATCATTTCGGACATCCAAAACCAGATAAATAGCCGTACTAAGCCCCAAAGTAATGTTATACATCAATCGTAATGACAGAGCTTTAGCACAGGCGATTATTAAATTCGGTACTGTCCTAAGAGACCGTCTATATGACAAGCCTCATAATTTCCATATGGCTTGGTTATTATTAATATTTTGTAAGCCATTATTTACCTTAGACACTATGCAGAAAGATCAATATAAGGTAGAAGATTCTTACGCCCAATCTCAATATGGTTTAACTAATATATTCTGCACGTGACCAACACGTGCAAATTGTCGTTAATAAATATAGTTAGAAGCAGATGTGAGGGGAACTAGCTTGATATTATTTTTGAAGATGACAACCGTTTTATTTGGAGTAGATAGTAGTTGTACTTGTAAGGGATTTGAATATGTGAGATGAAAGTGTTATTAGAACCAGCTTAAATGTTTGAAATAATCAAATGTATTAAAAATATTCTTTTAAAAATACTTACCTTACTGCCTTGTCAAATAGGTGTAGTTAAGGTATGAACCAAAAATGTAGCTGGAAGGCAGAGAGAACTCAATGTTACGATACACTCTTGTTACTAGAGCGAGGAAATAGAAAGTGGAAAAAATAAGAATTAAACCCAAAACCGTCCCTGACAGCCCAAAAAATATGAAAAAGAGGTTTGTCTAATTATATTCCACATTAATTTCTATGTTGTTCTTAGGTTTAACATATGCACAAAGTAGTAAATGTGGAATATTTAAATAGGTTTCAAGGAATCTGTTTAGATTTACCCAAAGCGTTAGTTCTGCTTTTGAATACTTTACAGAACGTAAAATATTTTCTTACAAATTGCCACAATATTAACCAGAACGTGATGCAGTTCAATGTGTTTTATAAATAAAATCAATAGTCCACCAATAGTGATGTGAACACAAATGTGACATACACATTTCAATTCCTGCATAGTGAAAACCGAATCAAACGCGTCACTACCAACAAAAACAGTCCACTAAGCCAAGCTAAACCAAATTGTAGCGAATAAAAATCTTGATCCTTTTTCAAGTGTCAAAAAACTCTCACGTTCTTTGTCCAAACAATGACATCGGATGTACCACATGGGACACACGGGGGCGAAAAGGGCACTGTATTTACACAGACGTGTTTGTCCTCCCCGATTCCCCATTGCGGTTAATGGGGGAATAGGAATAAACTCGTTTTCATTACCAGAGTACGCTAGTGTCATAAAGTGGCCAGTCTGAACTACTTGCGTTTATGCAAATCGTACCTAAATATGTTAATATACTCCATGCATATTTAATTTCTGTTTGTTTTGGAAGACTTTATGGTGACTTTTCTCTCTGAATGCTTTTTGGAAATGGCTTTATTTAATTTTCTTGCTAAATGGTTATACAAATTGTAGAGTTTTCCCAGTAGTTAATGTGTAGACGATACCGTTTATTTGCTAGAGACTTTAATTTAAAAGAAAGAGAGTTATTTTATAAACATTTTTTTAAACAATATATAATATTTATGTTCATGTTAAATTTTCTGATACAATATAATGTAACACTAAGATATTTCTTAGAAAGTCTTTCACGAATACGTAAAATAAGGTAGATCGAGTGATATCGGTACATAGACTGAACGGGTTTTCAATTACGTAGGTGTTGGGATAGGTGAGCGGAAACGTATAAAAACATTAAGCTTTACAAGACTGGCAACTCCATTGAAAGTAGTATTTTATTTTTTCTATAGCAACTTACAACAATTGTTTATGATACAATCTGTAAGTTTGTAGATAACATATGCAACTTTGTTAGTCCTCTGTTTATCTTTATTCTTTTTAACATATTTCATTAAAATCAGCTCAGCGTTTTTATTATGAACGAGTATACGAGTACTCCTACATACAAGTATGTAGGCATATAAAGAGACATTATATATTATCACAGAATATAGACGATTGGGGTCTTCATATATAAAATAATTTTGCATCTGTCGGCCTCTGGTTGGACGGTGCCAGCAGTTCAATAAACACAATAAAATTTACATATGTTTAGGAAAACGAAATAATTATTTCTATTAGAAATCAAACCTACGTCCGCCGCGTTTACAGTCGAGCACTGTGTAGCTGCGCAAGAAATGCAAGACATTCAACATCGACACTGTCACTAATATTGAAAGTTTCCTGAGTTTAAGAACTACAAAGTGCCGTCGTTTAATAATTGAGTCACGAGGAACGTTAAATATTCGAGTGATTTTATAAACGAAATAAATTGGTAATTTAATTCCACTTGTACGTAATATACATATTATTATATTAATACCATGTGATGTAGCTTTAAATTTAGCCGCTTACGAGTTTTATTATTGAAAAACATATCAATTTTATCAATAAGTTAATTATACTTATCTAGATATATACAGAGTACGTTAAGTATTATTGGATTTTTATAGACTTTAAGCTGTAGTCTCTCTATTTCGAGAAAGTGGTTTTGTTAACAATAATACATTACTTCTAAATTAACCAAAAAAGGGAACAGTCAAGAGATGCGAAAACCGACAAAAACAGACAACAAAGTGATCTTATAAAGATTCCATTTTTGTCTTCCGAAGTAAATTTTAATAATGCGAGCTCAGTGTTTTAAAATAAGTACCTTCCCTGCTAACTGTCTTCCCTTATATAAACCTGAGGTGCACTTACAAAAATATAATAGATTGCATAGCATTTACACGTACAGATAGATAGATAGATACTCCTCGAACGATACAGATAATCGTAAGCATTATTCACCCGCGCCCAAAGGTAAGTAACCTCAACCGGTTTTTCTACACTGTAAGTATGAGACGCTTTTTTGTTGCTCCAAATAGAACTTTTAATTTCAAGCTTATTTTCTTTCTGATAGTCGAGTCAATAGCATCATTTATGTGAACTCGAACTTCGTAACAAGGCCGTGACTATCGAGTAAAAGTATTATCTGTTTTTTTTTTGGATTCACGCTGTATCCCGCACATAGCAGGATAGACAAAGGGAACTTAAGAACTTAGTGAAAAGACACTCCGTTCCAATTAAGATACTTCCATTTCTAACTTTAAGAAACTGTAGCTCGTCACCAGGGCGAGCACAATGAAAATATTAAATATTTCATTTCTTGTATGGGAATCGAACCCACAAACTATCGCGTTTAAAATAGCACGCACGCTCGTGTCCCTGTGCGAAACCAGGCGCAAACATAATAATAAACTATACATAATAAACTTTTTATATCTATTACTAAGTTAACAAGTGTGAAACTTTGGATTTAACGAGGCTGCGTATATATATTGAGCTTATTTGTAACTTTGTATAGGATGTGTGTGATTTTATGTAGGAAGGGAGACTATTATAAAAACCATGTATACTATATAACCTTGTAGACATATTAGTTCTATGCTTTTATATTGTACACATGTGCGTAGCTAGATGTATATTTTAACTTTAGCTTTAAACTGATGTTAATGTGTAACGATTTATTTTTTAAGACTATTTTTTTATTGGTACAAACTCTGGGATGGGCACGGCCGGCACCGCTTCGTCTGTGATTATATCTGTATTAAGAATTATATCCTGGCGCAGGGAGACTGCAAACGCGATAGATGCGATTTCCGCTATTCGACGGAAAACGGAGTACGAAATTTCTTAACATTTAATATTTATGTCTGCCTATCCTGCTATATAGCATAGGTACAAGATAAAGCATAGATAGATCTTCGATGGATTCAAGATAATTGTTAAACTATAAGTCGTTTAGGCCAAATGAATTTATATAAACAATTAAAACTAATGTATGTTACTTCATGTTTAAACAAACGCTATGCTCTTTTCGTTAATATATTAAACCGTTTTTCTTAATAACTTAAAGCTCAGTTTTCCTAAGAAAACTATGACAAAAATTACCTAATTTTTTTTATTAATTTTCCATTTCAATATTTCCAATAATTTCTACAAATCCTTAAAGTTATAGACTATAAATAATTATATCAACGTAACATAGTAACATCGTTTAAGCCCCAAGTACATCTAAAGACATAAGCGCCTTACAGATATTACCTCCTAAGCTCTATACTGCCTTTGACAAATATTGGTCTATAGGGAACGCAATACTGATCACGCTTATCACGCTTTTCCAAGTTTTCAAAGATAGTAGATGAAAATTACGAAATAATTTTAAATGAAATTTTAAATTCACAAATTAAAATAGGAATTACACAAAAAAAAACAACTGTAAATGTAATAACTAATTTTGGAAATTATCGTTTAGTTATATAAATATAATCTATTTTATCATTACTATATTAGTAGGTTCTAGAAAGATGAGTATTTCAGTATTGCTGAACCCAAAACAATGAAGTATCTTTTATTAAAGGCAAGAAGCTAAGTTAAAATAAGTCTCATTTCGTATTGTGAAGGCGGCAGAGGAGGGAGGCATATTATCACGTAACAAATTGGTTTCTCTACCTTTGTTCGACATTCGTCCCAGGCCCTTTGGAGAGACGAATATTGTAGGGATAGACAAAAAAGTAGAAAATTTTCCATAGAGTTTGTTTGTCTTCACGATGAATAATTACTTACGTGGGTTATTTTTGGAAATGCTTGGGAACGTACCTGAAAAAATGTAAAAAAATGAATTTTATAAAAATGTAAAAATTTATTTATATTAATTAATATATAATATATAATTATACTACTTAATATAATTCAAATTTTGTAATAAAATTGTAATCCTTTTTTAAATAATTTACAAAATTTAATAAAACCAAGAAAATAATATAAATAAGAAAAAACAAAAGTAGTCTAATGGTAATATTAAACACATATGCATTTGAAACACATTCAATTATTTGATATATTATTGAGTACATAATAACTATATTATTTTCTTATTGGTAAAATAATAACATAATAAAAATACATGACAATAACAACAAAATTAATCCTCTTAAACTAAATCGAAGTTGGCTAACTTTGCAACGAACTACCCACAATTTTTGCTGATGGTATTTTGTACAAAAACCCGAAGTCTTCTTAACATGGGAGAGAAAAAAAGATTCTTTTGTTGAGCGTATTTCGAGAGTAAAGCCTACGGAGGCACAATATACGTATTTACCTTTTTGTCCACCTACTAGCGATAGGGTCGCAGAATTGCAGAAATATAATAATATAACTAAAATATGTATCCCTGTACCGTTTCATGAGAGGTACCTACTGTGTTAATATCTTTAGTCTTTATCTTGTAACGAATATTCTTTGGTTGTTAAACTTCGATTTTTTGACGGTTTAAATGATAGTTCTTTGGTTTTTTTAATTGATTTGTCAATTACTACTAACTTATTACTTTCTAACTCTAAACACTAAGAATTCCTCATAATTCTTAAAAAAAAAAGGTATAAATGCATTACAAAATGAGTGATTAAAAAAAATATAAAAAGTCTTAAAAAGAAAATAAAAAGTTTGCGCTGTCCAACCCTAACCAGCATTGGTTAGGTGACAGATTTTTTATCGTAATAATGAGCCAATACTCTTGAGAATCGTTTTAGTATTAATTTACATTCAGCTTTTGTTCTCGATTGAAATTTCATGTTTTTTTTTCCATTTGTATTATTTCCATTTGTATTAAAATGTTGAATGTTAAAAATTTTGTAGATATTATGGAAGATGTCTGTTGTTCTAATATTTTATTTTAAACAGAAAAGTATATATTTTACTTACAACGCTACTGTTAAACAGCATTAGCGACACTGTATGGGAGCTTTCTATTTATTAATACCTTTTTTTTTATAAATTAAAAGTATACGTTGAAAATATTGACACTTTAATTTGTACATTGTAAATGAATAGATAAATTTTATATACGAGTATTGTAAAAGTTTTATATATTATAAGTAGATCAATTGACTCAAAACAATAAGTATTTAAAATATAATTAAAAGAGTTCAATAATATAAAAACAATGTGACAATTCAAACTACTACTGGATCTCACTTTGTTTAACACAACAAAAAAAACTTAAATAATTTAAATCATACAGCCATATAAATATTTACTTGTATCAAACCTAAATACATTAAATGTACAGACTTCCCAAACTTCCAAATTTTAATAAAGAAACTTTTTAAAATTATCGCGCATATTTCAACCAAAAACTCGTTACAATAATAACACGTGTACCAACATAGTTGAGGTAGAGTTTAATGGAAATAAGCGTTATAAGCACGATATAAGAGCTTTCATTTAAATAAACAAACAAAAAAGCTCACTCAAGAGAATGGTAGTGTTTGAACAACGTCGTTTTCTATTTACGCATACCAAATAAAGCTCGGCGGTGACTTTATACATGGAGCTAATACGGGATCAAAAATAAATCACTCATTCATTCGTTCATTGATCTAGATCACAAGTAATGGAAATGTTAAGACATTTTAAGCCATGTTACTGTGTTTTTTTAGCTTAATGCTGTATCACGTACATAGCAGGGTAGGGTAGAGGGAACCTGGTAGATTAATGGTAAGTCACAGGGTTCATCGAATTATAGGGGCATTTCATGTTGAATAGTTCTTCAATTTATCATAAACTAAGTTTAGTCATTGTTTCGAGTGGCAATAGAACCTACAAACCATCGCGTTTACAGTTGTACGCTTGTTCTCCTGGACTCTGTATCACTTTGTAAGTTCATAATTTGAGTACATATTCTATGAATGAGGTGAAAGTAAATTGATAGTAAATCTGTATTTGGAGTACAGTGCGTGATGATACGTGTGTTTGCATAGTAAAAAAAGCTAAAAGCAAAGTCATAAAAAGAAAAAAGATATAATAAAACTATTACTGAACTCTGCACTTCTTGGCGTTTGAACCGACAGCACATGTTTTAATTTCAAATAACATACAACTTCCTAGTACCTATACCTATATTAGAAATGTGAAAATTTGTGATTATGAAGAACGGATTTAGCTATATAGCATAAATATTTCTAGCTTGTCAGAATAACACAGCAACGACAATTAATATAAACATTTAGTATAATTTAGTATAAAGTATAGGCCGTCGTGGCGCAGTGGTCAAGGATGCCGCCCATAAACGCGACGGTTGTGGGTTCGATTCCCACTCGAAGAAGTGAAATATTTCATTACGTTTATATTTCCATTTTTCATCGCTCTGGTGTCGAGGCAAAGCGCGGCGTTGAGTTCTGCCACTCCAGAATTCGGCAGAAAGTGGGTAACGGAGTGTCTTAACACCGAGTTTCCCTCAGCCTACTGCCTGAAGTTGAAAAAAAAATTTAGTATAATTTATCTATAATATAAAAATAAGTACAAGCGGGCGAAGCCGCCTGAGGGTCGCTAGTAATTTTCATAGTTCCACAACACATTCTAGCAATTAATAATATCTAGGCAAGCATTCCAGTCAGATCTGTTTCATTGGTTCCTCACAGTTCTACTCATTAGACCGAAATACATTAGCTGTACACTGTCAAAGGACAACCTAGTGGTTGCGAAAATTTTGTTTATTATGTTTAAAACTGTTACTTCGTTCCTGTTTTACTGCAAATGTATACTATGACTCAACGCCTACTTAAAACCTACGCTTAAATTTGCATTTAGAATAATTGGACACTAAATCGTATGGAAAACTTAAATATGTATAAAGTAAAATTATTCTTTATTTATGGCGTTCCGAGCGTGCCAGTTCAACACTAATCACTTCGCAAATGTCACGTTGAATGAATCGAACACACAAATAATGTACGGTAAAAAGAGACAATATTACGCAATAGGAGAATGCATGTTAAAAAGATTCAGCTAAGATACTGCCATCAACTATAAGTTAAAAAAAACTATTTACAATATATATAATACATAGCAGAGGGTTGCTATTAATTTATGTTTTACGAAATTGTTAGCGTATAAATATTATTATATCTAATATATTAACATAAAAATTTACACAAAGGGGAAAATATAAACATAAGCAAACATTGAACATTAAAAGGACAGGGAACTATATGAGGAATACAAGGGACGGATTAACTTAGGACAGCAGTAAAATGATAGAAATAGATAGTTTAAGTTGAAGTTGGCAGTTAAAAATTTGCTCAAACAATAATTTGGAAAAGAAAAAACAATTATTAATATTATATAGTACACCCAAAATTTATAATCAATAATACAAGTGTAAGCGGGATTCGAACTTACACTTTACTATATATAATCACGATAGGTCTGACACATCTACTCACCAAACCAATCACCAATATTTCATTATAGAGGCAAAAAAAAGCTTATTTATATTTCACAGACTTCTGTATAAAAGAAAATTATATGAAGTTAAATACAAAAAGTACTGTACTGTGACGTGTATAACTAGACATAGTTATTTTTAAACTGCGATCGATGTTTTTTGTATTGATAACAATGACAATAACAGTTGACATTGACAGTTGCAACGTAGTATCTATCCCCAGCAAAAATAGAAGATCAAAATTGCGATATGCTGTTATTATTTATTTTTCTATTATTATATTAAAATAAACGAGCGAGAGCTTTAAACTAAAATAAACCTTCACACAAAACATATAATGACTATCTGCGTAGTATATTTAAATAACGTGATTTTTTTTTTGTCATGAGTTGATTACCGCCACGGCCTTTTGTTTGCCCTTTGTCTTTGCTTTTCCACCACGACGGCCTCAAAAAATAATAATTTTCTAGTAAAATATACAACCTTAGCTTCATATAATCTTTATTAACAGGTAAAAGTATCCTAGAATAGACTCTAGTTTTACATTCTACATTAGAAGGCCCCGTTCGCTATACAGGGGGTCAGCTCGGGCGCGTTATCCGACTGAACAGTTCAATCGTTCATTCACTATCCTTTGATCTCGGTACTACGCACTTTCCGCTTCACAATGCTTGAGCATTGTAAACTTGCCGGTGGAGTTAACGCTGGCTTGTTTTTATGGCTGAAGTGGTTATTCGTCATTTATCTATGTTTTTTTTTTAAATATTTTTTCTAAGCTGTCAAAATATTTGAAAATTGCAAAAATAATGCGCAACAAATTATAACAAAAAAGTTAAAGTTGGAGTGAAAATTAAAAATAATTTTATTAAATTTAAATATTTAATTGAACACGTGTTTCATGATTTATTAGAATTGACTCCCTGAACTAAAAATAATTTCAATAATAATAAATATATTTAAAAAATATTCATTAATTCAAGCGGGCGAAGCCGCTCCAGCAACTGGCCTGGCTGTAAATCCGATGGAGTGGGTTCGATATCTATTCGGAGGAATGTTTAGGTATATTAAAATTATATTCGTTTCAAAATACGTAACAGAGTGACCTAACACTAGATTCCCAATATCAGTTTTCTTTATAAAACTTTCACACACTCGTCCACGTTGGTCAGTTGATATTAATAACGAATTACGAAATGACGAAACTAGCATTTGCTTGGGAAGTACATAAACTAATTCAGTGGATGATCTGATTTTACAGCTACGATGTTGTTATATTTAGCAAGTAGGTCATTGTCGGAAGCAAAACACGCTTCTATTTTATGGGACTTCTGTTGGTGAGTTGAGAAAATTTTTGGCTTTTTATTGTTCGAATCTTCTTATTGTTATTAAAGAAGTATTTTTATATGTTATTATAATTGTATTTAAAAAATAATAAATATATACGTTTACTTAAAAATAAATCCTTTTTTATTAATATTCCTCCAAATTCTAAAATTAATATATTAGTAATGTATGGGCATACTACATTTTCATAAAAACCCATATCTCTGATTTGTAGTATTTTAAAAATATCATAACGTCACTAGAAATATACCATACAGATAAAGGATCTCATATAAGCCGGCAATAAACATGACAGTCGATCGGGGACTGAAAAACTAAAGCAATTTGAAAAAACACGTCCAATATGTGGTGTAATTAATTTTAACTGCCCGTTCCAAATATTCTGCACTTTTATAAAAATAAATAACGGTGATGTTTGATATATATATATATATAATTCTACCTTCTATTTTCCATTGCACATTATTGTGAGAAATGTAAATAGAATTTAGAAACGATGAAAATTACTCTGCTCAGTTTACTTGACAATTTTTTAAGGACAAATCTGTCACCACACACACAATTGGTAAGTCGCGGCCGCCATGAGGTTAGAATTTTTTTATCTTTTGCGTATTCCATCTACACTCGAAAAGAAAACAATCTAAAGTAAGAAAAAATTCTAGAATTTGCGCAGGCATCTACAGCTAACTTAGAAGCTACGTTGGTCGACCGTACTATATATATGTCATATATGGCATCAAAAAAGTCAAAACCTAGTAAGTACCTATAGGACTTACTAATAAATTACACGAACTCCGCTTTACATAATTTTATCTTAGTCCTGGACAAAATTATTAGACACAAATAACATATTTCGTGTAACGGTCCAAAGACCGCGAGAACTTCAACTACAATAGACTATAAAATATTTTACAACTAATTATAATGAAAAATTACCGCCGTGTAATCACTAAACGGCCTGTAGTCCGGTTTGTATACAAATTTAATTATTTTACAGCCGAATTCCTTAATAGTCTATTGTTTTCGTTGTCAGTACACCGATATCCGTTCAATTTTTAACTATTCAACCGTTACAGAACTAGACAATCACAATTGATATGTCCAAATAAATTAGTAAATCATTGTTATATTATGTTTTTTTTTTACAATTGAGAACACAAGGTACGTCGGAAAGTGCATTTTATAAACTTCATATTATATGATATAATTATATTGTACAAAAAATATATATAACAATAAATAATCTATGTACCTTATATAAATCCATTTCTTTTTTCTAGAAAACTGTAACATTTTTTTATTAAATTATTAATTAGAATTAAATTGAAAGTATTATTTTATAAAATAAGTATATTTTATTGAAAAACTCTATTAATTTGTCTACACTAATTAATAATGTAAAGTTGAAAAGTTTGTTTGGTTAAACACTCTAATCACAAGAACAGATTCAAATTCTGATATAGGTATCAAATCACATTAATCGTTCGAGCCTACTTTCATGCCCAAATCTTAGTTTATTTCCATTCGACTTCAGATAAAAGCTAGTCTATATATGAAATAAAAAAATATATAAACATATTATATATAGTTAAGAAATAATCAACTATCTCCTACGTGTAGGGAATCTGATTCCATATACGTAATTGATGCGACACGTCTGTCAATGCAATAATTAATATGGCCACAGTCTATCGTAACGCTTTCTATCAATTGATTCGACACTATTAGGTCAATCAAAATTACTATGAGAACTGGTGGTGTTCCGGGGATTAATTTTAGGGCAATTTACTTACTAACCGTTGATAAGTAGCTTGTGTAAATATACAATTCTATATATATAAGGTCTTATAAAACCAAAATATCATACAGTTCTAACATTGCAGTATGATATATAATTATGCAGTTGTGGTGTAGTCCGTCCGTCCGTATCGTTAAATGTGAGACAAGGCTGACAACGAAAACGCTATTCTCTATTTCAAATGATAATTTTTAATAATTATATATTAAACAACAAACTTTTAAAGCAGTAAAAGTGAAAATATAAAATAACTGTACTTTATAACTGACATAATTAAAATGTTCAAATCTACACTGCAAAACATTCCTTTCACAAATACAAATGTTTGCAAAATGCAAGCACAATAAACTAAAAAGAAATACTATGGAAAACGACACTTAAAAATAATATAAATTATTAATATAACTTAATATATTAATAATTTATATAACTTAATAATATAACTTAATACGTTATTAAGTTATTGCATAATTAATCTAATTAAAACAAGATAAGTGGGCGTTTCTTTTTAATGATACATATATTATAATGAGTCCACTTGGTTGGTTAAAATTATTATCATTAATGTCTCCCGCAGCGGAACGTTGAAGGTTACTTCGGTGGATTTATATGAGTTTTGAGATGATATTTTTTTTATTTAGCTTTGAAATATTTTGTAAAAATAATATTTTTTTGAAATAAAATATGAAATAGATATTATAGTAATTGAACTTAAGCTTCCTCGCTCTGGAAACGAGATTTTTTTTGTTAGAACGAAGTGTGATTTGAACTAACACTTGGTCCCCAAGTTCCCTCTTTCTACTCTACAGTGTGAAACTAAAAACACTATTTACTAGAAGTACGTAAAAATAACCAGTTCGATTTAGGAAGTAATAACTTTAGTTAGTATTATTCAGGATCGAAGGCATTATTTACAAAAGTAAATAACAATTATGCACATATGTACTTCATTCATTTCATGTTGTTTTTCAATTGCATGGAATTGAAATTGGCAAAGCGAAGTAGGTCAAACGACGTCCCTTATTTGTCGCTTCCTGAAAGATATTAAAGGTCGCATTCGATGTTCCACGCCGAAAGATGGGTTTGCGTCTATATAATTTTATGAATGCCGGAATCATGGAAACGGACAGCTATTTGATTATATTGACGTTTTATGTTGGCCTTCAAAATGAAAAATAAAGGAGAATTGCCAATTTATTTTAATTTTCATAATAATAAGAATAACATAAAACTAAACGGAAGTTTAACACTAGGTGCCCAGGTTCCCTCTGTCCACCTTGATACGTGCGGGATACAGCGTGAAATAATAAAAAATTGTAGCAAAAAAAGCTTAGAAACTAAGTAAAATGTAACTAAGTAAAAGAAAGTGGAACTGTTTGACACAATTAGACACGTGTTTAACAATACTTAAAGCTAGAGCTGGAGCACGCTAGATTAGTAGAGTGAACTGAAAAAACACCGTCTCCCACTTCACGTATTCTCACGTTTGTTCATAACGCAGAAATGACTCTTCAGAGATCCTTTTCTCGTCTAGTCAAGTTAATTAAATGTCTAAGAAGCATGCAAGTATTGAGCTTCTTTCTTTTCTTGTGATCTTTGGTGATGGTTTGAATTCGTTGTAAAACTATTTTGGGGATTCATATCTACAATTTATTATATTATTTTTAGGTTTCTTATTAAATTAACAGGCTGGCAGCCGCGACGAGATAAGAGTGACTTAGATATTTAACACAGTTTAAGGATCAGTACTTAAACTTATGCATTCTCTTAAGAATGTCAATGGAAGATGATATAAATATACAAATATGCGTGTAAATCTGTTTGTTGAATCATTATAATGCCTTCATAGTAAATTCTATTACAATACCTAAACGTTTTGAACAGGTAGGTACGAACGGAATATTTCCTTCTATTCGGATAATCCAACGGAACGACAATTCGGCATAACCAGGAATAGGCGGTCTGTATATATAATACATAGATTTCCTAATAGCTGCACAGCCTAACTTTGATTCTAGATCTAAACTTCAAGTGTAGAAACGCTTGAAGTCAAATACAATTGTGTTCATTAAAATAGTCACTATCCAAGAATGCAAATTCAGAAATGAAAAGATGGTAAGAAAACCTTCCAGAAACAATTGTATAGTTAGTTGCGTCAGTGGTGGTCATCATCACGCACACCATAAAACTATCCCTGACAAACGCCTTGCTAATTAACCCTTTAATGGGCCATTACGTTTGATTGTATAATTTTATGACTGACCGGCCCCGGGTTGAGGCGATCGCGAGCTCTTTGAAATGCGATCGTTACGTTCAATATATTTTTAAATGTAAATGAAGACAAAGCGCGTATGACTCAATTATAAAAAGCTGTTTATATGAAACATACAAAATATATTTATATTTAATTGTAGCAGTGCCGATAAGTCCATTGTTTCATCTATTATCAAAAACCTAATAAAATTTAGTGAAAATTATTTATATTTTATAGTTGAGAGCAGATTTAACAATACAAAAGGTTCCTGTCGTTCTCCACTTGAATTCGATTTTTGAATTCAAAACTAATGTAAACATTAAACCTATTTTGCTTTAAGCAAATATTTGTCTCGTCCAGATCTAAAAAGCAAATCGTAAATAACGATACCGATATTTGTCAGGTTTGCACGTGAAATAATAAGACTGACGCATTTTTATTCAAATATGATCCTTATTTGTATAACATTACAGATGGCAGCACTATACAAGGAGGCTGGATGCAAATAAACAACCCTCGAAATGCGACCCTTGTTAAATTCAATACTTTTTTCAATATTTTCAACACAACTTGTTGTATATAAATAAAGTTAAGGGTAGTTCTAACTTCGTAGCGTCGAGTGGAGAATAAATATATAATCACTATGATAAACACCTACCTGCAAATTATCTATTTTCAGAATATTGATTTTCAAACTAGTTGTATTGATACATGATACATATCTGGATATCATTCTAGATAATACAAAAAAAAACAGAAAACATGAAACTTTGATTAAGTCAGATCTGAAAAAGAAATAGAGCAAAATTTAATTTAAAATGTTCCAACTTTTGTAGAACTTAATCAACAGGTGGGCGCGATCTAAAGCTATCCACAATTAAACGCACATCAAAACAAGATAACATATCCATACAAAACTAAATAATCGACATAAACTTTGTACGTATGTCTGTCTGTGCGTGTCAGTCCACCGTGCGCTGTCGTTCGTTTATTTCTGAGGTGTCACGTTACACGGTTTTAAAAGTTGATGGTCTGTAATAAATGTTTTTGGCTGCAACAATCGCTTCTCGCGCCGTTGCACCATAAAACTCTGTCTTTGTCCACTAAATGTGTATTAACATACGCTAAAAAGGGACGCAAATTATATTTTTTAACGTCGATTTGTATTACGCGTTCAATAAAAATGTAGAGTAATAAAATACCAATTGACTACATTGTATTCGCTGTTTTTGCGGTTTGGCCGTTTGATTGATTTTAATATATTTCTTTTTGACATGTATTTAAATTACTCTAGGTATCGATATCATGGTGTATTTTTTATTGTGGTCATAGAACATTTGTAAATTTAATGATAGAGCGTTGCGAATGACTGACATGTGCATGTTATTTTGTAATTATTATCTTCTATTGAAAGAATTAATTTTTTTATCAAATTCTTCAGATTTTCAACAAAATACTAAGTATTTTAACATATTGTTGAAATGATAATTTTCAGAAATTTGTAAAACATTATTTTCTTTAAAAGCATTGAGCATTCCTTGGCCGTTCGAAAAACAATGGATAATAAACGAAACTATATTAGCAAGAACGTTGACGTGCAATAAAAGATTCAGGGAAGTATGCCGATAAAATAACTCACAATTTGGCACGCACTAATTTTCGTTTGGGAATATGGTATTTAATACGTAAGTTGTAAGGTAAAATATTGCTTGTTGTCATTTTTATTGAGATCTCATGTGTGGCCATTTGGTTCGGCTTTTCATATAAATAAATAAAATATGTTTTTCGTCATTCATTTTCTTGTATATTTTAAAGTGTGAATAGGTGAATTATTGATTTCGCTTTGAAAAACTTACATAACCATTGATTTCATTCAATATTATTTCATGGCTAACAAAAATTAGCTAAAAAAAACAGGAAAATAACATGAAAAAATATTAATAACGTACTGAAATGTCTGATCACCGAAAATTACCCAAAAGCCAACCCCAAAAATGACACCAAATTAGCATATGTAGAAGTATTTACACAACAGCTAAGAATACAGTTAAGCTTCAACATCGGTACACGAGCGAGTCCATAGTTAAAAGGATTACAGCTGATGTCATTAGAGCTTATTAGATTATACTAAATTGTATTACGACATAGGAAGGAATACAGGATACGGCCTATTATGATGGCCTACATCATTTGTGGCTTGCACATAGCATTGTATAGCTCTGGTGTGCTACGATATATATACACAGATGTGGTATAGTAGTCGTTTTTGTAGTATGTATGTTGTGGTTACAGGTTTAAATATCGATAGTTTATTTTCTCCAATACAAAATTGATCCAGAACTTTTGGAAAGGAATTGGTTTACTTTGTTAAAATATATTAGGTAAGGTTACGACCATTTTTTTTACTTTTAGTTTTTAAGATTTTTTTAAAGATATGTATACACACACACATAAACAGTTAAGAACATGAATAACTTTAAACACAAACAATCTGCTAATTAAAGATTCAGAATCTACAACTATCGCGTGTATATTGTGTCTTAGATACTTATCTTCCCACGATGGCGTCATTACCGAAATTGTATATAATAAAATACACTTAAATGTAATTTTAGTAGTACGTATTAAGTGGTAAACTAGGTTTATGACGCAGAGTCGGCCCATTTTATGTTACTGTCCAACAAACAGTTAAATGACTCGGTTCAATGTTTTCTTGAAATCGACATTGAATTACTTAATGTGATCCTCTATGGTTATGTTAAGATTATTGAATTAATGGTAAGTATATTAATTAAAATATATTGTTAAAAATTATGTTGTTCAAATGTAAACAGATACTTTCGATTTTCTCAGGGGAATTATTTTTTTTATTTCCTCGCTCTAGTAAGAATAATAAACGCAGCGTTAAGTTACGTCTCTCAACACGCCATATTCCGATAATTGGACGGTAAGTGATAATAGAGTGTTTTAACATTGGGTTCACTGGCTATCCTGTTATTTGCGAAGCAAAAAAATATAAAATAGAATAGAGCCAAAAATGCAGTAGAACTTGCTGGTGGTGCCTTGTTCGTCATTAGTTTCGACTATAAGGTATATAAATTACCGAAACAGTTATAAAAATAACTTTTATAAAGTTAGCACCTAAAGTCAAAGACATATAAATATAGAAAAATAATAAAAATTTGTCATTCACAAAAGTTAAATTATGAACGACACAATAATATTCGCTTCAATCACAAATCCTATAAAATCTCCCATACATATTTAAATATAACTGTCATAATACTCATATAGTAAGATCGCGACCTTAAAAGTTCACACATAAAAATTTGTAGACTACGTCGATAATACGTTATATTATAATAAATAACAATATAATGGCAACTCCACAATACACTTATGATTAAATGTGTTAATTTAAAAACTTGAATTAACATACACTATAATAAAAATATTCACAAGGATTTATTTAATTTTATTAACTAAAAGTACCATAAATTGTATTTTATTTTAAGAGACAAGCTAGAGAATGGAATATCGACAAGCTTATCGCAGTATGTCTTTAATACCGTTAGTGTATAGATTTTTTTTTATTTTGTCAAACCTATTCTTTAATTTGCGGTTTATACAAGCAAAAAACGTGTGAAAATTAAAAAAAACTAATGCAAAAGTATATCATAGATAGTGAAGCATAAACGCATTATCCATTACAAGAGCATCAAAGCGCGCTTCGCTAAAACACTTATAAGAAACATTGTAATGGGCATAATTCATGAACATATAAATAATTAATTGAAGAGGTTCCAGCAAAAGCAATACCTACCGAGTATGCTTAAATCACTTTATACAGACAGACATTTCCCTAGTGTTTTACATAACAGTACATTCCATTACTAAGTTATAACTTTGACACGAAATCCTGAAACTCGTTTCAAGTATGAACCTCCATTACCGAATTTAAAATACTTTTATACCTGAGAATAATCGACATCATTACAAAAAGGAAAAGAAGAAAAGTATGCACTAACGAACAGCTTCGGACGAAATTCCTGCAAGACTTGAAATACTTAAGAAATATAGTAATATAGCAAAAGTTCAACAACAACAACAATTCGGATAACTTTATTAAATAAAATAAACACAATAAATAGCACTATCTCCGAATTGTAAAGTAGTCGATATTGGACATTGCCTGGGTCTTTAAAGGAATAACAGAGAGTTTGAGAGTATCGTCTTCTTTATTTGCTTTCTGTACACGTAATTTTTTTTCAAAGCACCTTAATTAAGCACGGGCAATTCATTCACATATAGCATTAAGAGGAGAGCCAGAGGCATAAATCTATTGTTGCAGCAACAGGACGTAGCTCCTGCTGTCTCCAGTCGACAGTCTAGTCCTGATGCTGAGATGCCGCACATATCACAATAACCGCTCTTCATTATCCGCATTTCACTCGGGCGGGCCGTATCTATCGGAATGCGCCCACAAAGGGTATCCATACCGTGTTACTAAGTCGCTACACTTAGCCCGACCGGCTCCAAACCAGTCCGCCTCCGGCCGCCCGCTCCGAAACGACGCAAGCGCCGGTTGAGTGACACCTAAATGCCACTTAAGCGTTGTTCTCTCAAATTTTTATTGGTAATAAGTAGCTTGTTTACGCTTTCTGTCCACGCGCGTCACTCGCATCACATTTGACCTTAGTTTCTAAAATTTAAAAGGGTCCACCAATAAGAGATAGTGTTGTATACGTAGCAGTACCGTGATGTAAGTAAGTCCGGAACGTAGTTACAACTGGTAAATGAAGATTTCGTCGTAATTTATGACGGTGAGGTCGAAAATGCCGTGTAGTGAACAATCGTTTGTTTCGAGATTCTTGGAACGAGAAATGATGCGAAGCGGCAAGATGTTCAAGTCTTATATGCGCACCGTAATTACAGATGTGCTATAGAGTTAAATAGCCGCGTGCAGTGAGATCGGTTCAATGCTGTCATTTGCCTCCAAAGCACACTTTATTTTGTAGAATAATCGGAGTTCATAGTTCTTATATCACTAAACTATAGACGTTTTATATTCGTAATGTCTTACCATTTGCATGATCCGGCCACAATGGCGTCGTTCGTTCTCGTTAAAGAACAAACTAAGAGTAATACTCGTAAACTTGGTGTTTTAATTTAGATATAAACACATCAGCTTGTTATTGCTACGTCTTGAGAACCAACAGTTTGTTTCTAGTAATAAGAAAATATATACGACGCTGGGTAATACTTGACTTCGTGAATGAATCGAAATGTCTATTATACATTTTGATGATTTTTATTTAAATGAAATAATAAGTCCGAGAAGATTCTTGTACAATAATTTTGTAAAAAAAAACCACGCAATAGTGTTTGTTTACTTTAAACTGTTTTAGCCTTTACAATTTGTACTCTAGGCAACGATGTCAATAATATTTTAAAAAATTTTACAAAAAAAGTGAGAGGCGTACCTCGACGCTCTGTGCTATTACAACATGCCAGAATATTAAGAAGTGCACTTAAATTATTTTACATAGTTTAAGAGTGCCTTTGCCTGTAAAAGTCGAAGTTTCCTTTTGCATATTTTAATCGTATTATATTTTATGGATTTCTGAGTGACATGTTAACTTATTAATATTAAGTTATAAGACGGCCCGTCACGGCGCAGCGGTAGCGTCTAACTATAAAAGCGATGATTGTGCGTTCGATTCCCACATAAAGGAATGACTTGTTTTCATTTCCTCGTTCCTGTAGCAAGAGAAAGCGTGTCATTAAGTTCCGCCATTCCATACACAATCACTTGAAAATTGGGCAGAAGCACAGATTGTCTAACACCGGATTCCCTATCCTATCCAGACATATCTAAATATGAAGCAATGTATATGAGATAATATCGTAACATAGTAATATTTTGAGGCTGGTCGTGGCGCAGCGGTACAAATAGTGCTGCACAATCGACTGGTTGCGGGTTCGATTCCCACTCGAGGAAAGAAAATATTTATTTATATTTTCATTTCTTCGCTCTGGTGAATTCAGCCGTGTGGTCCCGGCTTAGAATAGGATCACCCTGGTACTGTCGGTGTCGTAAGAGGCGACTAAAGTACGTGTGGTAGAGTCACGTCGCCAGTAATGGCAACACGCATGGGCAGACTCGACCGGATTTAATACCACCCCCGGCATCTTAAACCGGCTTGAAGTAGTGGCCCTTGCCACTGCGTTTCGCATTAGGTAATACCGGGCCCCGGTGCCCTTCTTCTCCACCTTAAAGGCTGGCAACGCACCTGTGGCTCCTCTGGTGTTGCATGGGGTCGTGGGCGGCGGTGATCACTTACCATCAGGTAACCCGAACGCTCGTTTGCCTTATCCTCTCTCATAAAAAAAAATATTTTGCTTCTTGTAGGTTTAAAAATTCGTCTAAATATTCCGAATATTTTAATTTTCCGATCTGATTGATTGTTTTGATTGAATGCAAGTTTAGTAGAAATTTGCACTGCATTGCATTATTAACCATATTAAAGAAACACAGAATGTATGAGATGTCGAGAAGTTATAGAATGAAATATGTTATGTATATAATAAGTTATAGAATAAGTTATGCTTGAAGATTATGTTCAATGTAGGTATAATAAATAATATCTATGTCCAATAAGAACTCTTAATTGACGACAATACCATATTGTTCTTATTAGTAACGATACCTGATAATTAATTAATATATATACAGAGAGAGTGCGTTTAGATCTCCAAATCTATATGAGCATACTTGTATAATCTAACCGACAAAAGATTCTATCGATTTCTTAAAATAAACTTTAATATATATTTTTTACTTTCACTCTTTTAGGACTAAAGTTACAAAAGTATCCGCTAATTACAGACGAAATGGAAAAAAAATAAAGTTTATTTTGGAGTTTTAATGAATGAGTCTCGTATCATTACCAACAAATAAACTAAGGCCACCAATCACGCTAATGTTTGACAGGGAAATGTTAGTTGTTCGTAATTACGTTGTAAAAGTCATCCACGTAGTTGAGTGTGATTTATTAACAAGCATTTGTCTTTGACTTTGTTCTCGTCTTCTGTTCGGCTATTAAGATTATAGGTGACGTGTTACCTCGTTACGTTAAACTTACGCCAATCAACATTTATATATATTAAAGAAGTTTGTTTTATGACAAAATTCTAGAGCAAAACAAAATAAAATGTTGAATTTATTTTATAAACAGAGTTGTATTAGAATTCACCATCACTCAATTGACATTCAATTAACCATTATACTTTTATTACTACAAGAACCTGCGGATTCATGGAGAAAAAAGTAAAACAAAAATTAAATTAAAAAAAATTAAATTATTATGTAGATGTGTCTATCGTCATAATAAAATGAAAATTAGTCTCAATGTTATTTATTTCAGCTTGTACTGTTAAAATTAAAACCTATGAAATTTAATCAAATATCAGTTATGAGTCATCCAAAAACACTGTAAAATAATAAAAGTAGCACAATCGAGGCGCACCGACCGAGCATTGGCCCGCCCGATATGAAATTTCATACAAAAGAACCCGTATATTCCATCTTGTTCAAAAATATACCCCTGAAAAGACGGTAGGAGGAAAATAGTAATTACAAGTCTACCACTCGCGCCTTTGTGCCTCCTTTACAATGCGGGGGAATCTTTTTGTGCACGCTATCGGACGTTTGCACCCAACGTGCTCTGGATTTATTTAGACATTTAGATACTACCTACCCACCTCTCCCTACCCCACTCTTTTATTGGCGACATAAATTTAAATTTAATGGGAAATTTTATAAAGTAAACTACTAAATATAATATTTAGTAAGTTTTTTAAAATAACATTATAGTTTTTTTTGAGAATATAGTGATAAATTGTGTACTTAAACTGTTCTTTGTTTGCTTCTTTACCGATATTCACTTGAACCATTGAATAAAATTGAATATTATTTTATATTTGAAAAATTCTATATAATATAATACATTTAATATGGGAAACGGAATGTCTTAACACTAGGTTTCCTACTGTGTGCAGAATACAGCATGAAGCTGATAATTTAATAAAATGTGTGAATAAAGCTTAGAGCCAATTGCCACCGCAGCTGTGATTTGACGGGTTCTAAGTGCAGGATTTTACAAAAAAAATCTAATTTAAAAAATTATAAAACGAATATTTTAAAAATAAAATTTTTGTGACGTTAAGTTTTATATAATAAGGACGTAAACTTAAAAACTGCTATAACTATAGACGTGCTGGTGGCGTTATTAAATAAGTAAATTTTTGTTAAGTAATATCTTCCTACCTGCCAAGACATCCGATATTCTTAATGACCAGCGCTGGTCGAACAATAAAAATGACCAAAGACGACATTATAAAATCATTTTCATATAAATTACAAAATAAAATATAATCTAGATAAACATATAAGTTTCATAGTTATTCATAGCGATACTTAATAACATTTATGAAACATAAAAACAATTTTAATCGCTACATTAATTTTACAAATTGATTATACACATTTTTATTTCGTGGCTACAAAGTTAGTATAAAATTATATAGCAATAAATCTATTATTCGACCCATTATTTTTAGACAAGGCAAGGTGAGCTCAAAGGGAATTCCAGAACAATTTCGACAGCGGAAAATCTTTAATAGGTGGGTCATAAAAACTCATATAGTTTTACAACCGGTAGCTAATTTAATTGACATCGACACCATCTTCAAAATAACTGGTAATACAAGTGTCTACATGAGCCTTTGAAATTAGCATCGAATGTGTTTTTATTGATGATAAAAGTATCTAGATAGATAAGCTTGAATATAATATAAGATTATATTCGAGTTTCCGAAATTCTGAACTATGGGAAAAACTTATTATTTGTATATCAAGAATTTCTTTGAAATTTACATGTGATGTCCATATTTACCACGTGATTTTAGTTTTTCGTGTTGGTATCGATAATGAATATATTATAATACTTATAATAAAATCGTGATGTATCGGTGTCTGCACATGGAATATATATATAAGAAAAATGTTATTGGTAGAATTTAATAACTTAATATAAAACCAATGAGTTTGTCCGTTCGTTTGTTCATGTTAATAAAATGGCTTAACAATTTATATGGTGCGTCACGGCTTCAATATAAACTACAAAATATGCCACAATAACTAAAATTATGACATCCAATTTGTATCATTTAACCGCAACTCGATAAACTCATTTGAATTCAAATGAATTTGAACAAAACTAACTAAAAACAATTAGTTTGTACGTATCAAACAGCGTTTCTGATTTAGAATTTATCGCCGGTATAAAACCACTTTGTACCACATTAGGGCATGCACCACTGTGCAGATAAGCTAACAATAGGTTACTTGTTCTATCACGCTGTGGCATATCTAAGATGATAAATTTAAAGATTACTTATATAATAAACAAAATGGTTCATATTATTGAAGGAATTTCAGTTATTAAGATGTGACAATTTGTTTTGTTATGTTAAAAAATGTTTGATATTTAAATGTGACATTTAAAAATATAATTAATATTATTTAATATGAAATAAAGTTTGTTACAAGAGTAGAGAGTTCTATACTACGAAGATTAAACTATATTATTTCGACTTCGACTATAATTATAAATAAATCAGATCACCTATTGGATCTAAAGAGTAAACTTAAAAAACTTAAAATATTATAGAGTAGGTACTGTTGTATTTTTAAAGACTATTCCAGATCTAAATATTAACATTTCCTAACAGCCTTCCTAGTAAGCCATTAAAAATTAATTTCTTACTTATTTAAACTAAAAAAATATAACAAAATTCAAGCACAATATTAATCGTCTTCGTTTGAATTTTATATATAATTTATATAAACACAGACTGACAAACGCCACTATAACAAAATTTCCATCACAAATCAAATGTGTACTATTAGTGACATAAATACCCTTCAAAAGCAGCTTACAGATACGTTCAACATCCTCCGAGTGGCAAATTTACATCTCCTTATCTTCCTCGAGCAGGAAGGTGGTGCGTTGAAAAACTTGACAAATTTACTCCATAGTAACTGTAGGTTTTTGCATAGATTACTATTATATTAACATATTTTAGAAGTAACGTGAAATAGCTGGTATAATGTTTTCATTCGTAAAGTGTTTTTCTTTGTGGTGTTGAAAGGAAGCGATTTGTAAGAAAATTTGTGTTAGGGATACACGATGTTTTAAGATTTTTTTGCAAGCATATCAGTGATAGGCTTTCCCTTACAACACATTGGCTAACAGAAAAATGGTCACACAGATTTTTTTTAATACGATAAGCAATTCAGCTTCAGGTTTTGTAAGATAAAACATGGTAGTCCATTCAACAGGAATGAGGAATTGACTTACTATATGCGTAAGTGCTACAATATAATATCATTAAATAAATTATTATAATATTATAGATTAAAAAAGTTATATATTTAGTATATCCAAAGTGTTTCTATGTAGAGCTCGCAAACAAATAGGCATTTGTTTTGATTTATTAGATATTTTAGGTATCACAAAATATCTATTGATCGATTGCACTGAAATATAAAAAAATAACCGTACTTACCGAAATTTATTTGATTATTACTTACGCATTGACTGGCGGAATTCACTTTGGGGACCCAACCCACAACTAAAGCGTTTACAGTCGGAAGCAGTCCCACTGTACTAAAATGACCTTTTTTTACAAATTCAACAGCTTCACGCTATATCCCGCACGCAGCAGGTTAGGCAGAAGGAACCTAGTGCTTGGACACTCTGTTAACCACATTCTGCCGAATTCCGGAGGTATTGCGTGTTGAGTCGCAGAACTCAACGCCGCGCTTTGCCTCAACGCCAGAGCGAAGAAATGGACATATAAATAAATGTAAGTAAATATTTTACTTCCTCGAGTGCGGTTCGACTCACAACCGTCGCGTTACAGTCACAAAAAAAAAGGAAATCTCATACTTAAACTTATTTTGATTTAACCCAAGCAAGGACATTCTAAACGGAAGCACCGGAAACATAAAATGCACAATGCAAGAGCTTGGCTAGAAAAGTTTTGAGGAAATAAAAAGTGATCTTTATGTTATTTTGAACAATTCGAGATGCATTTCCATTTTAAATTTACTAATAACTGAAAAGCATGAATTCGAATACAAAATAATACACAAATAATGGATGTTAGTCAACCAATTATTTCAATTAGTTTTTGTTGTGACAGCCCAATGCGAGGCAAAAATTTTCAAGATTATTTCTCATACTGAGACTAAGCTAAGTATAGAAAGCGAAAATTAACCAATTTATAATAAAATTTATACTTTTAGATGCACACATAAAATTCCAAAAAAAAAAACATTTTATATGTTCATACAAAAAATAAGCTAATATAATTTCCATGAAATGAAAGCTCTCAAAAAGCTTACAATACAATCGCATATAATAAGCTACACTATAAATTTAAAATCTTTTATCCTTATTCAATATAGTAAATATAATTTTGATTACATATTTATATAATAAACACGCTCCGCCCGTCCCGTTATTCAATATGTTAAAAGCTGGGGCGGTCCATTTTATCACCATGATAAAGCAACAACAAAAATATTTACACCCACGCACCCATAGAGCCTGCTGGCCACAAAAGATACGGAACGATCGTAAGATTTGATTTAATAACGAAAACCGTTAACTATATATGGAATTATCTCGTTAATAAATGCTTCAATGTATCTATATTAGGAGTTAATACTGGCTGCCTATATTTTTTACACGCCTTTTGCACCTTGAATCTAGTAAAATAATATATATAGTAAAAAAAATAATTACAAAATAATTATAAATAATTAATATCTACATTTAGTAGTAAAACACATTTTACGGTTTAAATGATTTACCTAAAGAACGTAGTGTCAAGACACTTTTTTCTCCAAACTCCAAGATATCTCCAAGATATTATGACCCGAGTGGCGGAATTCACGTTTTATCTTGCTAGATATAGGGGTTTTGGAAATATTTTTTTTGCCCCAGGATCGAAACAACAATCTCGATGCTCTCTCTATGACAGTAAACACATTATTAATATACAAAAACAAAATCTGCAGACATATGTTAGAAATTGTTTTTTTTTTAAGATTCATAAATTGAATCAGCTTCAGAAGAAATGAAAATATAAATCTAAATAAACATTTTATTTCCTCGAGTGAGAAGCGAACCTACAACCAGCCGCGTTTACAGACACACACTGGTGCAACTGCGCCACGACTTTGAGCTTTGAGTTGTCGTTTATATTATATATCGTTACACCTATTAGAAGGACGACCAAAAATAAATATTGTGTATGTACTAAGAATATTGACTTCATGTTTAATTAATTACACCATCTACTAATAAAATAATATACTATCTACGCACCGAGATTTACCCGAAACAATCGTAAATTGATTTTATGAAATCTATAACAGAAACATTTCATTTTTATTTGGACTATAAATAAACTAAAAGGGCACTAAAATTTTAAATAGCCATAAACATTATACGCTTTATTATTGTATAAAATATTTTCAGTAGGTAACTATTAAAACAATCCTCGGAGCTGGAACCTTTTGGGTTATCTACATCGCTGTATAGAGACGGTTATATCAGTCGAATTTTAATTAAGTGAGCCCCTACATAGAGTTTACAAATGTTACCCAATTATTAAAAGAATATCATTGAAATCTAAGCTAAAATAAGCTTCACTAATAAAAAAAATACTTTTTTTTCTATTTATATTATAAATGTAAATAATTTTGTTTGTTCCAGTTTATTATTAGGATTTAGTGGTGGAACTCAACGCCGAACGCTTTGGTTTTTTTATTTCCTCATATATTAAAACTGTATATGAACCCATAACCCCGACTTGAAGAAACACAATCGATAAAACCCTTCCCGTTGAAATTGTTTAGCTTTGTCTTTTATCACATAAATAAAGCGTTGAAAGAAATCGTTTACTGATACCTCCTCAGTATTGATACGTTGGTGACAGAACAACGTTGAGATTGACAGCCGATAAATATATTTTTCTAGTCCCTTACGACTTTAAAATAATGTGAGAAATAAATGGTTATCTTTTCTAAAATGACCACAATCCCTCATAGTATTTAGAGGGCTGCCTTTCAATTTAATTTGTATGGGAAAGGTCCAAGGTTCACCTGAAACAATAAAATGTATAGTTAAGTAAAATTAATATTTCACAAGCAAATACGTATATGTAATGATGCTATTAATACAAGTGCAGCAGTAAGCTCTGCCACTGAACAAACTAGATCTTAAATAACGGTGGAAAGTGGTGAACGGAGTGTCTCGATTCTCCCCATTTATATACCTGATAGAGCATATATTTGTCATTTTATTATAAATTCTCTGGAGAATAAATAAAAGTGAACCTCATATATTATAATAGTGTAATTGATTAGGTGAAACTGAAGTCGTATTTTGCTTCAGGCAGGCTTCAGGTAAGCCCACATATAAAACATACTCAGATATCTATATATTTAAGGAACTATATTTCTAAACTACGAAGTAAGCACAACTAACTTTTTTTTATCAAAAATACAAATAAACGATACATTAAAGATAATATATAAATGCTTCAACTTTAAACCTGACGCACAAAATCTAAAATATAAAAATTAGAAAGCTTCTAAACCGCTTCACACAATGTCACTAAAAGCTTCACAAAAATCATTTAAGAATCACTAGCAAAGGAACACATTATGGTCATAGGAGTTTTGACATATATTAATGGTTACACAGACAGCGCGGAGAGATAAATAGTTGGCTTCATTAATGATATAAAAACGTGAGTTACGTTGTTTCCGTTACATCATGTGGAATGGTCTTCGGATCGGCCGTTTACAAATGCAAGAACGAGTGGTATAATTTAACACTTTTGTAATAATTCATCTTATCTATTACATCTAGTACTAATCGTCGCCTACTGATTTGTTTGGTTGGAATTTAAAACGTCTTGTAAATTACATTCCAGACAAAATTTAAATAATTGGTATGCAACAATGTATTGTAAATAAATATATACACTCCTATCAAACAAAGATAAGAAGGAAATTAAAAACACAACCCAAAATTTATGCTAATTGAAAAAAACATCAAAGGAGCCCAAAAAAGCAAAAAAAATAAATAAATCTTTAAATATTCAAATTGACCAATTGAGTCGCATCTGTCGCAAAGTCGAAGCCGAAAGCGCAAAAAGCGAAGAAAAAAAGCCACTTGCCCAATATTTGATTTGGAATAACATGAACAAAAAATCAACATCCGGCGAGTTCGCGCCAAAACCGCATGCAGTCTAAATGCAGTGAAAGAAGCAAAGCAAACAGCGCCGCACATGTAAACACTCCTAAACGACCAACATACTATAGTATGCAAACCGCTTAATAAGGATAAAAAAAGTTAGATTAACGAATTCCTTTGAAGAAAAACTTTATATGTCTAAATAGATTATCTAGATTATAAAATTTTGAAGATTAAATTAAACTAAACGCAGCAGTTGCAGATTCGAATCTAGTCGAGAATTTTTTATATGTATGAATATATATTTAACAGGAAGGTGGTTGAAGACGATAGAACGCAAAAATGTCTTGATTAACAACAAGAGACCATTTTCTGTAATAATATTATATATTAATACCGTTATCCCGTTAGGAATACAGCGTGAAGCTAGAAATAATAATAATACTATATCTATTATTCAGCTTCACGTCACGCCATATACGGAATATTGCGTGATAGGCAGAGAGATCCTAGTATTAAGACACTGATACAGATATTTGTTGAGGTACGGAACTAAACGCCGGGCTTTGTCTTATTACCAGAGCGAGAAAAGGAAAGTAATTAATTATTAACATCCCTTTTATCCCCAATTCAGTATCGAACTCACAACCGTATCATTTACAGCCGAACGCGGCACATCACGCGAGGGCCTACGAGTATATCAGCTTAGGTACATTATTTTATATTAGCTTAGTACATTACACAATTCTAATTTCACAAGCGGTGATATGTTTTCAGAGCATATACATTTTTATTATATATATTAAGAAATAAAACATATCATTATGTTATTAAAATAAGTTTAAAAAAAAAGGTTTGTGTACATTACACCTACAATTTTTTCTACACCTGCTATTTCCATAGACAAAGTAAATATTTTTCGTAATAATAATTACGTAGAAGCCCAGCAGTATTATCTTAGCCAAATTGGGATTAACTCGCGGGATGTTCACTCAAAAAGCTCAAAGTGCCCAAAGGTCCAAGGTAAACAGAGACGCATCCAAAAAACCATTAGTTGAACTTAAAAATACTACAAAATTAAAAAGTAAAAAAATATATATTGTCACGTCATTGGAAAGATGTCTTTTTAATAGAAATAAATTTCCGTTGAGGAATTGTCTTGTCAAATAGAGTACGGCATGATTGATTTTATACACAACTTTAAGCAACAATATGTTTATTTGAACAAAAAAAGCCATACCAATAATGAATCTGCATCTGCATTAATTATAAAATAATGAGGAACTCTAGATAGCAACAAAGATCTCAAACAGTCGATACTTACTAATTATATTCAGAACAAAGGACCTTCTGGGAAGCTCAATGAATATTTCCAATAGTTAAAAATATCATTAAAAGATTCATTATACCTATTGAAGTGTTAAGTCTGAACTTTAAATCTGAGAGTGAATTCATTTAGGCTTAAACCTATTCGTGAGAAAACTTCTATTAAAATATACTAAGACTCCAATTGCCAACTTTCTTTTTATTGATAAGATTCTAAAATTTTACAATATTTCAATGTGAAGTTATTCCTATA
Source organism: Heliconius aoede (assembly GCA_037355905.1). Taxonomy (NCBI): domain Eukaryota; kingdom Metazoa; phylum Arthropoda; class Insecta; order Lepidoptera; family Nymphalidae; genus Heliconius; species Heliconius aoede. Next base: position 905,422 of record JBAIZZ010000321.1, on the reverse strand, counting down.
ATAATATAAGGGTCTGTACATATTTTTATATCACAATGGCGTATAAACTTATGAATATTCTTATAATAGAATATCTCACAACCGACGATAAAAAAATCGATTTGCTCGTTTCAAAGTTATCATATAAAAAAAATATATATAAAGGATTTTTTTATCACAAACCTTCATATTAAAAATAACAATTTATACTTAAACGTAATGAATATGCATCGTGCACATGTCCTAAAAATGCATTTCGAATGTATTTCCTGTAACGCTCATTATAAATTCTGATCGTTTGATTTAGTGGAAGCTCTTACAGATATAATAATATGATAGACCACACACATACGAAAGTGTTAAGAAAAAAAGTTTCTTTTTTTCAACAGTTTACCGCATAGAGCTTTGAAAACAGAGATACCCTAATCCAAGACACTTGATTGTCTACATTCTGTACGAATTATTGGACTTTGAATGACCGAATTCGGACCCACGACCACCCCGTTGACATGCAGACGCTGCACTCACCCACTCTACCACGACGGTCATTATTCCTACAAAGCGTAAATGTTTTAATGTGCTCATTAAGTTTTTAGGCGAAAGCTTAAATCAAATTACTCTACACAATTGATCGTGGGGAGCCGAAAGTACGTTAACGAGTTATTCAATTTGTCACGAAAGTTATTTGCAACTAAGTACTTAGAAAATAAAAATTTCATTGGACAATAAAGGTTTTATAGAAGTTTAAATGTAATCGCAGCAATGTAGAAGTGACCTTCCAATTTCATTTCAATTGTCGTCATAAAATTAAGATATTGTTAAACTTTTTCTATAACGTTATATTGAAATGGTTCTTTAATAAGATAGATAAGTTGAATTACTGTTTGGATTTACTTAAAGTTTTGAAACTTGATGAAACTAAGAGATTATTTAAAAAAACAAAAACAAATAAATGGGCTCATACTTTTAGAAAACGTATTAAAACTGAACGTAGCGGGATTTGAACCCACACCTCTAGGACGACTTCCATGTTTTCTAAAAAAAGTATATATTTTTTTCTTAATTATTAAATAACAATTTTAAAATGTTAAAAATAAATGGACTACTTTGAACTTAATACATCAACATTTCTGATTAAACATATACTTATTCAACACAAGTATTAAACCCTGAACTGCTACAGATAAGACAAAACTGTATCATACAATTTGTAAGCCTCGACAGAGTATAAACTACAAAAAAAAACATCTAACTGTAACTTACAAACTGCACCGGATGCATAATGAGCTTACGTGAATCCTATTGAAGCACTACATGTCCTATTGCGTCTAGACTATCACGATAATATATTGGTTTTACTACCATAGTAAATTAGAGCATAGCCTACAAAGAATTGAAAGAATGTATACTTATTGTATTAACACTGATTTCTCGAAAATGAATATATTACGTTAATTATTATTTGGATTAATTTACAGTTTACCATGAATAGTGCTATTTAGGCTAAATAAAAAACCGTTTACAAACACTCGCACTTCTCTAAAAGTAAGACGTAACATTGTTTCCCTCGTTTACCAACTTTCTTTTCAAATTAACTCCTTTCGAAGATCTAACTCGCTGAAAACCGCAGTTCAACCGAAAAAACAACGATCATTACTTACGTTCTAACTCAAAACTCGACCTTTTCTGGAAGCGGTAGGAACTTTGCAGCAATTAGCAAATTTCCAGAGTGGCGATGTGAACCAGAGACTAGTGCTGTGCTACAGCTCCTCTTAGTCTCGATCGTGAGCTTACTCAAATAATTGTCTAATTGAAGCGAAACTTACAATTTACTGCAACTTGCAAGTAGTATTGTTTTTAGAAATTAAAATAAGCTGTGGGTAGATAAATAAAATGAGGCGTATTGATAGTAGAGAGCTTTAAAAGTAAGTTTCCACTGCACCGTGTGCGGTGTAGCATAAATTTAAAAAATAATTCATAATAATGTGTATGACAAAACAAGCAGTATTTATAGTCCCTGGTTTACCACCTGTTTTAGTTTAATTTATACTATAAATCACTTTTAAATGCAAATGATATATAAAAAAAATGGTAAATATAAAAATAAAAAACTATATACGACGTATATAAGTTATTATATTTATATATATTATGTACTCTAATAGTATTATCCACTATCCGTTTTAATCTCAATCCCAAATAAATCAAACATAAAACATAAGTACATTTATAAAACACGAATTTGTTGCTTCATTTCATATTGAGTCCATTAATTATGACGGGCATCGCTTCCAGCTAGCTAACAAATGTTATTGAATTAATTACAAAACACATCTATAGCACCAGTTTTTTATGATATTTTTATAGAAACGTAGTGTTATATGTAGACTATTATAATTATTTGGTTGTTATATCAGGTGCTGCCTGTGGCTTCTCCTCCGTCCGTTTGAACGCAGGTTGCAATATCTTGTCTCAATGTCTTTTTATCCTTCCTCGATAAAGAGGTCACCCAGCATAAGTAAAGTTTCAAATTTGAGCCAGTAGTTATCGAGATTAGCGCATAAAACAAAACTAACAATTATAGATAGTGTAGTACATAGAGATAAGTAATAAAAAAAAACAGTAAAAAAATCTGAAAATATTGACATGCATTCCAATTACATTATCAGTATGATCGGTTTCGCTTTTATTATGAATTAGGAATTCTTGTAAGCAATCTGCAATATTATAAATAATATGGCTTTTGACTCAAAGATTTGTATCTATCAAAGGTCAAAATTACCATATCAATGGTCGCCCAATAAAATAGGCGATTAATATTGGTCTGCCGTCGAGATATTAGCATTTACCTGTGTAGGTGTTCTATGAACTCTTAATAGGATATATTGTGTTTATGAGAAATTATATATTTTTTTTTGCAATATTTTATTTGCCATTTGTTAAAAATAATTTATATTGTAGTTTTATAGATTTATTTCTTTTCCATTGACGAAAGTTTCTCTGCTTATGATCGGGTTTTCACATTATCTTTTATGTGACTATTAGTTAGGTATATAGGTATATAACATTTTGGCTATACACAAAACTTATTGTATAAATTGTCTAGTGGCGAAGCTCTACGCCACGTTCCGTCTTTTTAATACAGGGAGAAAATTAAAAACTTAAATAATTAATTCCCTTAAGTGGGAATCGAACTTACAGCCGTCGCGTTTACAGTCGCCACAGGGCCACTGCGCCACGTCGGCATCATGCCCATACACATACATAATTGAAGAGACCAGGTCACCCATGGGAAAATAGCGTGAAACTCGACGCTTTCAACCTCATGGCAGGGTACTAAGCTATGGCGTTTTGAGTATAACTAGTCTTTTCACAATATAGTGGATAACTAAGTAATCTTTTTATGGTATTTATATGGGTATTAAATATACATATATATTTTATTTGTAGTTGTCTTAACCTATAAAAGGAACACTCTATTTCCCAATTATTTATTTTTCTTCAAGTAAAAAAATACACAGTTTTTACACAGAGTGCGGCGTGTAAATGAAAATAATTTATTTCCTCAAGTGGGAATCGAACCCGTTTACCTCATGTAAATAAATATATAAATGTATAAATTTTCTAAAACGGTCACATATAACAATACTGACACTCTCCTTCGCGTTCACACTCACTATATCGTATGCCTTCCCAAATGTTGTTTAAGGAAACTCGGCCAGTAAAAACTTTTCCAATAAGCGTTTTTTCTTGCTGATTTAGGGCCAACCGGCCTTTTCTCTATCTCCCTAATCAGTTCTGGACGCGAATGAATAACTATTAATTACATTTCACGCCTAGTAGTTTAGTGTTGTCGTATTAATTAAGTAAGTATAGAATACATATTATTCCCAGCGAAATTAGAAGCTGCTTCCGTCGAATTTATAGGCACATTTTAACTTAGCTATAAATTTAATTAAAAAAATAATATATGTTAATTTTTACAGAATAAAGAGTCATGCTGTATAAACCTTTAAGGTCAATGTAAAAAGTGTCATTAAATACAAGTAGAAATAAAAACTAACTAAACTACAACTGTAACAACTCGTCATATTTCAAAAATATGCTTCATTAACTATAAATGTAATATAATCGACGGGTTCTTGGTTCGATCATTACTTTTTTTTTTCATTTTGCACAGCAGCTGAAAGATGGGTGGATATAAACTGGTTGTCCCAAGGCGTTGTGGCGTTCAGGTTATACCTTTAAGAAGTTATATTAAGTGGTTCTAAAGTTATAATGAGGTACGAAACGTTATAGGTTCAATTTCTGTGCATGTTAAATAATTTTATCGGTAATAGCATTATACCAGCAACTATTTCAGCTGTTTAGTTGTTCCCGTAAAACTGATTATTAATAAATATTTGTATATGTATTTTTTTTTCCAAGAGAATGTGTTCAAACTATTATTATATAAGCCTATTATTCATTTACTTCCTTATAAAATAAACTTGATAATGATTTCTTGAGTTCTATTCGAATGTTATAACAAAAAAAATATAAATTGCAAAAAAAAATCAAAAAGCACAATATACTTTTGCGAAAGCTCTAACATTTGAAGCGAAATGTAAAACCAATAATTAAATATCATATATTATATTCGATTACGAAATAATATGTTAAATTAATATCGATAAAAAAATATATTATCGTGATCACGATATACCTACATAGTATTGAATGATTTCCCTTGGGCCCGTAATTGTATTAAATACAAATTTAATACTAAAAGCCGATTATTCATATCACATCAGAAAATTAATCGGCCGCTTTATAAATGTACTTTGTAATATAATTTTATATGTTTAAGATAATATAAGATTGGATTTGGATGAGTTATGAAGCGGCTACGTGATGGCTGTTTTAAAAAATTAAGATTTTTTTTATTTCCTCGCTAGATAGATAGAATGGGCAGAAAGAATCTGGTGTCATCACAGCACAAAAAAAAAAGCACAACCATAAAAAGCACAACCCAAATAATTAAATCACAATTAACCAGTTAACGTATTGTATATATTAATATAAAAATAAAACAACAGGAAAAACTAGGTCGAACAAAAGAAACACAAGAGCAAAATAATAATAATAATAATACAATTACTTACCCCACAATTAAAAACGTTACGTTTAAAACAATACAAAATGGAATAATGCAAGTAAATTGAATCAGTGTCGAGATATTTTTAACCAGTCTCCCAATTACTCTTGTCGATGTGGAATAATCCACTACATATTGAATGTTATTTTAACATTCTTCATAAAGTTGCTCGATATTGTATTATAAAGAGTTCAACAACTTTTCAATGGAGCTCATTTCATTTTTTTTCTATGTGTATATTATTAATTATATCGATTTTTTTTTTTCATTTATATAGGAATTTGAAAGAAATATGTGTTATTTAATATTAATAGTGACAACATAGTGTCTTATATATATGTTCATGAAGCTATGTAATAGGGTTCGATTCCAATAAGCTGCAGCATTACAAAATTTTTATTTTTCACACATTTATAAAGGCCTTTTTTCACACCAAAAAAAAAGCCAATTTAACTCGTCGCCATACAAAATGTTAACTTCGTTATTTAATTCAAAAAAAAAAAGAAATACCTTACACGCGACTACCGACGGCTACCGAGATGTAAATCTTTTCGTGCGAAAACATTGCGTGACATTCTCTTAGCAGCACTCGAACTGATCATGGATCAGGTTAGAGGTGTTTTATTTGAAGGCAAATTAGTTTAATACATTTAGCTTAACAGAAATAGCTTTTTGTTCTATTGGGCTCGTATAAAAGAATAATGTATTGGGAATGAGGCTTTATAAAAAGAAAGGATCGTCGTCATCGTCGTCAACGTCAATACTACGTTGCCGGTTGCACGAACAACTTTACAAGATTTTTAAATGTGATACTTGATAATAATTATAGGCCGTCGTTACACATTTCAGAACGTTTGACTGTAAACGCAACGGTTGTGTATTCGAATCCCACTAGGGGGAATGAGTTATTTTCACTTACTGCCAATTCTGCCACTTAAAACGCAATGTCCCTAAAACGGGACGTAAAGTAGAGAACGAAGTGATTAAACACTATGTGCAAAATGCTTTATTTCACGAATTAAATACATAGAATTATTTATTATATTTATTTATAAATAGAATAATATATTATATTTTCTTGGTTCCATAGAATACATATACACATTTAATTAAACTCGTTATTTACATTTGTAAGTTTCTGTTCAAAAAGCGTCCACATGAAAACCTACCGCGACATTTTCTTTTAGCACTCGGAACTTAAATCGCCTGATCTTGTATTCAATTAAAGTCCATGCATTGGCCGCTTGAGATTTGCTCCAAGAGAGGAATATATAATGCATCTCACGTGTGGCTTCTACTGTACGTAGATACTTTTTGTGTTACATTTGTTCAAAGAAATATATTAGGTATGCGTGAAAAAGATTGCTGTATTCACAACTGCGAATATATAATATAAGAAAAAAAAAAACGGCTGCTGGAAAAAGAACATTATTATATTTTACTCCTATGTTTTGCCATTGTAAGTAAAATAGTTTTATTAAATATTTATGTTAGGCATTGCGTGTTTAGTGGCGAAATTCAATGCCACGTTTATGCCTCGTTTTCAGACTGTGGAAATTAAAATATTAAATCAAAAACCACCAGATTTACCGTCGCTCGCCTGTGCTCCTGTACCATGACTGGCCTCACCAATATTTAATGACACAAAACATGCGTGAAATCATAAATAATAATTTAAAAATGTGTACAAACTTAGAAATAAGACCATGTAATACTATATATGTAACTACTAACAATGTACCATTTATTAACAGTTTTCCTATAGCCGAGTAGTAAAGAGCACTTTAAATTAAAGCAGAATGGCGGCCAACACTGTTTTTCTACGTGATTTATGGCAACACTTAGCCTTTCCCTCTTTATTCGTGAACACTTAAAATTTTTCTTCCAAGTGGAGCCTTACTGGAGGTGGAATTTATATGGAGAACAACAACGAATGTGCTTTCAGGGTTTAGGTTGACCTACTTCGATATTTTAATCAAAAGGCGAGTCAAAAATTATAGGGGTAGAATGAGTGGAAAACGAAGAATAATATTTTTTTAGTCCGATGAAGCTACTAAAATAGGAGTTGATTGCATTATTCTAAAATATAATAATCAAATATTATATTTGTTATATTGTTGAATTCTAGATACAGGTTCAATTATCATTCATTATTTAGAGGATCGGTAGAGTTTTAAACTCTAAATTTACTTAGTAATTAAAAAAATTGCGACCAGTCGTGGTGTACAAGCGCGCGACTGTAAGTGCGACAAACTATAGGATCGATTCCCACTCAAGGAAATTAAATATTTTATATTTTGATATTCCTCGCTTTAGTAAAGAGGCAAAGCGCAGCGTCGAGTTCTGCCATTCAACACGCAGTACCTCCTAAGACAATAACGAAATTTAAAAGAAAACTAAATGATTTGCCTGTCTATATTTTTTCGTTGTATTTTGAAAAAAGCAAGTATTTTGTTTATATAAAAAGGAACACTGTCTAAATTCACACAAACTTAGGTGTTAAATTAATTTATAAACTTTGTAAGGACTTAAGCAATTCAATATTTTTGCCGGTGTGCTTTTAAACGATTCAGTACGTCAGGATAATGTAACACATTTTTAACTATAGTAATTAATTATTTTTTAATATATTGATGGTACTAAAATATATAATAAATAATATATATAAAAAGATTTAGTTCGTAGAAGTCGAAATGAGTGGGTGACAATTAAATGTATATTATATAAGTGCAGGGGCACCGAGATGTGCCTGTAAAACTGTGCGTATGTTTCCATACTAGATCCTCTCTGTTTAACATAACCCTGTGGGAAAAAGAAAAAAACTGGCATTGACGATGCTTGTTTCATTACAGAAACTGAACCTAAGACTATCTTGTATGAAACACATCAAGACATTTAGTTTAACATACACCGTGTATTCTGATTTTTAAAATCAAATTTAATTTCACTGTAAAAGCTTACTATATATTACAATATATTTTTTATATACCTATTATTAATTTAAGCTCGAAACAAAGTGACACTAATGCGTTTAGAAGCTAGAATACTCATTTGCGTCCCGATAAAGCTTATTACCATTTTCGCTACACACATTATGTTTTTTCTCTAATGGTTTAAGGTGCAGTTCGAGTTACTAAATTTTAACCTAATGTTAAATGTTACTTATATAGGCCTAATATACTTAGTATCTTCATTGGTTCAAAAGGGCCCAACGACGGAACGGATAGCGGAAGTCTCTTAATAGGGTCCCATTAGCTTCCTTTGGGTACGGAACTGTGTAAATATAAGAGAAAATGAAATTACTTTGTTGTACAATCCTGTTCATGTTCATATAGTTTTAGAAATATATATTTTACTTACGGCATCATACTAATCTAAGAAGTTATAAATATGTAAGTTTTATTGATCGGAACCTAATATGACTGCTAGCAAAGTTTTGTATTTCAATATACCTAAGCGCTTTTGTTTTATTAAAGTTTTCTAGGTCCCGATATCGCCGTTGAAGCTTATAAAGAAAATATATTTATGTCGATATCTTGGAAATAATAAAAAAATATAGTATTCAGTCAACATACTTAGAAATAAATTATTCAGCATTTGCGAGTATATAAGATATATAAATGAGTAACATTTATACATATTTTATATAATCATATGCTGTAGATTTGAACCCGGAGGACAGGAGATATTCTGTAAGTAGCTTCAAAAAATATATAACTTACACATTAAAGAAAAAAATAATATAGGAACATCGCCTTAAACCAAAGTGAACAAACACTATATCTTAATGACGCACTATTAGATGCTAATGTGGACATGCTTTTACAATAAACATGCTCTTTCAATGTAAATTTGCTATTTATTGTCAGTTCATTTAAATATTACAGATAAAAAAGAGCGTTGAAAAATTTTAAAAATGTTGTCAACACTCGACCTGGATGTGTCACTCCTGTAATGTATGCTAATGATTTTGGAATTTTTGAATAGTATTTTGTTAATATAATATATCTAAATTGTGTGAGTTTGTGGGGTTAATATTGTTTTTAAATGTATTAAGTGAGCTGGCGCCGTTGAGTAGTCGGTCTAAATGAGCTTTATGAGTAACAACGGAGAGAAGCTATAGGTTAAGCACTTTTGCCAGTAACATATTTAAATAATGATTAAAAAATATATTTTGATTTTCTTATCATAGTTTCAAATATAATTTATACAGGTGTATATGTCATTAATAGGAACGGAGAGTATAAAAAACAATAATCAAAGAACTTCTTTGCTATATTTAATAAGATTTTTACAGTAAATACACATACACTTGTCCACACGGTTCTAAGAAATATCCCTTAGATATCGGTTCGCATTTTATATGGATTGAATTTAAGTTAAATTTGTCTTTGAAATCCAGAGAATACAATGCAAGCTAAAGGGCTGCGTTCTTACAAAATAACTTTAAGCTTCAAAAAGATACAGCGCAATACGCTATAACAAGCTTTCGTAAAATGTCCCATAAAGCGTACATAATAATGATCGTAACACAAGTTAGGTTATGTCGGTCCACTCTATGTAGAGATAAGGAAAAACAAAGTAAGCAAATAAGAGCAGAACTGGGAATTAACGTTTTTATTTCTCTTAAAATATGTTAGAAAATCTTTTAAATTGGTCCTTCTACTTTCGTTCGTTGAAAAATGTTTCTTTGAATGAGATCTCAATTACAAATCTTGCGTTGGTTTCATGCAATTTAGTCGAAAATGGTTTTAAGTTCTTATTGTATTTGGTTTTTTCATTTAAATAAGCTTTTTAGATATTAATAACGGTGTTCACCTTGGATAATTTGATTGATTAAAGAGAAACTCAATACGACCAGACGACCACCTATTGATCTGTAATTTAAATGTTGTGGGTTCGATTACCGTTTGAGAATGAAATATTTAATAATTTCATTTCCTCGTTCTGGTGTCGAGGAAAGTACGGCATTGAGTTCTGCAACTGAATAAGCAATGCCTGAGGAAATTGGCGGAGAGTAGGAAACGGAAATGATCTTAATTTGTACAGTGGTTCTCAGGTTCTCTCTATCTTCACCGCGGTGATAACAAATTAACATAAACATTATATATAAAACGTATTCCACTTTCAACTCTCGAACCATTACCCGTGTTATCGTAATGTGACTTCTAAACTATAAGAAAACCATCTTGCAACGAGAGCCGAGGCAGCAGGACAGGACGAAGTAGCAAGAACCAACTAAGTAGGTCGTACGTATTCAAGCTTCGTTGTAGAACGTAAACTTGGGTGGACTTTGGTAATTGAGGTAAATATACTACATGTGTTATACTAGTATGTATGACATATGATTAAATCTAGGAGCATGTATAATTAATATAATATATCTAATCAAAGAGTTGAGATGAGTTCGAGAGACAAGATTTCACACTAGCAGCAGCTTCACGCTCTTTCCCGCATAGAGAACATAGTGGTAACACACTCCGCCTTGAGTATAATTTCATATCTAATTTAGAGATAAATCACTATTGATTGATATTGCCACCAAAACCACTATGCTATTAAACAAACACAATAATTATTTCCGACTCTAAACAAGCTGTAATAATAAATAAGATTCGAACCTACAGTTTCATTAGAACTAATGAAAACCTATCAACACTCAAAAAAAAAAATGCAATCCATACCATTATATAAGTAATAATAACAACAAATTATTACACGAATAATATGAAACTTCGGCCTTACATAAGACACCAAGTAGGTCGTATAAATTCAGCCTTCGTCTTGGCACGTGAACTTGGACTTGAATTTTGGTAATTGGTACAATGGTTTGTACATGCGATATTACGATATCTCTATAATAATAATCAGACCAAACTTTCTTATAAAATACGTTTGTGGTATTAGCTTAAGTTTATTCTCAGCCAGCATGTTATAGTCCGGTAGAAATAAAATACTATATGTTAATGTAGATATACAATACATATATATATGAATAATACATTTGAATCTAGTACATTTCACTGGAGACACGTAGAATCTCCTAGAATTGATAATAAAACCAAGGTCAGAGCTCTTCTAGCTCGGCCTCGCATAAAATCCAATGATGCTGTGGAGGCCAGTAGAGCCAACAGCATACTACGCAACCAAAAAAAATCTACTGCCTACTATTTGTAGAAAAAACGCTTTTCCCCTACAGGGACAACCTGTTAAGACATTCAGTTCCTCACTTTCCTTCAATTTTCGTGTCATCGTATTGAATAACGAAACGATGCGCTGCGCTTTGTCTACTGGTGCAACTAAATGAGGAAGTAAAAAAAAAATCTCTTAATATTTAAAAAAAAAAAATTCACGTTACATCCCGCACACAGGAGGGTAGGCAGAACCTAGTATTGAGACACTCTTCGAATTTTTTGATGCATTCCGTGTTAAGTAACGGAGCTCAACACATTTTGCTTTGGTGCCAGAGCAAAGAAAAAAAAATATTAATAAATAATATTTAATTCCCTCGAGTGCGGATCGAAATCACAACCGCACTAGTCACACCCTTGTGCCCGCCACTACGCCACGACGGCCTTTGTTAATGTTTTTACTATATAAATGACTATGAAAGCCAACAAAAACCTCGCTCTTAACTTAATTCGATAAAAATCTATATAAAACAACGCTGAACAGAGAATTACAGTAAAGCTAAAACACACTCTCGAAATACCACAATAAAATACCAATTAACAAACACACACTTAGTGTTTCGAGATTAAACTTAACGTTTTAATTGAGAACTATCCCGTTGGAACGAAATCCTATGAAACAAACCTTAATCTCTCCTTCAAGCCGAATGCAATACAAAAAAACCTGTTTGAAAGCCTCAACGCTGTTTCCGGCAACCAATTATTAAATGAAAATGACCTTTATCTGTGCAACGTTAAGCTTCAAAATTGAATATCTGTAGCGATAAATAGAATATAATTGCTAAACTAAACTAAACTTTATTCTTTACTCAGTAAAATATATTTTTTATTGTATTCACCTGTATCTAACGCACGGGTGGTAAGGTGTAAATGTAATACGTTTCTGATGGTTTTTTAATTTAGTCTCGTGTGAAACTCCTGCGCACTAATAGACACATTATGGCCGATTGTAGAATTCAAACGATTTTTTTAGGTACACGCTTCGATAAGTATGTGATAATCGTGTATTACGATATGTTAAGTAAAATAGTTTAAATTTCGTTGGTAGGTGTTCTAATTTGGTGGACAAAATTCAAGGACATAGATTAGATTTCCGGTTAATGTAAATATATATGCAAATTAAGTAGCATAATTGTTAATTTAATCGTAATTTAGTACAGTGTTTTGATAATTATCTGTTTAGTTTATACCTTAGTTGCTCTGTTTCGTTACATGATTACTCCATTACCTGAAAATAAAACAATATAAATTAATGATGGTATATTTATACCGTGACTTGGGTTCGATTTATATTTGGGAGAAATAATTATTTTCATTATCTCTTTCCACTTTGGTAAGAGAAAAGACTTGACTAACAAAAAAGTAATGTAGGTGCATAATTTAAGTACAAATAAAAATTGTATAGAATTGAGAGAATAAGAAAAGTAAGTAAAATATATTTATTTTATAAGAATAAAAGTAAAATTAAATTTTCACTTACTGATGAAAATTAACTTTAACTCAAATCTTACTTAAGCAAAATCCATCTCACTTAACACCTTTGAAATTTTAAAATGTAGCTGTTAAGTGTATAAAGTAATTTTGCCAAGATCGAAAGGCAATGAATTTACAAGGGAAGCCCTAGGTCAGGTATCTGCACTTGAGTGGATCGCAAACAACTGTGTTTACTTGCGAGATTGGGGATTACGTCTGTTCGACGGTGCCTGCTTGGAAATCGGAATTCGTTTTAAGTCTAGGCCCTGATTTTATCGCCTGGACTAAAAATAGCAGGCCAAATAGGAACAAACGGTCCAAAAATTAAATTTAGAAAACTTTTGCTCATATTAAATTGTGAAAATGTATTTTTAGTATTTGTTATTTTTATTTTTGAAGGTGGACGCTTTGTGGGTTGAGTAAAGTCGGTTTTATTATGTTAATGTTTATATATCTCGTCGTTTTAAAAGGATATAGAGTAATGTAGTAGATTCTAATATAACATAGAATCTAAAACATGTACTTTCCACGATATAAATATGATTTGGACTAAAACCGTGTTGATCAAAAATGTTGTAATGTTTTCCTAACCAACACCAAAGTTAGGAACGGAATTGTCTTAATGGGAACAGAGTGTCTTAACACTAAGTTCCCTTGCCTACCACGTTATTTGTGAGGGATACAGCATGAAGCCGGAAAAATAAACAAACAGGTATTTATTTCAACATTATAACTACTACTTTAATTATAATAGGTGCCAAAATTGTATGAAAACATTAAAACAAAAGCTTAAAAGCAAATTTGTCATTCACAAAGAGAATGAAAAAGGAGAAAAATCGCAGAACAATTCGATTATTTAGAAAACACTGTTGAAAACAATAATTGACTGAAAGATGAGTCTTTCGGGCTGACATTTAAATGGGGAAAAAACGTCAATTAGACCCGCGTCAAAACGAAAGTAAATATTAAATAAAGAGATCAGAGCTCAGTTGCCATTAGATCAGAATGTGCTAGTTTACTAAAAGCCGCCTGATCGACCCCGACACTTTTCAACGCTAATATTTGAGAGGAATTTTAAGGTTTTATCGACGCCATTACGAACGAAACTACGCGCCGTGAAGTTGCAATCGAAATTTTAAACTCACTACGCTTCTGTACCTGAATATCTTATTTATTATCTACATTTTACAGCTTTTATGATGGAACTTGTTAGTACTATAGATTCAAATCCAGCTCAAGTTCATATTTACTAATACGCAAATGATCGTTTACATCAGTACAAAGAAATACTACATAGGATTTCATTAAGATGTAACATTCACTTACAGGCAGATGCATTAGACCTGTTAAATGATAATTGAGGATTATACATAAGATACAGCAGAGTAGACAAAGAGAACCTAGTGTTAAGGTAAAGCGGGGCGTAGAGTGACAGAACTCAACGCCCCACTTTACTTCGTCACCAGAGCTAAGAAATGGAAATATAAATTTAAATGAAAAATATCATCTCCTCGAATGGGATTTGATTTGTAAGTTAATTATTTATTTAAAAAAAAATAATTTCTGTAAATAATCTAATCCAGTTAAGATATATTGTGTAGGCATATCTGAAAATGTATGTGTAACAACTATCATGAGGATTTTAATCATCGTTACTGGTGTTCTTAATGAAAGGAGAAGACACGTCACCAATAACCAATATCTTCACCATCAAGATAATAAAATATAACAACATAAGCATCACAATTATCTGGTAAACGTCTAGCAAAGTAAACAAAATGAAAGGCAATACCGTATTGATCCTATATAGGTTAAATGTAGGAAAGTCTCGTGTTTTATTGTTCAGAAAGAATCGAATACGTCAACAATGCGCGTCATTGTGAAGGGACAAAGCAATTTGCTGAAGTGGTCACGCCTCCCCTTCACCCTGCGAGATAAGGCACATCTTTATCAGGGACCATGTTTTCTTTTTTTTTTATATATCATTCTTGTTCTGTATCTTCTGTTACACGTGCGTAGACAGAATGCCTTGTAAAATACTGGCGTTAGTAACGAGTATGTCATTTAAAAAGATATTCTGGTACGTTTAAATAATTAACAACGTAATCTAACACGGTAGGGAAAATATATCAGTGAATATGTTTATTCGACAAATCAAATATAAAGACAGGCATATTTACAACATATATAAATAACACAGTTATTTTAAAAATACATACAGAAAATTATTTTCCAAATCATATGATATATGATGATATGATGTAAAGGCTTATTTCGATCAAACGAAACAAAATACAACACTACGGAATCTCACGACAGCTATTAACTGTTCTAATACAAATAGCATTTAAAATAGAGTTAGTCATCAGTCACCAACTGTATATACTTCCTCACGCACGTCTTCGGGGTATACGTATACGGCGCGTCTATTATTAGCGTCTTTGAAAACAAAAACTATATATTATGTAAATGTCAGTTTTACCTGCAGAAGCTTAAAGTCTACAGTATGTTAAAAGTATTGTCCATATAATATATATGACATAGGAACAATGTTGCCCAAATATATTCAACAGAGAAATCAAACAAATCAAAATTTATAACACATATATTTTTATCAATTGACTTTAATCTTTATTTTGCAGAGATAATATTTTATTATTTATAAGTTTTGCCCTTTTGGATATCTAAATAAAAATGGCTAGTGTAAACTAGCCATTTTTACATTATATTGTAACTTCCATACACGTGTATATGTGTATATAGGCTGTCAACATCGCACCGTTCTCAGGCACGCAGAAAGGGAACGTAAGCAATTCGAAAGAGTCGATGAAAGCACTCCTATACTACAGGGCTGTCAGCCTTAATGGAGCATTGGCTTCGTTCTTTAAAATTATGTTACATGTTACGTCTTAGATACTATATTTGTTAAAGTATTAAAAATACGGTATAACATTTTTGTACGTTATATTTTTACAACCTGTAAAACATTAAATATCTAAAAAGAAAATAATTTTTGTTTTAACGTTTAAAGACAAAAATTTATAAAGGCAATTGATAAAAATTGAAGACAATATATTACTTTAAATTCAATTATATATTTTATATACAATTTTATAAAATAGACGAGTCGCTTCTCGGTATTAAACGTGTATATCCATGAAAAAATCTATAAATCGTTAGAGGATTACATTTCTATGTACAAAGAGATTTTTCACTTAAAATTGCGTGGCTGTTTGCGCTTGTCATGGATTATATAGGAAAATTATACCTTAATCTTGTTTACATTTTGTTTCTGGTTAGTTTGTCTTGTTTACGAAATTACAACCATATAAAAATACACTAATTGAATTGTCACTTTAAAAGATGCGTAAAAAAATCATTATCTAAAAAACGGCAAAAATATCGCGTTAGTAGTAAAAATCCCTTCCATTATTGACAACAAATATTGCTGTATTATTTACATTTTTGTAACATAAACGATTATACTTTCCTCGAATGAAACAGCATCCTTAGTGCAAACTAAGAGTACTTCTGTACCTACTTGCTGCGGTTGCGACATTTGTCTCTTTCACGCTTGTTCATTCTACTAATTATTGATAAATCCAATGTTGTGCGCCTTATACGATTTCTTGTATTTTTTTTTATATGTAACTTATATTCAATATACTTTATTCATAATATATTTATTTTATAAAAGCGTAAATAATTTATACTCATAATATATAACTATATTATTACGTAAAATAAAATTACTTTTACATATAATATATATTCTATTACTGATAAGACAAATATTTCTTTTATGTCTGAAAGAGCCTGTAAAAAACGCGCATATAACTAATATATATTTAAACTTGCCATAATATGATATACCTAACGAGCAAAACTGGAAAGCTTCTTGTTATAGAAATTTTACTGCAAAATACATTGTTTCATAAGTATAAGAGTTCGCTGTGGCTGTGACATTCCCTTCTGAGGGCATCCACCCCACTCGTTAGGCGATAATTCCATTGAAACTGACAAGTGTTGCCAAGACGTAATGAGCAGAATTATTTAAAAAAAAAGTCTCGTCACTCTTGTCTAGATTTATTGATAATTTCTAATTTTAAGACTAGATTTATTGTAAAATATTGATATTATTAAATATTAGTTAGCGCTGGTTATAAATTTTGATAATTTTGCAAACATATACTTCATGTTAATAAGTATCCAGATGAGATCAAATACTGTCAATAATAACGCTTCAAAATACTTTTTTGGCGCACTTTGTCTAATCATATAAGAAAACTATGTACATATTGGAAATATTGAAAAAAAATGTCAGTGACATTTTAACCCATAACCATTGGTTCTGAGACATTTATCACAGCATAAAAAACAGAAGGAAGTTCAGAAAAGCTAGATTAGATCGCCAGTTATTGATAATATAAAAAAAAATACATAATCTGATTAAATAAAATTTCAAATCAAGTAGTTACTTACAATTGACATACCGTACGAGTCAATAAGTGAATATGCTGGCCGTATTAATGGCTAAGTTACATTCCTTGATAGAATGTAACTTTATCCGGTATAGGTATATCCTGATACGTAAATCTGTTTACAACTCTCAAGTTTATCTATTTAAATGATATATATACGTAAGAGTTTCATAAAGTTTTAATTTATTGCCTCATATATTTTATCTTTTAAATATATAATAACTTAATATATTTAAACTACTAATAATATAGGGATTGAATTTTCATCCTATATAGGCGCAAAAATAAAATGGGTTGTTTGTTTCTTTCGTGTATTGTATTCAAATACGTGGTGTGTAATTACTTATGTGTGAAAACCTATAATTAACAAAAAAAATTATTTATACTAACAAATTATAATTTAAATTAAATGTAGCTGAGCTTTAAATAATTCAGCTTATACAAATTATTCTTTTCATATGAAAAATTGGATTTTCATGCGAAAGTGAAACCAAAGGAGCTTGGAAATGATTCATAGTAATATATATATACCAAAAATATTTAATTATATTGACTTAACAAATGTTTATTCCGGTTTGGTTATTTTTGTAATTAAATATGGAATTTTTACTTTTATTTATGTGAAATAAAGTGTTGTAAAGAAACTCCAATAAAATTTACTATATCAACGCATTTATAATACATTGGATGACACAAAAAATTTTATTTCTGAGATTTCGTTCACATAACATGGAGCAGTAAATCAAAACTATTTTAATGGACATGTGTCATCTATCCAAGAAACAAATAATTATAAGAAGAGTTTTCCATTTGTAACATATATTAAAGATGTCATTTTACAGTTTTATCTAATATTAATTATTAGAACACAAGCATTCGGATTTGAACCTTGGCCGTCCGCCAACGCTTTGATAGATTGTCACGCCGTGCTTTTGACACGGCAGTAAACAGAAATAAATAAACCGAAGTTACCAAGCATATTTCGGATATACGATTTTATTTCGGAGTTTTATTGCTTTCACGTAACATTAGGTTTGCCTGTTATTGGCGACAAATTAGGTTAGTTTCGCTGAGCCATTCTCAACGTTATTAGGTTTATTTATTATATTTTGTTTTACGCTTATTATATAACAGCTTAGTCTAGCGCAGGTTTTATTGGTAATTGCTGTTTGATACAATCTAGATGGCCTATATATGTTAAGTTTTCAATTTCATATAATAAAAAAAACGATTCATGGTTTCCAGGTGTCACTTGAGGATAGTCTAGTGTTTCGAAGACACGTAGAATTATACAAACGTTTGTAATACGTTTGTCACATTCTAAAATAAAGAGAGAATATAGAGAATACATATTTTAAATAGTTTAAATACTTGCTTGCTTATGCGGTAACAAAACATAATATGATGGTAATGATAAGCAGAATACAACTTAAAGCAACTTATATACTTAATAACACGCCAGTCTTACTTAGACGCAATTTTGAAATTAAACTCCATTTTATAGGTCATTCAAAAATTCCACAATTCATTTGATTGTAGCTGTATCAGAGCTCCATTACAATTTACATTCAAAGTTCTCCAATGCAGAGTAAGCCGCCAGCGCTAGTTACAAACATAATACCAGAAGTACTATCATTTCGCACAACTATTTCGGGTGCCCACAAAATTTTCATTGAAACTTTGCCTGTAGCTATCCAATTTTTTTGCGGCAACCATACGTACGTATAAAGCTTAATATTCCTAAGTACGGAGCATAATTCTACTCGCCCTTTAGGGAAATAAGTTCTTTACAGTGGCCTTGCTCGTTTCGGAGGAAGGCTTTCACAAAACGACAGCAACGAAGCCACACCGTCGACGGTCTATTTTGTTTATAGGTGGACCCTAAAAATTAACAAAACAAAATTTATTTAGTTGGCCTAAATTTAGTTTGATTAAATTAGTAAAGGTTTACAATTATATTATGTACGATATATACTGTTACTTATCTATATGTTGACACCACATTTGCACTTAGTCTAGTATTTTATATAAAATTTGAGTTGCAGTCCGCTTTTGCTCAAGGCCGCTAGCTTTCATCCAGATTATAAGTTTGCGCTACATATCGCTGCACTTTATTTATTTAAACATGAGAGGAAAATATATTTTAAAAAACATAGATTTTTGTATATCATATTTTTTTAAGTTTCATGCTGTATCCCGCAGATAATACAGTAGGGAAAACCCGAGATCCCAGTGTCAAGACGCTTCCATACTATTGCAGCATTGAGTGGAGCGAGAGCTTTGAGTGGCGGAACTCACCGCGCTATTTATCAGAGTGAGAAAACGCAGTATTAAATATTTCTTTGTTCGAGTAGATATCAATCCCACAACCATCACGTTTATAGACACACCCTTTTGACACCGGGCAACGTCCTTTTTCTATATTCTTCATATATATGAGAAATTAATTTAAAAATGTAATTCTTTACTTGTCTGGGTGAATCTAATAATTAACATACATTCATGTAATACTCCATTTTGCTGCTAAATTGTGAGCTGGCCTCAGAAATGAAAAGACCTTAATTATAAATTATTCCCACGAGGTTATTTTGATACACTTTCTTTGCAGAGGTCGCATGTACGATTAAATACAATTTCGGCCCCCGAGAGCCCTCTAGCACATCCGGGAAGCCTAGTGACTTCCGGCACCCGACTTCCGTTAGGATACCGCGTTATTTCATACTTTTTTCAAGTGCTCCTTTTCAGAGTCTTTTTGTCCAAAAAGTTGGGGAAACGTTGTGAAAAAGTAATGTTCTACGGAGTGAATGGAATTTTATTTGAAAATAGAATTTTTCTGACAATGTCTGTATTCGTGTTTGAAATAAGAATAAAAAAATCGAGTTTATACTTTGCAGATTCTTCATCTTTTCATCTTGGTAATTGTATTTCATCAGTACTTGTAATTACCTGTAGCAAGCAAGTGTTCACTAGAATAATACCAACTCTAAACAAATAGGAAGTGTATTAATTAATAGAAAACAAACTTACATAATCCCTTAAAATGATAAACTGATGATCGATTAACGAATGAAATATTTTTGTTTGAAAAGGACGAACTGTTTTGTTCGGCTGCTTCTCATCTGTTCGGAGCAAACAAAGACCCCGACGTCTATTTTCCGATTAACCAACTTAACCGTTCAAACGTTAATCTAACTGTAATCTTTAACTCAAAGCAATAGGAACCACAATAACACAATACACTGTTATTCAACGGAATTATACAATGGCTGTGCTATTTGACCTGTTTGCAAGTTTTTCAACTTTCGACTCTATGCCAGTGAAAAAAAAAAATGGAACTCAATGTAATATAAACAGAGTGCCACATGGTTGTCTAGTTAACATAATATATGAAGAAGATTGTTTAAAAAACATCCCGTCGACAGACATTAAGTGCGTATCGGCATGGACGTGTCGACTTATGTTTATTCGTGATTTATTTTAAGCACCCCACGCTTCAATATCTGATACATGAATGATTGCTCAGTTTTGAGACGTATTTGCCTTTTTGGTAAAAAGAAAGTATTTTTCTGAATGCAGAACTTCAATTGTAATTGAATTCTTATTTATGTTTTCGAAACAATAGAGATTTCACTGGAAAAGCCTTCGGACGGGCGTATAAATCTTTAATTATCAAGATTGCGTGCACCTCCTAACCCACGAATAACAAGATACAGATAAAATAGTTATGCAAATTTAGTCTAGTCCGTGCGAAACGTTTGGTGCAGCGTAATTTCAACGTGAACTTTGGGGTTTGGTGCCAACAATCGACGAGCAAGGATGGCTATTATGTAAGAAAAATTACAAAGGAAACTGAAGCTATATTATATAAATAATTTACAGTTACACACACTATTTCTGATACACTCGAGATTGAGAGCTCACCTGACAATCTAAATAAACAAAAACAAAATTTCAATTTGAAAGACTTAAGTAACCCTCGCCGTCCGGATCGGAACGGGTCTCAGCGTAAATCCCTCTTTGATCGACTTCTCAAGTACCTTCGAGTGATTCCCTTTAGTTTCGTAGGCTTAGGCATTCAGGACGCATATTCTTCGTCCTTTTCTCAACACCTACTACTTTTTTCTTGAACATGTTAGACAGCGCTCGAAGTTTACATAAACGAAATTGGTTGGGTCCCAAAATGATGGGCCGATTTACGTCAGGGCATATAAATCCTCTGCTTATTTGAAATACGATATTTGGAGAATTTAATAGAATGATACAGCTAAATTATGATAACTTGGTATCAAATATCATTTGTATTGAATTATATGTAGCTTTATCATTTCGATTTTGATTAAATTCTATCAATAAGAAAATTCTATTTGTACGCTCAATGAGAAATGAGTTGAAAGAAGATGCCATCATAACGCCGTTGGGAAGCGATTGTGAGTTTGGTTCTCCGTCGGAAGGAATGTATGAAATATGAAATATTTTCCTTTCATGCGGGCTCTTTAGACCAAGTGCGTCGTTGGGCCTCGCCACCTAACATGCAATATATTTTTGTAAAGAACGGAGTGAACCGTCACTATGTTACTTGCTATATGACATACGAAAAGTACGTAAAGATAAACAAAAACAAACTAAATTTATCACATGTTTAAATAAAAGTTCCGTCTAGATAAGCTTAAAAAAAAAAGAAAATTAGGAATTAAAGCTAATACTTGCACATATCGATAACTGGCCGATGAGATGAAACGACTAATAAAAGCGGTGCTGGCGGTGCGATATAAAATCGCTCGTATCGCTATCGGGGAATAAAGGAGCCTCGTAAAAGTTGCGGTGTTACATAAAAAATAATTAATGCCGCGGAATGCTGAGAATACGAAATGCATAGATTTTGTTTGCCATAAAATTAATTACTTGAATGTTGTGGAATTCATTCGTTTTATATAAAAGTTGTTTGTTATTTTTAAGCTGTGTGGTTTTGTATTGTTTAATTTTGATTATTTCTGTCGTTTTCAGTGGTAAACTATACAAATAGTGGCATTAAATTTACATTTTAACCATGAAAACTACCTTCTGAGGTCAAATAATCACATAACAGGATTATTATATTATTATATAATGTCTTCGGTTTGTTCTCTCGAAGCTGTCTCAGTTATTGTTACGAAAAATGCTGTCAGGTACAGTAGTAAAATATTTACTGTTAATGATAATTTCTTTATATTACATTTACTCATTACGAATCCATTAACAATGAGTTACTCAAGAGCTTTAAGCGTTTAAAGATGGTCAACCTTTAACCCGCTGTGTTGTGGGCGTCTGACGTGCCAAGTGTCAAATTAATGATCCGAAACAGTGAAACGCCGTGGCCCCATTCTTAGATTTCTTTTAGATGTCTAGTCTCGGTACAACTTATGCGATATATGCTGGTTGAGTTTTCGCTGCCAAGATTTTGTTATTCTTTAGAGATTCACTTTTTGTGATAATATGTTCTGGTTGACGCCATCGTGGCGCAGTGATGTGTGATGTGTGACTCAAGTGATGGTTTTAATGGTGTAGGCAGAGGGAACTTAGTAGTAAGTACTTCACTCCTCAGTTATCACCTAATTTACTAGACGTTGCATATAAAATGGCAAAATATATTAACTTTTGCCGCACTTTGTCAACTAATTTAAAATAAATTTACTTAAAACATATAATAAAAAAATAAAGTTTTTACCAACAAAATACTATTATTAAAATGTCATGACAATATAAAAATAAATTATTTTTTTATTACCAAAAACTAAATAAAAACTATATAACAGGCTATATTAAGACATCCGCTTTCAGTTTAACATTCAAAGTATGCGCCATTATGTAACAGATGGCACGGCGATAATCTAATCGCTACAATGCGTCTTGAACTTTTGCATGCGGTGCGTTTAAAAGCAATTTGTACTTGTCATTTGGGAATCAAAGCTGTGGTTAAATCATTAATATCATTATATTCACTTATATAATCATTATATTTTAAGTTATCATTATATAAGGTTCGAAAATTCTGCTTAACAATCATCATTATCATATTATTTACATTTTTTTATCTCATGATATGGATATGTTATTTAATAAATGTACAGCGTTTATATTGAGCTGAATTTGACTTGGAGAAAAATGTCTTTGGGTTCGGGTATGCGGGCTTGGGGTAATGGATCAAAATTTAACATTTCCTTGTTCAAAGCTTAGGTATTATTAGGACTTAGTTTTTATCCCCGTGCATTGAGCCTATATACTTTTTACCATACTATATTCTACTGTTGTTAATAAAGAATGAAATAAATAAAAAAGTCCATATCGAATAGTTCTTCATAATACAGGACAATCAAGTGCATAGACCCATCCATCTTTCTTTTGTTTTCTAGAATTTCATTTAAAGCAGATTCAAGATTACTTGAATCGTCTGGAACAATAGATGACTTTCAATACGTATTCAGTTTTAGGGTTTATTCGAGGACTTAAAAAGAAATCCTTATAACGCTATTCTATTGTTTAAATGTCCGTTTCATGCAGACGTCTGTGATTCAATATGAAGGACGAACGGGGCCTTATTGCTCAACTCAAAAATGTTCATATAGTCTGACTTGGGATCTTATATTTTTTATTAATATGTATTAATGTTATGGTTTATATTGAGACGCACAAAATCCATAGATAGATACAAAATGGCTTCGTGTATAATAAAAATCCCAAAAATATAAATAACAATTAAATAAGTTCTTGGATTTTCACGATTATTACGCTTTTTTTTTAATTTAAAATTAAATTAAATTTAACGCTATTTTAACTGGATTAATCGCGTAAATTTAAGATTATACATTTTGGAGAAACCCGACGTTTCGAACACTTTCCAGTAGTCCTTGGTTACGGGTAGACTGAGGTGGCATTCGTCTGCCAGTTGACATAATTATTATATCAAACTACCGCCAACGATTTCTTAATTGTCTCGAGACAATTCATCACAAGTCGGGTTTCCCAAAAATGTATAATCTTAAATATACGCGATACAGTCTGTTAACGTAGTTTTATTTAACAAAATACATTGAATTGCATGCAAGATGTATAATAATTTTATAGGGCTGAACTACATTTATTAAATAATTCAGTAAAATAAACTAATAGAAAATACAAGCGGAAATGTGGAAAATTCCAAGATCAATATAAATAAGATGAAGAAATAATAAGCTTAAAGTTCAAAATTCAAAGTAGTGAAAAGTTGGCCTTATATAAAGGACGTGAAAGATAATTAAAAGTGAAATGCACAAATTTCTTTGTTTCTTTGTTTTGAGTCCATTCTGCTTACAAAATATTAAAGTATTTTAAAAGACAAGTAGACGGGTGAAGGTGTCGAGTGTTGCTATTTTCTTCACTAACTATAAAGCATATTACGAGAACGTCAATATGTATTGTAAAACTCTTTGCTTTTATTATACCTGAAAATCTATCAAATAATTTTCCAACATTGTTTTCTTTTGAATGTGTTAGTAGGATTTACATTTGGGGCTGTTATTTGATTTAGGTAGATGTGTGTACGTAGAATTCTACAAAGCATTACTTTCCAAAGACTTTTAGTAAAAAGATACTCAAATAAAATATTCACACACTCAGATAAGATAATTTGAATATAGCAAAAACACAACTCACATAATATCTACAAAACCTGCAAGTGCTTATTATTTATCTAGACAGGATACGTAGAATCTTTTTGTAAAAATGTGCCCTCCTTACAATGTACCTTCTATCACGTCGGCACATCTATGCGCAGGCGCATGTTTCATACAGTCTATAAAAGATTTATGGTATCCATTTAAACCGTGTAAATTACGCATCTCCCTATCCCTGTCCCACTTATTCGAAAAAGCTGAGATAGAAAGAGACTATTATCGCTCACACAATCGCGTTTATAGCTACTTCGTTGCGGATAATTTGCAATCTCGTGGAACTCGCAGACACTTTAAACTGGCGTGTATTATGCCAAATTAGATGCATACTTTATATAAAAGTGGAGTGAAAGAATAAAAAAAAAATAGCAATATAAGGTTTAAATTATTTATCTTTTTTGTTTTTATGCAATAAAATATTATTCTGAGCATTGTAAATACCTAGTTAAAGGCCTACTTAGGTGCAGCAAAATATATCTTTAAAAGATAATAAGCACCATTGACATCGAACCCACAACCCACAACAACTACGCCACGATGGTTTTAAATCATAGAATTCTGTTGAAAATTGAATATCAAAACAAAAGTTTGTACAATATTATACGTTACACAAATTCTGCTTTAATACTTCATACCTTTATGTAAATAAACACAGAAACATTACAGGGTTTATCAATGAAGATAATAATTACACAATATTTTATTAAAAATTTTCAATTTATACTAATATTGTGAATCATTTCGAGCACACTAAGTGAAATAATTCTAATTGAACCTCCAATTACACTAAGTATAACGTTTAATTTACCGAAGATAAGTATGTCTTTCCAGTAATTAAGTACAAAACGTTAAAAGGGAAATTTAATTACATAACAATTTAATGGTTTCTAAAGCTCAATGCCATTGTTTCACCAGAGGCAGTGGTGCAGCGTCTAATAGAGGCTTGCTTGGACGTGGGATACGCTTGAAGACGCACGAATTAAGTATTTCCTACCTTACCTACAGTTAAACCTAACTTTCTCTACTTTTGTTTTATTTTCTTTAATAAGTAAATCTATTTTTAAATGTTTTTCTTTTAATACATATATATTGAGTCATTTAAAGTGCATACCTTCTGTATTTGTATATCAAATAATAATAATTTTAAAGTTATTTAATGTTTAGTTAACCCAAGTCTTTGTTAAATTTTTCCACCGCCATGGGATCGACTGATATCGTTGATAAGAGAACAATGCCAGTTAAAACAAACGGGCTTATCTTGGAACCCTTTGCAGGTAGTCAATGCGGTAGAACCAAAATAGCAAAAAAAGACATCAATTTTTCTTGTCCATATTTGTGTGTTAACAATTTCAACAAATATATTTTTGTTTCATTTTGTAAATAAAATTTTTATAAGTGAAGTTTTAACAAATGAAAGGTCGAAATACAAAAAGAAAAAATGTTGTTATATTTTATCGTTAGTTATTATACACTAGAATCGCTAAAATAAATAACTAATACAGGAACAAAGATTCGTCCTTAGAACAAAAGTAGTTAAAGATAAAATAGTGGTTCATAATAAACCAACTATTCTCACGTTTACCAAGAACGGTGTTAGCCGATAGAATTTTTTAAATTAAAACCGTAACATCACTCGCATCTATACTTAAGCAGTATTATAAAACTGTAGAGATTGTTTGGTTGAATGCGCTAATCTACAGTTCTGAAGAGATTCCAATTGAAAAAAAAATATGTTAGTGTTATTTTTAGCAGGGCAGGCAGGAGAGGCAACCTAAGCACTTAGTGTTAAGACACTCCGTTTCTATTAAGACATTTCCGTTCTCCATTTTCAAATTCGCATATTGTCCCATGTTCGAACTAGGTTGTAACCTAACATACAAGGGATCAGAACTACCTCGAGCACTTAGAATGTGTCATCTATAATTAAATTTCCCTTTTAACAATTACTACATTATGCCCATGTGTCTTTGACGAAGCAATAGGAACTGCAGGTAAAAATAGTCTATTTAAGTACTAGTGTGTAATAATTTCGCCCTTCAAAAGCTAGGCAATTATCATTCGTGCGAGGCGTAAGTCTTTGCAACTGGCAATCAAGTTTAATTATTACTATGAATCATTCCCAGCGATCCGACCATCACGTTTGCCTTATCTAACTATGTATGTATGTATGTATGTACGACACCTCTATAATGTAATGTACGTGATGTTTCATTTGCTTTCTTATCTATTTAGTTTTATTGAGATTTATTATTGTTAGAGGGAAGGAAGTATGATGGGATATGTTCTACTTCTAATAATCGATTATTAGACTAGACTAGAGTATTTTTTTTAATAATTATCAAATAATCTTTTATATTCATTAATGGAAATCAACTAGATATTTTTTATTAAAAAAAAGTAGTAAAATTATATTATATAACAAATTACTAAAACATTTTTTTGTGTGGTAAAACAGTTCGTTGATTTATTGAATCTTGTATTGAATGTATACCAACAACACTAGTTTAACCAATTTAATAATTATAATAATATTTACATGATATTTTTGCGATATATGGCCATGTTGTGTACTTGAAGATTACTTCTGCCTACGATACTTTAGGCGCATTCTTTATAATGAAGTCTTTTATAAGTGAGAACTAACGCATATTAAGAAGGGACATGGTCGTGCATTATTTAATTTTTGTATATCATCAAAACACAGTGGCAAGTTGGCAAGTGTACGACTATACTACACGTAATAGTTATAGATTCTATTCTTCTACTTAAACGTTAATATTTAAAATATAGCCTTCTAACAATGTAGCTAGAATAATAAAAAAAAAGTAAGAGGTCATCTATAAGGGGGGTTCGTAAGTGGCGTCACGTTCATTTCATTACGTCAATTTTATGATTTTTTTGACACCTTCCATGTCCTTGATACTTATGTGAAATAAAATTAAACGTATGGGTAAAAAGGCGAGAACAGAGTGACTTATCAACAATTTCTACCTACATGACGGAAAAACAAAAAGATCAAAACACTATTAGTTCAACGTCTAATGAATCAGTCCACCTCCACGATCAGAAGGCACTTGCAAGGAAAGCGGGTCAAAAAGAACGCATTGTTAAAAATATGCTGACAAAAACACTCCAATTAATCAAATTGCCTGGAACTTGTGCCTATGTCGTTACATATTTTTTCCTTAAACAAAATTCCTTAGTAGACGTAGACATTTGGAGTTCTATAGGATTGAGAGACGACGAGAGAATTTTTTTGGAGAAACGTTGAATATTTAATATTAGAATATTTCCAGGTAATTTCGGTCATTGATGAAATATTTTTATTTCTGTATCAAGTGCGGAGATTAAAGTCAGTTATTTTTTATTAACATGTTCAATATATTTATATTTAAATTCATCAATATTAAAGGACAAAACAGATAAAAATAAAATAAATCCAAAGCATTACAATCTTCTATGAAAGTTTCACACTATTATGCAAGGAAATAAAGGCGTCGATTCTTTCTATTCCATAGATCCGTATCAATGAAAAGAATTTACATCATACGATTGTATAGATTTCGCAATAAGAGGGCGTAGTGAGACGTCTATTCCGAAATGTAACAATACAAGTCTCGAAAATTTTAGACATTTGAACAATTATTGAAGACATTATAGCACAGTGCGAATGTGTGTGGCTTTAAGAGAAGCAGGTATATGCGTTCAAAACTTGTTTAGTTACATAATTATTTTATAGCAAAAGTCAATACTTTTAATATGCACTTAATTTAAAAATCTATGGTAAGCCTCGAATTTATGTATATAATATTTAATATATAATTATCATGAGCTTCACGTTCCACCGCACACAGCAGGGAAGGCAGAGGGAACCTAGTGTTCCAAGACACTCTGTTCCCCACTTTCTGCCGAAAATTGGAGGCATTGCATGTTGAGTGGCATAACTCAATGCCGCGCTTTACCTCGACACCAGTGCGAAGAAATAAATATGTAAATAAATATTTCACTTCCTCGAGTGGGGATCCAACCCACACCCATCGCGTTACAGTCACACCCTTGTACCGCTGCGCCACGACGGCCTCAATTTCTTAATACACATTAAATTGTTTAAAAATATATATATGGCTCAAATGGAATATAATTTATGTTAATTGCACTATTAAAAGACTGGTCAAAATGTTTTCTTAACAATATAGCAAGACTAAAAAGATAAAGATCGCGACTCAAAAATTCTTCAACTAATCTGCAGAATTAAAATTTTAAACCTGTTTTATAAACTTCTGACTACTGTTTTGATTGTAGTCTATGTGAAGTTTTTATAACATATTCTTTTTACTTTTGTAATATATAGGTTACTTATAAAAAAATATTTAATTTTTCTATTTCTTTTTATTAGCTTCACGCTGTATCCCGCACACGATAGGGTTGACAGAGGGAACCTCGGTGTTAAGACACCCAGTTCCCCACACATTTTTCTGTTAAGTAATAATTATCAACATAATTTATATTATACAAAAAGCCCGTTTTAATAACAAAAAAAACCGGTATTAATATTGCCTGTATATCGAACATTTTATTGCTAAAACTACAACTCTTGTCAAATCTATTACAGAAAGCGATAGAAAAGACGGAACGAAAACAAAAACGTAAAAACCATTCTTCAGTACAAATGTTTAGTACTTCAAAACAAAATCTGCTTCAGCGTTTTCCTTGATATCTGGAGTTAAAGCGGTCTCTGTTAGAGGTTACATACAGTAAAAATTGGACGTTTGGTAAAAGTTGGGGACAAAAGCAGTTAGCAGTGACGCTGAGTCAGCTGCGAGCCTGCGACTTCGAGCGCCATGTTGGATATCATTTTTTTTTAATTGAGCTGCAAGTCACGCAGTCGATTTTGAATCTATTGTCGATTCGATGAAGTTTTTATATATGTTAAACGTTTATAGTATAACATTGACTTGTTTAGTTGTAATTTCACATTACTCATACGTATATGTTATGACTTATTGTAATGGAAATAGCAGATAAAGCTTAGTAGGTATTTTTTTAAATGCAATTTATTACACATGTGTATTATAATTTTAAGAAAAAAACAAATATGTAATTTATTTTCAAGTATTAAATTTAACAAATTACTGCATAACCCAACGAATAAATTTGTCCAAAAACCAAATAAATCTACGTAGACACGAGCTTTTTAATAACGATAGCATTGCAATCGAAAATATCCAACAAAAAATCCCCACACAAGTAAGAAAAATGTACAAACATGTCAGGGGACCGGTTCAGGTACGCCCTTTTTTTATTCAATCGAACACCTATGCCCGAGAGGAACGCACGACGCTCGCCTTTTCAAGCGGCGCACAACTATACGTTAGAAGCGCGACGGCCGTATGTATCCCCGTCCCTGTCCCGCCGATGCATTCATAACGACAAAGAATAAGTAGTAATAAAGACGTGACACTCGTGCAGATGCTTGATAAAACTTAATACTTGGCAGTTTGTTCGCTTTTGTACTATTAAAAGGGAAGAACAGATACGATGTTACACGGGGTCTTTAGTACACGAGACTCACGAAAACATTAAAGGAAATGGTTCGCTCCGTCGAAGTCGTATATTGCCTCCGTGTAGCTTGGTGGTATCGGCGAACCTTTTTACTTTTGCTGTTGGCGCGGAATTGCAGAGAAAAGAAAATGGGATACATTCTATGACTCAATTTCAGTCTGACTAGATCGAAGTCAGATAGTAGTGTTCAATTACTTACAAAATATGCCTAATTTCATTTGCTCGGCCGTTTAAAATGACAAATGCCTTTTTCGTGTTTCGTCTGTTCCACAGAGCGTCGGTCCTGCGAGCCAATTAGTAAAAGATACAGTGTAGCCGTTTGAATGCAAAGGGACGAGTTTTTGGATCCAATTTCTACCTGATGTTTATTACTGCCGTTACAGCGGTATAACGGCTAATGCTGAGATCATTTCTATTAATAGCTTCAATTTTTAAAATGATTTCAATGTATCAGTGCTTACAAATTCATTTATATGCATCTATAATACAGCTTGTGTAATACGAATATCGCAGATAATAGTATAAAATTAAACAATACGCGTATCAAATGAAATGAATCACAGCCACAATCCAATTTAATGACACATCCCCCAACTTTAGATGATTGCAAACTTCTCAAACGACTTCCCGGATATAACCTCCAGCTGATTTAGGAGTCATACGAAACCCGTAAAACGTTGGCACCAAGATGGTCCAAAGTGTGCCGAATCTTGTGAAATTTAACGATCCTGCCTCTGGCACGGTTACATTACTCCTTCCACACGCAAATCCTGAACTGTTCGCAAGGAGACATGCCAATATATCGTAAGTTTAAGCGTAAGCGAAAACATCGGGTTCAGGCCCGAATTTCGTTGAGAAAACCCGTCAAGCGACGTTACGTAAATCGATCGTTTGTTCAGCTGATTGCTAGATGGAAAATCGGGCTTTTTGCTTTATATTCTTGCGAGCTTAGACTCTATTCACAATTCTCGATAGCTGTATTTACATTGTTCTCTTTCCATCAGGACGTATTACGTGAATTTTATTTAAATTCTCTCATTATAACACGTTATTTTATATACATGAGCATATAATTAGACCATTTGTTTAGATCTTATTCTGGGCAGAATTGTAGAACAAAATGAAGAAAATATAAAAGGCAACATACTGTTACACAAGAAAACAACCCTAAATAGCACTCTGGTGATAAATATTATTACACAAACAATTAAAAAAAACTTAGCCTCGTTATATCGGTATAAGAAAAATAAATCTTAAAAGTTGTAAATTTACATAACACGGCAAGGTAACCTGTTACGCAAAGAAATTAAAAGTACTATAAAACAATAAGAGTGGAAACTTTGTGAACTTACAACAATTAACAACAAGTTAAACGTGTAGAACGCAAACCATTCATTTTAAACTCATCTTGGGAATAGGTAATGTGCTGTAGAGACACCCGACACCTGAAATCTTAATTTGTAAATATAATAACGCTACAATATCAAGAAACTTGTAGTTCTTACTTTTATATTCAGAATTTAATTCTATTTAATATATTTGTCTTGAAAAATATGTAATCTCTATAAGATGTACGAGTAATCGATATAGAAAGATACATTTTATTGTAAAGTTTTGAGTTCGATTTCCCTCGAGGAAAATGAAATATTTGTTTTGTATATTTGATTAAAAAAACGAAAGTCCCGTAGACTTTCTTGCGCCGGTTCTTCTCAGGTTTGAGGTATTAACATTAGTGAACTGGTGGTAGATTATTTGACGTAACTTCTTATTTCTAATAAAACTATTTGGCTCTCGTCCTTGACTTTGATTTAATATTTTCATTTCTTTGTTCTAGTAATGAAGTAAAGCAATTAAAAGCACGGATTATGAAGCATGGATTCAGAATTCGGCGGAAAATGGGGAATGAATGAATTTTAAACGGAACGGAGCGTCCTTACACCAGGTTCCCCCTGCCTGCTATGTGCGAAGTACAGGATGAAGCTAAAAAGCTCCTCACTATTTTAAAATACTTTATATAGTATTAAAACCCACAGTAAGTATAAGTAATATAATAAATATTACCCAAAATGGAAGTCAAATACATCACAATCTCATATATTCAAAAAAATGTACTGGACTACAATGGTGTACGCGCCAATCGTTTCATATTAATAAAGCAGACAGAACCAAAACAATATGTTTATTGTCTTAAACCAATCAGTTTTTTTTCCTGTTGTTGGCTTCATAAAGTACCTTTGTATGTAATATGTAACAACGAGTCTTTAGACGTTCTTAAAAGACGTTTGTTTTCATATATTTACTTTAAAATCATTGTACGAATTATTTTTACATAAAATTTATAGGTTCTTTACTAAAAGTTTTATTTTCTATTGAAACAAAAAAAAGTGTACCTGATTGTATATTTATGTTTATTATTTAAGTAGTTGTATCTTCCTTCCAGCGCCGAGGCGCTGGGAAACGGCCTCAGGGCTTTCCCCCTCTAAGCCGTGGTGTCCGTTGCAGCCATAAATATGGCTGCGTCATTGTGGGGGGCCCGTGGGCCCGATGGTGATGTGACTGCCTTATAAGGACAGGCATGGGGAAGGAGTTTGGAGGCGGGAAGGAGGGAGTGAGCATATGCCACCTGGGCGGTCAGCTCAGCCAGGTGAGACTCTTGGTTACCCCAAGAGAGGCCCAGCTTAAGTGACCAGTGACCGGGGTGGCTACTCAGGAATCGGGATTGGGAGGGGAAAGGAGGTCCCTGGGTAGGCGATTCCTAGCGTCAGGCGGGCGGCAGTGTTGCGGCGCGATGTTCTTCAAGTGCGGGTGATCCGATGCATCGGCCCGGCGATAGGCTTTTGTGGCCAGCCGGCCGATGTGAACCTCCAGGCTCTCCATCCTGAAGTCTCTGTGAAGAGTGGAGTTCCTTACGACATAGGGGGCCCCAGTTACTCGCCGTAGGGCAAGGTTCTGGACCACCTGCAAGATTCACCGTCGCCTAACGCTCAGGAACGCGTACCACGCCGGCCCCGCGAATGTTAGGTGGGGCCTGACGTACGCCTTGTACAACGACAACTTAGTCCTCAGCGGGAGTTGGGATTATTATTTAATATATAGTTTTAACTACATTAATCAAGCAAATCATTAAAATAAAAAATTACAAAACATTAAACAGTCGGTTAAAAACAAAGTAGGCGTAACATACAAACACTACAAACCTATTTGTATGTACATACTCGTATATATGGAAAGATTCTAGTACACAGTTACCAAGAAAAGGGCGAAATTTAATACACCGTATACTTGTTTTAGGGAATGCATCGAAGCCCTCTGGAAACACTTTCTAATCTATATTGGTTTTCTGTGTAAGTGAAATGTGAATAAGTAATGCCTTTAGAAAACAAGGTGACATTCATTAAGAAATAATTCAGTGGACGTCTTGAATTATTACTGCAGTGTTCACAGTTTCGATTCTGTTTTAGACAAAAAAAAATACTTGTATTTATAAATATGGAGAATTTCATATTTATTATTGAATTTAATTTAAAATATATTGATAATGATTAACTTTCGGTTATTGTTATTGAAAAACATTTTTAATATTATGTTCTAATTAGTAATTTTAACTTAGCTTCACGTTTTATCCCTAAATATGTAATTTTACATTATTTTAAAACTATGTATGTAGTGATAACGTAAAATTTTGTTTAGTTTTTTAAAATACTACAAACAAAAGTTGTAAAAGTTAAGAATTAATAAAAAATATTGATTGATGTTTGCAAGATATATCCGCGTTATACCCCGCTACAGCTCTTTAATCTTTAAACTTGAATTATAAATATATATATTTACTTGCACTACGAAAGTGCTAGGCCAACTTATATCACAGTACACCATAACGTCTCCCACTTGCCTCTCAGTATATAAAAATTATTGCTTAATAAATAGATATCAACTTATTTAACTTGATTTCAAGATGCTTGAGTGAATCACCCAAAATTCTTTGAAGGTAAATTGGACCTTAGTAATGTAAAAATAGAGATTTATTACGATAATATTCTGGTCTATAATATCGTTTTCTTCTTTACCTTTCCTAAGCTTTTAGTCGTATCTATAAGTATTATTAACGCGTGAGTCAATATGTTAAGCGGCTACAAGAAATTTTCTTGTTGATGTATTTTCTAGGTACATTTGAAAGCTTCTTTCTTTATCCCACTGAGAATTATTCAGTTTTGTTATATCTATGTTTATTTAGTATATATAAACATCAATATACATAATTTAAATATTATCGATTAATTTTTAGTAAATTATTTACGGGAAGGTGGCCCAAATAAAATAATTTTGAATTTGGGAATAGAAAGGAGTTCGCATAGTGGAATTATTTCGAAAGGGGCCCCTTAAACCTATATTTAGGTAAGTCCAAGACACTGCTCTAAGCTCCATAGCGTGTAACTTTATAGGCCCTCGCCCTGTTTGTATAATTTTTTTATAAGTTTTTATAATCTTTATGCATTACTAACTGAGAAGACAATGATAAATGACTTCATTCATAATGTGTTTTTTGATTTGAACTCGTTAGCATCATATTTTAATGTAAGTTTTCTGCTGAGGCATAAGGATATTTAGCATATATGTATTTACATGTAATAAATATAAAAAATATATAGACAGTGATTCTTGTCAATATTGCTCTTATATTAACTGTACTGTGTATTCAGTATTATTATGATATGAGAAATAAGATATAACAATGTTAATAGAGAAATTATTTTCTAAGAAATCGTATTATTAGACGTTAACAACGCGGCACTACCTAGAATATTGTAATTCGAAACCTGTCAATAATAAATATTAATATATCTACCATATACATTTTATATGAAACATGCTCCATAAACGAGCTACTATGACAGATGTATGAAATGTTCTCTTTTTGTTATATCACATAACTAAATACCTATACCTCTATATATCGTTAATTCGTTACTTTTGCTTATTCGATTGTAATTTTATTTCGTTTAGTCGTATTACAAAATATTAGAGATCTATATTATATTAGAGATTATAGAAATCTATTCATAACCTTTTTCTCCATTTTCTACTTGTATTATATATTATAATATATAAAAAAACAAAGAGGAATCCGATTTAAATTTAAAAAAAAATCATACCATCAGCTAAGATACATTTGCGCCACGATGTGTTCATAAAGAATATTTGTTCCAAGAAAATTAAATATAAAATAGTTTCTTTGCGTGGCATAATAAATAACAGCCTTTACGTTTTAATGTAAACATTACATAATTTTTCTAGAAAGCCATTCAAAGACTAGAAACACTTCGAATGGGTGTCTAGAATAAAAGAACTTCATTCCACCATATAGCCTAGTACCCTAAAGGGCAGGCAGTAGTATATCTTTTTGTATAGACAATTCTATTTTCTTATGATTCTATGAATATATCTTTATCTATAGCGAGTACTGACCGTCACCGACCGCCGGCTAACGGTACACGATGGTCCAGTATTTTTTACTGTTAAATGTCAGATAACGAATGAATATATCTCAGAGCCATAAGTATCTTGTACATATAAACTGTGTTGTGTTTCCATATATTTATATAAAATTCAAGCGTACTTTATGATAAATAAAAACGAATACACGTACATAAAGTACGTAATGACGAATAATTTAATAAATAATATTATTACTATTTAAAATGTATGTTACCTTAACAAAATATTATTACTTCTACTTTTATTATTGCTTATTACCCACAGTAAAAAATGATTACGGTGAACACAGTTAATAATTTAAAGCTTAATCTTCAAATATATGTTGAATGAATGAATGTATTCATAAGTAAATATCTAAGCTAGTTTTGGTTAAAAAAAAGCTCTAATATATATGAATAAATGTGAAGTGAAGTCATTTGTTATTTACTCCTCAAAGATAGAAAATCTACACAACATTGTCATATAAAACGAATATAACTATTTATAAAGTAATATATATATATATATTAAATATAACTATTTATATATTAAATATAATTATTTATATATTGAGTCCGTCGTGGCGCAGCGGCACAAAGGTGCGAATGTATTTGTGAGTCCGATTCCCACTCGACGAAGTGAAATATTTATTTAAGTTTATATTTCCATTTCTTTGTTCTGGTGTCGGGCAAAGCACAGCGATGAGTTCTCACACTGCCAAAAACATTCAACTTAATGTGCTTAAGAAACATGAAAACTTATTTTTGGAAGTGTCCAGACTAGTAACTTCCCTTATAATATATGTACTATATTGACGAAAATAAATATAATAAGTATGTAAGTAGATACATATGTCATTATAAAAATAGAACGGACTGCAATAAATCTAAAATGAATTTTAACAATCCCGAACGACGTGTAACGCACAATTCATCAATAGCAGGGCGTTTCACAGGACAGGATACACATATGTTCAAGTCGATGTTTCCGATAAACGAGATAAGCTTACGAGTGGTTTACAAAAAGCACTTAATTTTAAATCTAAAGTTTTTACAATTTTTAACTCTATGTTATTGTAATTTATATAAAATGTATAGGAAGTAATCGTATGTGACTAAAAACAAAGAATATCTATAGAATAGTAAAAATTATAACAATGGCCTTAGCATAATTCTTTGATACAAGTATTGATAGTTTTGTTTTCATCATAAGAAAAATATGAGTGTTTTTCCACTACACTCCATTTCCATAACATTGAGTTATTTGTTAATAAACAAATTCCTAACCATTGTTTGAATTAAATAATCTTTTTAAAAATTCATACCAATTAATAAAATAATTTAACAGGAATATAAAAAAAATATTACAAGTGAAAAGTAGTACTCCATAACTATTTTAAAAATAAATAAAGTGCGTATTTCTTGTATAACATAAAATAAAATGGGGATTTGACTGTGACGTAATCACAGTAATTTATACAATTAATAACAGGACTAAAAATTCACAAATCCTTTCATGGATAACGTCATACCACGAAAAGTTTAAAATACATAAGTTCCCCAAATCCAGAACATACCCACAACCATCCTTATACTCAGCCACTTAGCTCCACCGCCACAGCAATTTTATTTTCCCTAGTCAATTAGCCGTTAGGGCTGACATATGTCGACAACTGTTCGACTACAGCCTCCATGTATCCGGACACATTCGAGATTTTTTACGCGGCAAATTAACGCTCCGGGCCGTTCGAATACGCGCACCTACTGCATACATGTATGTGCATATGCAACCGAAAATGTATTAACGTCAAAATTTAAACGCGTTTGAGATTCAGATTGAATTTTACACTAAATTAGATTGTTATTTTTCGTACTTTTCGTACTTTGAATTTGTGAATGTAATCAAATAAGGTGATAACGTGGTACATGACGCCCGCCATTGCACTCGGTTTTATCCACCTAATGTTTCAGATTTTACTTTACAATTTTCGTGATAATATTTTAAATTATGCATATAGATATCATTAGATTGGTAAATGCGACTTAAGATTTCACTATCTTATATTATTGCTTGTTAGAAGGTCAAAATTGCTTTAAAAATAACCAAAAAGAAAAAAAAAAGTTATAAACTTTTTTAATTGAATATATTCAAGACAAAATATTATAATTCTAAAACTATATACAAATAATGTTGTATAGGTAATTAATTTAAATTCTCAGCATCCAAGATTAGATCATACATAAAGTGTATTAGTATTTCTACGATTTTGCATTCAAAATCCACAACTTTGTCCTACGTGAGGTGCCTTGAATATCTATTGTCATAAAATGTGAACACGTTACGTGTTTGTAATGTTTACAATTCGTTTTACGACTAAATCAGTGCATTTGTATACTGTACTAAAGCCGAATAAGAGAATAAATTTCAAATTAGTATAAATAAAATTGTTACCGTTAACTTTTTTTTTATTTACATGTAGGCAGAATACGTTATTTCCTTTAACATATTTAATATAATGTAAAGCAATAATTACACTGTCATTCTCATTCATTATGGCGGGTAATAACGATTCCGTACATTTGTTTCATATAGTAAAGAAAATATGAATTAAATAAATTAACAAGTATAATTAAATAAATTCTTTAATTGCACTTTTATAATATTTATTAAGTTATAAATTCTAATCAATTTATTTCTTCTCAGTTTTTACTTTTTACCTGTTACAATGAGGAAGTGCGCGTTGTTTTGATACAACTGACGCCATCTGTTGGCATCGCTCATTTATTGTATGGATAATAATATTATTATTATTTCATATTAATCGTATTATTAAATCCTTGTAAATTCTCAACTTCATCTAAAAAAATATAAATGATTATATTGAATACGAATCAATAAAAAATGCATTTTACTGTAATAAAACAAACTAAATAATGAACAAAATTTACTTTTAACATGCATGTATGTGTTTTTTTTAAATTAAAAAAAAAACTAGATAAGCGGAAGCGTCAGCTAACACAAAAATAACATAACAGCATGAGGTCAACGTCAATAAAAAACTACCTGTGTAAGTAATGTTCTTTTATAAAGTGCAATAAAGAATATATATATATATATAATGGCTTGGCTTAACTCGGAACTGAACTTACTCTCTAAAATATATCCAGATAACGTTTATACCATAGAAACCGCGCATCTACAATGCAAAAAAGATTGTATAAATCCGCGTGAGACGCGCTAAATTACGCTCACCAAATCAGATCTATCGATTCAACATAGGGGTAGGAAAAAAAGCTACCTTACAACAATAAGAGTAACAATAATACCTTAATGATATGAGTGTAGAATGAAAAGGCGTTCGGCGTCTACCCGTGAGTTTTAAGAGAAATCCGTCACTAAAACACGTGGGTGAACAAACACATCACTATTTCACTGTATCACTATGTACACTGTTAGCAACACAGTTATTCTATTTGAATATGTTTTTTAATTTCGTAACACTACGGTGGTCGAATGTGAAACAACCGACGCGCTCGGCAGCCGGGCACTAACTGAACTGGTTTGGCCGGGGAGGGGGGTTCGGCGGCTTTATGAAAATATTTCGTGAGTAATGCACGTGTTATGTAGATGTCGGCCTAGGCTTTTGATTTTTGAGTGCAGGTATCGAATCTGCAGTTTGTCATTCATCTTATATTAGAATATATTTTTATTTTATGTATATATACAGATGTGGTATATAAATATACAATTGTTATGTAGTTTGTATTAGATAAAATTCTCTCTCATACTCTCAACTCATATTCTATGTTTCGCTCTTAAAGCATCACATAGGCAGTGAAAATTTAGTATCAAGATTTTCTATTTTCTTCGTTCCATTCGATTTCGAGACAACATTTGACTGTAAATGTGAAGGTCGTGGGTGCGATTCTCACTTGGAGGAATATTTTATTTTCTTATCCTTACACTGGTAACAAGACAAAGCGTGGTGTTGAGTTTGACGAAAATTATACGCGGGAAAAGGAGTGTCTTAACCGAGTGTCTAGGTTCCGGTGCTTCCTTTGTTAATAGTGCGAAATTCAAATAAAACTTTTTT
This sequence comes from Heliconius aoede, assembly GCA_037355905.1. Lineage (NCBI taxonomy): Eukaryota > Metazoa > Arthropoda > Insecta > Lepidoptera > Nymphalidae > Heliconius > Heliconius aoede. The sequence goes on along the minus strand of JBAIZZ010000321.1, from coordinate 865,346 downwards.
ATTTACATTTATTCTGTATAATCTGTAAAACGCGTTGAAAATAAAAAAAAAAGATAGAGCGCACTGGGTCGCTTTAAAATAAATTAGTTTAGTTACAAACGGTTTCCAAAAGTCGTTTTCTTGTTTTGCAAACTTTAAACATTCTTTTAATTTATAATCAAAGTCTTAGGTATCACTTTTTTAGGCATTCCGTTTACGTAAATTACTTTTTTTGGTTATTCGAATATGCAAAGTTTTAATTAAACGCTATCAATATACTGTATATATAGGATACTATACTGATAATATAGGATATTTGAATTCAATTTATATGAATTTATTATTATTAATACAGTTAGAGGCCGTCGTGGCGCAGTGGCACAAGGGTGCCGCCCGCAAACGCGACGGTTGTGGGATCGATTCCCACTCGAGGAAATGAAATATTTCTTTATGTTTATATTTCCATTTTTCTTCGCTGTGGTATCGAGGCAAAGCGCGCCGTTAAGTTCTGCCACTCAACACGCAATGGCTCCAGAATTCGGCAGAAAGTGGGGAACGGAGTGTCTTAACACCGAGGTTCCCTCTGCCTACCTATACAGCATGAAGCTGAAAAAAAATCATATTTATATCTATACTTTTCACATTACATTTAGATTTAGTATTAGAAGTTTAAACTAGTTTTAAAGTAAAGTATCGACCCACCCATGCACATGCAGATTAAATTTTTAAGAGCAAATAATTTAAAAGCTTTCGAGGCGAGCTCGGAATTACGATATTAATAAACCTCTATTAGCACACAAGATGGCGCCCCCGTAATTTTAAACACCTGAATAAAATTTCAGATGAGTTTTTGAAATTATCCTGTTTCATAATATTACATTTAGAGATTCGATGTAGAAATAGTGCAACCTAAATTATTTTTTTTATTCACGCTTTATCACGCACATAACAGGTTGGGCAGAGAGATTCGGTGTTCAGACACTTCGTTATACAGCAAATTGTGGAGGCATTGTGTCTTGGGTGGTGGAATCCAATAATGTATAATTTGGTTATATTCATTTACGTATTTACTATACTGGACTATATTTTTTACTACGTTTCAGCTCTGGTTTAGCCTCGTGGTCGAATATATAAGAGCTGTATATGACGAATTACACACTCTAAGGTAATTCTGACTACAGGTACAGAAGATTACATCGAAACTTGATTTTATATTACATTTTTAGATAAGCGGACTTAAGGCATTGAACAAAATTATAATCCTTCAATTCAAACAAGTGGCTCTTGAAATTACCGCGCTTAACCGAGAAAACTATAGCTATTTAATTTTAGTGTAGAATGATAGTATCCCAAAGGAACACAATGATTCCGATAGTAAGTAATATAGAATTACTTGAGAACTTTGTTGAATTAATTTATATTGGAATCGAATAAAATTTGTAAATCATTTCTCAATATATGAATGTGGAAGGTGTTTTCTTAGCACTATGTTCTTTTTACATGGTAAGGCAAAAGGCAAAACGAATTATAAGTATATTTGCTAAAAGGTGAGTTAGGCCATCTTGCCTCTGACTGCCACAATTGAAGTACTTCAGTTAGAATTAACATTTCCTTAAACATTTACACGCTTCAAACTTTCCTCATATTGGCGTACATTCTGTATGAATAGGATGATTTTATATTTGAATGCAAAATGTCTGTTTGGTATATATTAAGTGTTAGAGATCTTTTTTTAAGGTTTTTAAGGTCATGTGTCCCGCCCTAATTTATACAGACTACCCAGTGTACATCCCCAAAACTCCAAGCTGATACAAAAATTTCTTTAAAAAAAATAGGTAATAATAATAAAAAAAACTGCCTCTTTTACTGACAATTCAATTAACAAATGACAAGCGAGAAGAAAAAGTCTCTTGTAAAACTCGTCGCATGTTGTGTTTATAAGACATATGAAAACGACTAACTATACTGGAATTTCTACAAGCATCTATAAAAACAGAAATAAGTCCGCAAGTTTACCGCTTTCTAAAATTTTCTTTTTTTGGGCTGTATCATAATCAGCTACTTGGTAAATCCGCCATCAGATTGAAGACCACTAGGCAAAGAAAACCTAGACCGGGTAAAAGATTTTTTTTATATATAATCTTTCATCTACTTGAGATCGAACATGTAACCACCTCGTTACATAGCGCAGTGGTCAATCAAACATTCTGCCACTGCTCTATGTAACCTTCATACATTATTTCAAAGCCATACATTATTTAATAATAACAGCATTTCATTATACCTCCAATATTAGTGACAGTGACAAACAGTAGTTAAACGTTGATTGAGTTAAAGCATCATAACGCATTAATACACTAGCAGACTACCACGAGTCGGTATCGTAAACTAACTTTAGTTTACTGTAGCCGACAGCTTATTAATGTTATTTAAATTATTAGGCTGTTAAGTTGTATTGAGTTTATAAAGCAAAATAATATTATTTATAAAGTTTATTTTTTGAGTTTCAGAAATAATAAAAAAATCACGAAATATATTACATAATAATAAAATATATTAATATCTTTGAACGACATACTCATAAAGAACTTTTCTCTATAAATGTGAAATACAAGAGATTAATAGATTAAGAGATAAAACAAAAGATAATATATATTATAACGTAAATATTTTGTAACGTTAGCGTATAACTAAAACACATAGTAGAAGCTCGTATGATAAATGGTCATATAAGTACATGAGCATATGCAATATTGGAGGCAATATGCCGACCGGAAAAGAACCCGCTGCATTTTTGTTTCGCGGAATGCAAGAACAGCTGGTCTAAGGCGAGTCTCGGGGCCTCTGTCATTAGCGAAGGGTAATAAATAAGTACAATGACGCCTGTGTGTGCGTAAATACTTTATGTTGGTGAATGTTAATTATACGAAAGTTAAGTTGTTTTTAAGTTTTTTTAGGTTGTATCTATATATATGCACTAAACTTAATGTTAAACTTAGAGTTAAAATATTCCTCTAACTTCTCATTATGATAATTCTGTTCCTTACTTTCCGCCGAATTTTGAAGGCATTGCAATTGACAATGTTTAGTGGTGGAGCTCAACGCCACGCTTTGCACCACCAGTCCAGTCACCAGTCACCAGTGCGTGGAAATGAAAATATTAAATATTACAATTTCTTGAGTGGGAATTAAACCAACAATCTGTCACATTTACAGGCGAATGCTTGTGCCCCTGCGCCACGGCTATTTTCTTGGAGTTTTTTTTGACATTACTTAAAATGTATTGTTTCATTTATATTTTTGTTTCAAACTGTATATATGGATGGAGTAGGTTATGCAGGAAGGCAAACCCTGGTAACATACGCCGGGATTGATGCCAGGAGGCAGAAGACAGTGTAATAGCAGAGTAGACCGATGGAACTATGTGGTTAGACACTCTGTTCTTCCAAATGTTAGTGACATTGATTCTTAAGTGGCGGAACTCAACGACCATTCACCGATTATGTCAAGAGAAAAGGAAACGAAAATAATTCATTCCTCAAGTGGTGAATCGAACCCAACAACTGTCTTGTTTTCGGCCGGCCTTTTGTTTTCATCGGAGGAAATTTTGTTTGTGTTGCTATATATTTTTTTGCAATTTTATCTTTTCTAATTAATAAAGAAATAAGAAGTGACGTGTCACTACTATCTTTGAAAAAAGGTTAGTGCGTGAAAAAAGAAAACCTTTGAAAATCAAAAATCGACGAAACGTGGAATATTTTCTGTTCCATTAGCTATCGTCTGCATGTTTGTTGTATTTGTTTCAATATTCACAGTATTTTCACCTTTCTT